>CAUYUJ010003062.1:80000-82510 GCA_963575745.1 Prorocentrum cordatum | reverse complement strand
CCTCTCCCTCGCAATCCTGGGCACGCAGTGCCGATCCTGGGCGGCACGCCCAGACATCGGGCGCCTCGACAGAATCGAGGCGCAGATTTTTCGTAGTTTTTTTGGCCTCCCGGTGCCCCCTCCAGGGGCCTCGGGACCGTCAAGCAAACGACTCGGGAGGAAAAGCCAGTCCCCCCGGGGGAGTGGTCGAGAGGTCGGAGGCCCGTGTCTCGAGAGAATGGAGACGCTGGGTTTCTGGAGTGTGGGGGCCGATCGTTCCCGCTCGGGGAGCACTCTGACCCTGGAGCCGCCCGTCCTCCTCCCTCCTCCTCCCTCCTCCTCCTCCTCCTGTTCCTGTTTGCCTTCGGCCGCGGCCCTCCCTCCCTCCTCCTCCTCCGGCAGCGGTGGCACCATTCGCTCCAGCGGAGCCCCCTTATCATGCCTGTATCGCCGGGGCAGTCACCCTCTGCCTGGCCGCCGACGCTGAAGAAAAAAGTGTGGGGGCCGATCCTGGGGGCCTGAGCAGGATTTCAGAATCTTTGAACCGAGATCCCTGAACCCCACCATCTCGGGGGCGGCAAAGAGGGGGGTGATGACTAAGGGGGGTGGATCTCATGGCGGGGGCCATGATACCTCCCCAGATTTTATGGGGCCTCTTCTTATTTCAATGCGTTCCCTGGCCCAGCCCTGGGCCGCGCACATGCCGCTGGCCATGATTTGTGCCCCCCCCCTCCTGGACGCCCCCCCTGTGGCCGACCCCTACAATCCACGCCACCCCACCTGGGGATGTGCCCCTCGACGCCCGAAAGGTACAGTCTAGATCCCCACCTGTGGGGGTTCACTGGCCAGTGGGCCCCAGGGATGGGGATGCGGATTGGTTTACGTGTGCCCAGGATCAGTGAGGTTGGCAGTTGGCCTCCCCGATAGCTCGGGGGAAGGGGCATCGACCAGCAAACACGCTGCAGACGTAAACTTTCGGAGGTCCGCGCGGATTTTCTTGGGTCGGCGCTGGACCCCCGGCGGCGTCTCCAGGGCTGTCCGCGGCGCGCTCCGCGCGCCGGGGCAGGGGCGCGGGGGAGGAGGGCCCAGCGCCGACCCAGGAAATCCGAGCGGGTCTCCGAGCACTGATTTTTGCGCGGTCTTGTTCCCCCAGGGAGGGGTGAGGCGGAGTGAGCCCAGGGATGGGGTGAGGGGTGCGTGTGCAATCGTCCGTTTCCAGGGGGGCCCACTTGACGGATCTTCACCTGGAGAGCGTGGGAAGCAGGGACCAAGCGGCCCTCTAGAGATGATCGGCTCAGGGTGCCTCTGCATGTCTGTGCTTCTCTCTACTTTGCCTTCTCCTATGCCCACGTCCGCCGCGGCTTCCGCCTCTTCTCCTGCTCCTGCTCCTGCCCTTGCTCTCCCCATTCGCCGAGGCTCGTTCCCTTCTCGTTCTCCCCTCTTGCTCCTCGCTCTTTTTTCCCGCCTTCCGCCTCCGAGTTATTGCCGTCTTTGCCGCTCTTTCTCTCCTCTTCTTATTCCTCCTCCCCCTCCTCCCCTGCCTCCTCCCCCTACTCCCTCTACCCGTCCTCCTCCCCTTCCCCTTCCCCCTTCCCCTCTTCTGGTCATTGCCGCCCTGCTCCTCCCTCCTGCCATCGCTGAGGCTCAGTGACGCCACCCACGGCGGCCTCCTGCGGACTGCTTGCCCGCGCCAGGTCGGCAGAACATGACGACGAATATCAGTAGCTGACACAGTCGACGACGACGATGGCGACGTCGACGACGATGATGATGATGACGATGATGAACATGATGATGGTGACAACAATGATGATGATGATGGTGGTGGTGGTGGTGGTGATGATGGTGGTGGTGGTGGTGATGATGCTGATGATGATGATGCTGATGCTGATGGTGCTGCTGATGCTGATGATAATGCTGCTGGTGGTGCTGCTGGTGATGCTGCTGATGATGATGCTGATGATGCTACTGCTCATGATGATGATGATACTGATGATGATAATGCTTTAGTTGCTCATATCGATGACGATGATGATGATTTTGCTGCGGATCATGCTGATGCTGCTGATGCTAATGATGATGCGAATGAGGATGATGATGAGGCTGATGATGATGATGATGATGATGATGATGATGACGATAATGCTGATGCTGATGCTGATGCTGATGATGAGGTTGATGATGCTGATGCTGATGCTGATGCTAAGGTGGATGCTGATGCTGATGCTGATGACGACAACGACGACGATGTTGGTCATTATGATGCTGCTGATGACGATGCTGACGATGATGATATACATGCGGATGATGCTGCTGCTGATGATGATGACGATGATGATTCTGCTGCTGCTGATGCTGATGCTGTTGATGCTGCTGATGATGACGATGATGATGCTGATGTGGATGAGGATGATAATGCTGATGATAATGATGATGATGACGATCATGGTGCTGCTGCTGCTGATGGTTATGTTGATGATGCTGATGCTGATGCTGATGACGACAACGACCACGATGTTGAAGATGCTCAC
>CAUYUJ010003062.1:52500-77500 GCA_963575745.1 Prorocentrum cordatum | reverse complement strand
AGATGATCCAGAATCGTGCCAGAACGCCCTGGTTGGGACTTCAACTTCGCGAATCAACATTACTGTTGCGCCCGCATAATCCAGAATCTTTCCAAAACACCTCTTCTGGTGCGTTGATCATGGGAATCCGTGAAGCTCGTTCAGCTTTCTGAAACGAATGTGCGCGGCGCTGAGGAGAGAGCCACATTTCGAAAACGGCCCGCTCTGAACCCGTGACACTCTTGCAATGTTTTATAGCGAATGTGTGCGGCGCTAAGGCGAGAACCACATTTCGAAAACGACCCGCCCTCAATCAGTGAAACGCTGGCAAATGTTGAAAACGAATGTGCGCGGCGCTAAGGCGAGAGCCATAATTTGAAAACGGCCCGCCCTCAATCCGTGAAGCTGGCAAATGTTGAAAACGAATGTGCGCGGCGCCAAGGCGAGAGTCACGTTCAAAAACGGCCCGCCCTCAACGCGTGAAGCTCTTGCAAATGTTGAAAACAAGTGTGCGCGGCGCCCGCCCTCCACCTGTGAAACTGTTGCCACCCTCAGAGTCGTAAGTGGGGAGGAAGTCTCAGGCGAAACGTCCGGGCCCGGCCTAAAACATTGGTTTCGGGGTGCGACAGGGAGAAGTTAAACATAAGGAGAAGGCATGGAGGAGGAGGAGGAGGAGGAGGAGGAGGAGGAGGAGGAGGAGGAGGAGCAGGATGAGGAGGAGGAGGATGTGAAGGAGGAGGAAAAAGAAGACGAAGAAGAAGAAAAATAAGAAGACGAGGAGGATGATGATGAGTTGGAGGAGGAGGGAGGAGGAGGATGAGGAGGATGAGGAGGAGTTGCAGCAGGAGGGGTAGGAGGAGGAAGAGGAGGAGGAGGAGGCGGAGAAGGACAAGAAGGAAGAGGAGGACCAGGAGGAGGAGGAGGAGGAGGAGGAGGAGGAGGAGGAGGATTTTTTGCACCGAGCGCTCCAATGAGCTCAGGGGTGAAAAGGAGGAGGAGGAGGAAAATGCGCCACCCCTCCATGCCCCTTGCGCGCCTTCGTGTTGAAGGCCTTCGCGCGTGCTGAGGCACCTGGGAGGAGGCCTCGGCGGAGCTTCCGAAGGTTACCTTCCCCTTTGGGAGAAATCCGTTTCGAACACTCCTGGGCGAGGCCGTGGATAGCTCTGTCCATTCCAGTGGCCCCACACGGTGTGCACGCCCACCCGTCAGCGTGCTCAAAAAACTGGCATGTGTGTGTGTGTGTGTATGTGAGCCGTGCACCGTCTGGTTACCAATGCGAATGGGGCCAGTGGAGGAGGAACAGGGGGAAGCACAAGGGTCGATCGGGGTGCACGGTGTCGCGAGCCACTCGATGACTCCACTCCGAGCGGGCTTCTGGCGACAGGCGGCGCACGAATTCCGAGACCCATCAAACATCAAACCAGGACGGTGAGCGGAAGCGGCGACGGCCCTCTCGAGCCTGGACAAGCCAGCCTTCCGAGCTCCCTCGAGCGGCTTGGCCCGCTCTCTCTGCCCCTTGGAATCGTGGCTGGCAGACGCGAGCAAGGTGGCTGCGAGACGGGTCCGAACTTGCTCGGCGACGGCGTCAATTGCTAGGACGCTGCCCGTGGTCTCGGGAGAGATCTGCACCTGGGCGGCCTCCTATCCAGCTATTGTGCCAGCCTCCCAGTTGGCTAATCGGAACAGCTCAGGAGGGCCGCTGGTGCGGAACCGATCCGCGTCAGTCTGTTTTCCAGTCTTGATTAAAGCGATTCTGCGAGCCGGGCAGGACTCGACATCGCACGAGAGGGCATGCCAGAGGCCCTGGCTCGATTTCGGTCTGGACCTGGCCTGGAGCCTGTGCCACCCTCGCACGACGTACCCGCTATCTGTTAGGAACGTCAGATCATCACGTACATGCTTTTTTTGATTCGCGGGTCGAGAGCGCACCTCTTCCGGTCGAAGCTAAACGGGCCGCGCGAAGCTTGAATTAACAAAGAGCATCTCACGTACATGCCACAAAGAGTCCCAAACATTATCTCATCCGGCCCGATTGCTGGTCTGCCGGCGGCCGGCAGGTCCAGCGCTTCTTCGACGAGACGCCCTGACGTGGGGCAGAGCGGGATTCACCTCGGCCCACGCCCAGGCACAGCTGCGCAGCCTCGGGTCCTTAGCTCATTCTCCACCCGATCCGTCGCCCGCAAGGAGACGTCCGAGCACCTCGGATGCCGGGTCTCCGGCAGGAGGGTCCGCACTTCCATTTGCAGGGTACGTGTCGTCATGCGTTACGACGTCGTCAGGAGGAGGAGGAGGAGGCAGAGGCACCAAGGAGGCGGGGATGAGGCCTCTAAGCCAGAAGCACTCGCTAATACCGTCATCGAGGGCAGACGTAGCCGCCTCAACGAGGTCTGCAGACTCCGTGCATTCCGGCAGGGAGCCGTTGCACTGGCACTCCTTATAAACACGATGCCCGAGAGTCTCAGGAACGATATGACACCTGGGACAAATAGGATCGAATTCTCCACTCACGCAATCTGCCACTCTCTGCCAGGGCCACATACCTGCAGCAGCGGCGCACTCGATGGCCGCTCGACGCTCATACTCTTAGGCCTTGCCCAGCTTGGACAGGTGTTGGCGAAGGCTGAAAAGATCCACTCCGTCTTGGAATCCTCCTCCCAAGTGCTGGGTGGACGCGGCTGCCCACAGCTGCTTCTCCGCGCAAGCGTGCGCGGCGGCCGGCAGGTCGGAGGGGTCAAACGCAGAGAGATGAGCAGCGAGAGCGGAGGGATCTTGCGTGGGGGCCTCCCAACGCCCTTCAAATGGATCGTGCCACTCGAGGAGCCCAGGAGTGTCCGACCCAAGGGAGGCGAGGGAGGTGATGATAGCAGAATTAGGTCCTTTAACATTGCACCAACGACGCTTGGTCGGAATGGACATGACACGAGCATATGTGCGAGCCCAAGACTTCTTTCTGCAGACGGCCGATGGGCGTGCCATCTTTCTTGAGGAAACGCAGCCATGCAACGAGCGGGTCAAGCGCCGCGACAATGGCTGGATCGCGTGATCCGTATCTCAGCGCCAGCACCGCAGTTAAACACCTGCCCTGCTTCTGCTCCCAGACTGCACGCGCCGCCGCCTGCCGAAGTTTCTTCAAGCGGCCGGGGGAAGTACCAGCAACTTTGGATTCGTACATGGCCTGGGGCACTGCACCAGTTTTGAATAGCTTAAGCCGAATATGCTGCATTAGGGATCTCCACGTGGAGATACGGTTAACCCTGCGGACTCCTTTTCGCCAACGCTGGAGACCCCTAGACCTACGCAAGTGGACGTGGGGCCCCCGATCTATGCCTAGATGAGGGCGCTGTCCGAAACCTGAATGCTACTTCCAAACTGTTTCAGTTCACTAGCGATGGTTTTAACAATGCTGGCAGTAGAAGCAATTACACAGGACTTGGGTGACAAAGACAGGTGGAGCTGGTCAAGCCCCTCTTTGAAGGCAACCGCAAAAGCAGCAGTTTGGGTAGTCGCTATGCTGGCCGCGCCTTCAGGGCGAGAGTTGGCATCGTCGGCCCACGCGCGCGCCTCGAGCCCCGGGTGAAAACGCGAATTCAAGTCGAAGATAAGATCGCACAACATGCGTGCAGTAAGATTTTGGGCCGATCTACATCCAGCTAACAGCCCCCAGAGAGCCCCGATGGCAGGAGAGAACGACCTGAGGCTCCGGAGGTGCCGAGGGGCCAGATGTATCTGGATAGTGAGGGCGAGCACGAAACACGGGTATTCATGCTTTGCTGCCAGCTGCGTGACAAGCACAGGGTCGAGGCTATCATAACAACTGTCAATATCACGCAGAACTGAAGACGGGGAGACTTTAAATGTGGCAGCGCTCTCGTCTAACACCGAGCGTCTCAAAGCGGCTTGGGCGGCGGGGCCGCCCGTCGCAGCGTCGTCGAATCGAGCCTGAAGTTGGCGATCTAGAGACCACTGGGCAGTGACGTCTCCTCGGAGCTGCTCCCGCAGACGTGCCGCGAATGCGAAGCTGGTTATGCTGCGGTCTGTGCCCGAATCCTTCGGCAGAAGAGCAATCCATGCCCTGGGCATCTGCCAGGGCCAGGCGTTGCTGTTTTCCATCGCCTGGTAGACGTCGGGCAACTCTTGGCGAGCAGCTGGCGGCGGCCTAGCTATGTCGCGTGCTCTAATATTGACGCGTCCTCTGGACTTGCGCTCAGGCGTGTTTTGGGGGATGAGGTCGAGGCGAGCCAACTCAGGAGGAGGGGGGGGATGGGGCCTCCAGAGCGTTCTTTCCCACTTTGAAATGCGGCGTCGAGCTCGTGACCGTTGCTGCGACGAGACCATTTTTTGATCCAGGACTGGGCCCGGACATGCATGGGCTCGATTGGGGTCGTCGTCGGCAGGCTGCCCTCTCCGAGGGCTTCTACCGTGGTGCGAGGTTTCGGCTTCCCCGTCTTGTGTGGCGTGCCGAGACTGCTGGGTTGGTCCGCCCAGTCGCTGAAGCGCCTAAGACCTATCAGCGACCGTGCGAGATGCGCTGCTGAAATTTCGGTCTGCTGCGTCGGCCAGTAGAGCGACTTGCTCCGCTCCCAGGTTCGGTAGCTCCCCGAGCGCGCTTGGGTCATAATCTTATGTGCTGTACTCTTATGTGCTTTACATAGGTTCCCAGGGGTCTTTAAACCAGGGGTGGGTGGGTGGGTGGGTGGTTTTCTAGCTCAAAAAGAAAAGAAATGATAATCTAGGTGGTGCAATTCCGTTGCCGATCTTAAAGTTGCCAATTCCACAGCTCGCGCGACCATCCCACCCGCCCGCCCGCAAGTTGGTTGGCAAAACCCATGCGGGAGCGATCGCGATGAGTGCTGTGTGTTGGTTGGTGCATCTCTGCGGCCGCGCTAGCCCGCGCGCGCTCGCGCGCGCAGCGGCCAGTTAGTTTGGCGCGGCCGACGCGAACGCGGTGGCGCTGACCGCTCGGCACATTCCAGCGGGCGCACCAGTGCGAGTCTCAACGCCGACGACGACGACGACGGCGCCGCCGACGACGACGACGACGCCGACGACGACGACGACGACGGCGACGACGACGGCGACGACAAAGACGACGACGACGTCGCCAACGAAGACGACGAGGACGACAAGGGAGGATGGATGACGACGACGGCGACGACGACAACGACGAGGGAGGAGGGAAGACGACGACGACGACGACGGCGACGAAATAGGAGGGACAACTACGAAGCGCCGACAAAGACGATATGGGAGGAAGGACGACCGCGGCGACAACGACGATGGAAACGGCGACAACGCCAAGACGACGACGACGAGGAAAGACAGAGGACGGCGACGGTGGCGACGACGACGACGAGGGAGGAGGGAGGACGGCGACAACGACGACGACGACGAAGATGCAAGAGCGCGCGCGCACGCTTTTGTTCAAAATTCGTGTTGCGAAACCTTGCGTTTTGGTATGTTTTCTCGGACGCGATTTCGAAACCCTTCCGAAGCCGAAGGTTTTTGAAGGATTTCGGCATGCGCGCGACGACGCGCGCGCGTGCACTTCGTTTTTTTTTTTTTTTTTTTTTTTTTTTTTTTTTTTTTTTTTTTTTTTTTTTTTTTTTTTTTTTTTTGTTTTTTTTTTTTTTTTTTTTTTTTTTGTTTTTTTTTTTTTTTTTTTTTTTTTTTTTGGGGGGGGGGGGGGGGCGGAGAAGTCTCGAGACGGCGCGCGCGCAAGGGCGTTCGAAAGGTTTCGACATGCGCGTGCGAAGCCCTTTTGGTAGTTTGTTGTTGAAAATCTGGAACAACCTTTTGTTTGTATGAAGAATTCGCAAGGGCGCGCGCGTGGGCTTTTTTTGTTGGGACATCAGTGATGCGAAACCAAGTGTTTTTGTATGTTTTTGTTGGAAGTTCGGTTTTTGACATCCTTCCGAAACCGAAGGTTCTCGAAAGATTTCGGCATGCGCGCGCGACGACGCGCGCGTTTGAATTTCGCATTTTTTGACAAGGGGTTTTTGGCATTTCTGATTTTTGATAAACGAGAGCGCTCGCGTATTTTTTCTGCAGAGGGTGGCGGGGGGTTCCATGGCCGGCCTTGGTGGGATAGTACGAGCTCATATTTAGGATGGGCGGTGCGGCGGAATCATATGTAAATTGCAATGTGAAAAGGGGAACCGTTAACTCGGGGGCTGGGGTGGGGTGCCACATTTTTTTTTTCAATAATAATAATATATATTTATAAATATATCAATAACAAAGAAAATGATTATGAAGAAAGGGATAATCTTCGTGGCGCAGTCAGTTTGTGTAATGGAATATATGCGGTGCAATCTACATGGTACAATCAATCATTTGCTCAACTTGAAGCTGTCCTCCCCGCTGCTCGTGCAAACGTCCCGCACTCCCGCCCGCAACTTGGTCGCATGACCTCTTACGACCATGACGGTGGGAACCAAACGGTGGGCGCCAAACGGCACTTGGCAGCGACAGCGACGCAGATGACGACAGCGACAACGACGACGACGACGCCCCCGACAACGACTACGACGACACCGACGACGTCTACAACGACTTCGACGACGACGACAACGACGACGACGACACCGGCGACGACGACGCCGACACCGACGACGACGACGACGATGACAGCGCCGACGATGACGACGCCGACGCCGACGACGACGACGACGACGCCGACGACGCCGACGACGACGACGAAGACGATGACGTCGCCAACGAAAATTACGACGACCAGGGGGGAGGGAGGACGACGACGGCGACAACGACGACAACGACGAGGGAGGACGGAGGACGGCGACGACGCGATCGACGAAGGAAGAGGGGGGACGGCGACGCCAACGACGGCAACGACGAGGGAGAAGGCAAGACGACGACGACGATGACGACGACTGCGACGAAAAAGGAGGGACAACGACTAAACGCCGACGAAGACGACGAGAGAGGAAGAGCGACCACGGCGACAACGATGACGGAAATGACGACGACGCCAAGACGACGACGACGAGGAAAGACAGAGGACGGCGACGGTGACGACGACGACGACGACGAGGGAGGAGGGAGGACGGCGACAACGACGACGACGACGAAGACGCAAGAGCGCGCGCGCACGCTTTTGTTCAAAATCCGTGTTGCGAAACCTTGCGTTTTTTGTATGTTTTTCGGGCGCGATTTTGAAATCCTTCCGAAACCAAGAGTTTTTGAAGGATTTCGGCATGCGCTCGCGACGACGCGCGCGTGCGCACTTCGTTTTGTTCCCAACCATCCTGTGGTGTTGGGTCCTTGTTTTGAAGAGACGGTGCCCCGCGTTTCTCCTCCTCCTCGCCCTCCTCCCTCCAGGGTGTTCGCATGCGGTTCCCTCACCCAGGGCAGCGTTTCGTGGCCCCATAGGGAGCTCCACCGAAGGCCCCAGTGGGGGTGTTCGCATGCGGTTCCCCCACCCAGGGCAGCGTTTCGTAGCCCCATAGGGAGCTCCACCGAAGGCCCCAGTGGGGGTGTTCGCATGCGGTTCCCCCACCCAGGGCAGCGTTTCGTGGCCCCATAGGGAGCTCCACCGAAGGCCCCAGTGGGGGTGTTCGCATGCGGTTCCCCCACCCAGGGCAGCGTTTCGTAGCCCCATAGGGAGCTCCACCGAAGGCCCCAGTGGGGGTGTTCGCATGCGGTTCCACCACACAGCGGCAGCGTTTCGTAGCCCCATAGGGAGCTCCACCGAAGGCCCCAGTGGGGGTGTTCGCATGCGGTTCCCCACCCAGGGCAGCGTTTCGTGGCCCCATAGGGAGCTACATGCCCCCACCCAGGGCATAGCCCCGAAGGGAGCCCCAGTGGGGGTGTTCGCATGCGGTTCCCCCACCCAGGGCAGCGTTTCGTGGCCCCATAGGGAGCTCCACCGAAGGCCCCAGTGGGGGTGTTCGCATGCGGTTCCCCCACCCAGGGCAGCGTTTCGTGGCCCCATAGGGAGCTCCACCGAAGGCCCCAGTGGGGGTGTTCGCATGCGGTTCCCCCACCCAGGGCAGCGTTTCGTGGCCCCATAGGGAGCTCCACCGAAGGCCCCAGTGGGGGTGTTCGCATGCGGTTCCCCCACCCAGGGCAGCGTTTCGTAGCCCCATAGGGAGCTCCACCGAAGGCCCCAGTGGGGGTGTTCGCATGCGGTTCCCCCACCCAGGGCAGCGTTTCGTGGCCCCATAGGGAGCTCCACCGAAGGCCCCAGTGGGGGTGTTCGCATGCGGTTCCCCCACCCAGGGCAGCGTTTCGTAGCCCCATAGGGAGCTCCACCGAAGGCCCCAGTGGGGGTGTTCGCATGCGGTTCCCCCACCCAGGGCAGCGTTTCGTGGCCCCATAGGGAGCTCCACCGAAGGCCCCAGTGGGGGTGTTCGCATGCGGTTCCCCCACCCAGGGCAGCGTTTCGTGGCCCCATAGGGAGCTCCACCGAAGGCCCCAGTGGGGGTGTTCGCATGCGGTTCCCCCACCCAGGGCAGCGTTTCGTAGCCCCATAGGGAGCTCCACCGAAGGCCCCAGTGGGGGTGTTCGCATGCGGTTCCCCCACCCAGGGCAGCGTTTCGTGGCCCCATAGGGAGCTCCACCGAAGGCCCCAGTGGGGGTGTTCGCATGCGGTTCCCCCACCCAGGGCAGCGTTTCGTGGCCCCATAGGGAGCTCCACCGAAGGCCCCAGTGGCTGTTCGCATGCGGTTCCCCCACCCAGGGCAGCGTTTCGTGGCCCCATAGGGAGCTCCACCGAAGGCCCCAGTGGCGGTGTTCGCATGCGGTTCCCCCACCCAGGGCAGCGTTTCGTGGCACCATAGGGAGCTCCACCGAAGGCCCCAGTGGCGCAGTTCGCATGCGGTTCCCCCACCCAGGGCAGCGTTTCGTAGCCCCATAGGGAGCTCCACCGAAGGCCCGCCCCGGTGGCGCAGTCCGCATGCGGTTCCCCCATCCAAGGCAGCGCTTCGTGGCCCCATATGGAGCCCCACCGAAAGCGGCACCCACAACGCGTTACCAACAATTGCTTATGGTTGGGTCTTTCGCCAGGATAATTTTTTGCAGAGGGTTCTCGCGACGGCGCGCGCGCAAGGGCGTTCGAAAGATTTCGACATGCGCGCGCGCGAATCCCGTTTGGTAGTTCTTCTGTTGAACATCTTGAAGAAACTATGGTTTTCTGAAGTTTTCGCAAAAACGCGCGTGTAAGCTTTTTTAGCACATCAGTGTTGCGATACCAAGTATTTTTGTATGTTTTTGTTGGGAACTCGGTTTTGACATCCTTTCGAAAACCGACGGTTCTTGAAGGATTTCGGCATGCGCGCGCGACGACCCGCGCGTGTGCATGTCGCAATTTTTTTGCAAGGGATTTTTGGCAATTGTGATTTTTGATAAACGTGGGCGCGCAATTTTTTTTCCAGGGGATGCCGGGTGGAACCAGTGCCGGTTAGGCTGGGACAGTATGAATCCACAGGTCGGATGGACATTGGGTCAGAATCCTATGTATTTTACATAGGTTCCCGGGGGGTCTTTAAGCCCGGGGGGGAGTGGTGGCTCTGCGGCCGCGGTAGCCTGCGCATGCTCGCGCGCGCAGCGGCCGGTTAGTTTGGCGTGACCGACGTGAACGCGGTGGCGCTCACCGCTCGGCGCATCCCAGCGGGCACTTCAGTGCGAGTCGGCGAATTGGGCGGGCGCGGTGTCATGGCAACGTCGACAAGTGTAGACGCGACGATGATAGTAGCGATGCTGGTGGCGATGCTGACAGCGACGACGGGGCAGCCAGTGACGGCGCCGATGCTGATCACGCCTGCGACGATGACGGCGTCTTTGCGTTGGTGATGAAGGTTTTGCAAGGTATTATGGGACACGGATCGTGCCACCCCAGCGCGCGCGCAAGGGCGTTCGAACGATTTCCACATGCGCGCGCGCGAAGCCCGTTTGGTAGCATTTTATGAACATTTTGACAAACCTACAGTGTTCAGAAGAATTCGCAAGAGCGCGTGCGCACGCTTTTGACGAAAATCAGTGATGCGATTTTTTCCTTCCTTTTCGTATGACGTATTATCCCTTTTTGGGCGCGCGATTTTGAGATCTTTCCGAAACCGAAGGTTTTTGAAGGATTTCGGCATGCGCGCGCGACGACGCGCGCGTGCGCTTTTCGTTTTGGTTTTTGCAGGGGATTCTTGTTTTGATAAACGAGTGCCCGCGCATAGTATTTTTTGCCAGGGGGCCGATGGGGGGGGCGATGCCGGCCTCGCTGGGATAAAACGAATGAACTGGGAGGATGGGCGTTGGGTCAGAATCATACGCATTTTGCATCGGTCCCAGGGGGATGGATAAATCCGGGGGGAGGGTGATAGAGCCTAAATGTTGTTTAGTAGGGAGAATTCACGCGATGCAACTTATGTGCTGCAATCTATGCGGTGCAATCAATCACTTGCCGAACTTGAAGTTGTCAACTCCACTGCTCGCGCAATCATCCCACCCACCCACCCGCAACTTGGCTTGCAAAACCCATGCGGGACCGAGCAGAGATATCGCTCCGGGGTCGTCTTGGAGCCCTCGGGGGCGTCTCAAGAGCGCCCCAAAAAGGCCGGAGAAGCAAGACGGCCGACGACGACGACGGCGACGACGACGACGGCGGCGACGACGACGACGCCGACGTCGACGACGACGAAGACGACGACGCCGACGCCGACGACGACGACGAAGACGACGACGACGTCGCCAACGAAAACGACGACGAGGGAAGAGGAGGACGACGACGGGGACAACGACGACAACGACGACAACGACGACAACGAGGGAGGAGGGATGACGGCGACGACGCGAACGACGAAGAAGGAGGAAGGACGGTGACGCCGACGACGACACCGACGAGGGAGGAGGGAACACGACGACGAGACGACGACGATAACGACGACGACGACGGCGACGAAATAAGAGGGACGACGACGAGACGCCGACGACGGACGACGACGGCGACGACGAGGGAGGAGGAGGAAGGACGACCACGGCGACAACGACGACGGAAACGACCACGACGCCAAAGAGGACGACGACGACGAACACGAGGAAAGACACAGGACGACGTAGGCGATGACGACGACGACGACGCGGGAGGAGGGAGGACGGCGACGACGACGACGACGCAAGAGCGCGCGCGCACGCTTTTGTTGAAAATCCGTGTTGCGAAACCTTGGGTTTTTGCAGGTTTGTGGACGCACGATTTTGAAATCCTTCCGAAACCGATGGGTTTTGAAGGTTTTCGGCGTACGCGCGCGACCGCACTTCGTCCCAGCTTTTGCAGGGGATTTTCGGGACGGCACACGCGCAAGGCCGTCCGACAGATTTCGACATGAGCGCGCGCGAAGCCCGTTCGGTAGCATGTTGTGAAAATCTTGAAAAACCTATGGTTTTCTTAAGATTTCGCAAGTGCTTTCGCGGAAGCTTTTTCAGCAACTCAGTGTTGCGAAACCATGTGTTTTTGTATGTTTTTTGGAAACTCAATTGCGAAATCCTTCCCGCACTGAAGGTTTTTGAAGGATTTCGGCATGCGCGCGCGACGACGCGCGCGTGTGCACTTCGTCACATTTTTTTGGCAAGGGATTCGCGAAACAGTGTTATGTTAGAACCAAACATGTCACCGCATAGTGTTTTTAGAAGGGAACTTCAGGGGGGGAAACCGGCCTAGCTGGGATTGTATGATTTCATATTTAGGATGGACGAGTGTGCAGAATATATGCATGAAATCATATTATCCCAGGGGGAACCGATAAGTCTGGGGGGGGGGGGGGGGGTAGAGTCTATTCTCTTTTTAGACAGGAGAATCCACTTCGACAGTCTTGAAGTCTTGAAGTCGTCATCCCCACTGCTCGCGCAAACATCCCACCCACCCACCCGCAACTTGGTTTGCAACATTTGTTCAGACCGACTACAATGACACCGACGATAACGACTAGGACGACACCGACGACGTCTCCGACGACTTCGACGACGACAACGACGCCGACGCCGACGACGAAGACGACGACGACGACGCCAACGAAGGCGACGACGAGGGAGGAGGAAGGACGACGACGGCGACAACGACGACAACGACGACAACGACGAGGGAGGAGGGAGGACGGCGACGACGCGAACGACGACGAAGGAGGAAGGACGGCGACGCCGACGACGACAACGACAACGAGGGAGGAGGGAAGACGACGACGTTAACGACGACGACGACGGTGACGAAATAGGAAGGACGACGACGAGACGCCGACGACGGACGACGACGACGACGTGGGAGGAGGAGGAAGGACGACCACGGCGACAACGACGACGGAAACGACCACGACGCCAAAGAGGAGGACGACGACGAACACGAGAAAAGACAGAGGACGACGTAGGCGAAAACGACGACGACGACGCGGGAGGAGGGAGGACGGCGACGACGACGACGACGACGACGCAAGAGCGCGCGCGCACGTTTTTGTTGAAAATCCGTGTTGCGAAACCTTGGGTTTTTTGTAGGTTTTTTGGACGCACGATTTTGAAATCCTTCCGAAACCGATGGGTTTTGAAGGTTTTCGGCATACGCCTGCGACGACGCGCGCGTCTGCACTTCGTCCATTATTTTGGCAGAGGATTCTCGCGACGGCACACGCGCAAGGGCGTTCGACAGATTTCGACATGCGCGCGCGAAGCCCGTTTGGTAGCATTTTATGAAAATCTTGAAAAGCCTATGGTTTTCTTAAGATTTCGCAAGAGCTCGCGCGGAAGTTTTTTTAGCAACTCAGTGTTGCGAAACCATGTGTTCTTGTATGTTTTTTTGGAAACTCGATTGCGAAATCCTTCCGGCACCGCAGGTTTTTGAAGGATTTCGGCATGCGCGCGCGACGACGCGCGCGTGTGCACTTCGTCCCTTTTTTTTGCAAGGGATTCGCGAAAAAGTGTTATGTTAGAACAAGCAATGCCACCGCATTTTTTTTTTTTTTTTTTTTTTTTTTTTTTTTTTTTTTTTTTTTTTTTTTTTTTTTTTTTTAATATATATATATATATACACACATATATTATTACAAGGGAACCTCAGGTGGGGGGAACCTGGCCTAGCTGGGATGGTGCGATTTCATAGTTAGGATGGACATGTGGTCAGCATCATATATGATTTACACACCCGAAAGGGGAACGGATAAGTCCGGGGGGGGGTAGAGTCTATTCTTTTTTTAGAAAGGAGAATTAATCACTTGCTCAACTTGAAGCTGTCCTCTCTACTGCTCGCGCAAACATCCCACCCTCCCACCCGCAACCTGGTTTGCAAGACCTCTTCAAACCGACTACGACGACACCGACGACAACGACGACGACGACGACGACACCGACGACGTCTCCGACGACTTCGACGACGACAACGACGCCGACGCCGACGCCGACGACGACGAAGACGACGATGACGACGCCAACGACGGCGACGACGAAGGAGGAGGAAGGACGACGACGGCGACAACGACGACAACGACGACAACGACGAGGGAGGAGGGAGGACGGCGACGACGCGAACGACGACGAAGGAGGAAGGACGGCGACGCCGACGACGACAACGAGGGAGGAGGGAAGACGACGACGACAACGACGACGACGACGGTGACGAAATAGGAGGGACGACGACGAGACGCCGACGACGGACGACGACGACGACGTGGGAGGAGGAGGAAGGACGACCACCGCGACAACGACGACGGAAACGACCTCGACGCCAAAGAGGACGACGACGACGAACACGAGAAAAGACAGAGGACGACGTAGGCGACGACGACGACGACGCGGGAGGAGGGAGGACGGCGACGACGACGACGACGACGACGACGACGCAAGAGCGCGCGCGCACGCTTTTGTTGAAAATCCGTGTTGCGAAACCTTGGGCTTTTGTAGGTTTTTTGGACGCGCGATTTTGAAATCCTTCCGAAACCGATGGGTTTTGAAGGTTTTCGGCATACGCGCGCGACGATGCGCGCGTCTGCACTTCGTTCTTTTTTTTGCAGAGGATTCTCGTGACGGCACACGCGCAAGGGCGTTCGACAGATTTCGACATGCGCGCGCGCGAAGCCCGTTTGGTAGCATTTTATGAAAATCTTGAAAAACCTATGGTTTTCTCAAGATTTCGCAAGAGCTCGCGCGGAAGCTTTTGTAGCAAACCAGTGTTGCGAAACCATGCGTTTTTTAAGAAAATATTTTTTTTGGAAACTCGACGACGCGCGCGTGTGCACTTCGTCCCGTTTTTTGCAAGGGATTCGTGAAAAAGTGTTTTGCCAAAGCAAAAAATGCCACCGCATAGTGTTTTTTTCAAGGGAACCTCAGAGGGGGGAGCCCGGCCTAGCTGAGATGGTACGGTTTCATAGTTAGGATGGACGAGTGGTCAGAATCACATATGATTTACATACCCGAAAGGGGAACGGATAAGTCCGGGGGGGGGGTAGAATCTATTCTCGTTTTAGAAAAGAGAATCTATGCGGTGCAATTATTCTTGACCGTCTTGAAGCTGTCCTCTCCACTGCTCGTGCAAACGTGCCACCCTCCCACCCGGTAGGTACCACATGGCACTTGGCCACGACACCGACGCCGACGACGACAGCGACATCGACGACGACGGCGCCGCCGACACCGACTGCGACGACACCGACGACGTCTCCACTGTTTTCGACGACGACAACACGACGACACCGATGACGACGACGACAACGACGCCGACGACGACGACGAAGACGACGACGACGTCGCCAACGGAAACGACGCCGAGGGAGGAGAAAAAACGACGACGGCGACAACGACGACAACGACGATGGAGGAGGGAAAACGGCGGCGACGCCAACGACGAAGAAGGAGGAAGAACGGCGACGCCGACGACGACGACAACGACGAGGGAGGAGGGAAGACGACGACGACGACAACGACGACGAAGACGACGACGACGGCGACGAAATAGGAGGGACGACGACGAAACGCCGACGACGGACGACGACGACGAGGGAGGAGGATAATGACGAGGGAGGAGTGAAGACCACGACGACGACGACGACGACGACGGCGACGAAATAGGAGGGACAACGACGAGACGCCGACGAAGACAACGAGGGAGGAAGGACGACCACGGCGACAACGACGACGGAAGCGACGACGACGCCAAGACGACGACGACGACGCCAAGCCCTGCGAGTGCAGCGAGGGCGCGTGTCAGCCGCCTGGGTCCTGCCGGGCTGCAGGCGGAAACCCTGGGTTCCAACGCCCTGAATCGGCGGCGCGCCAAGGGTTAGGGTGGGACTGTCCCTCAACAGGGGGAAAATTCAAAAGTAGTCAAAACATAGTCTGGGGACAACATGTGCGTGTATATAAATATATGTATCGTCCAAAATCCGCCTGTGGGGGGACACGCCCGACTTAGGCTCAGGGGGAAGTGAGAAGCGGCAAGCCTTTTCAGAAGGCGGCGGGGCTTCTGAGCATTCCTTGCGCCTTCTGAAGAAGCAGTCCGTGTCTTCGCAGAAGGCTACGACAGCTTCTTAAAAAAGGCAGGAGGCCTTCTGAGCCTTCTCAGAAGCCCTGCCTTCTCTGCCTTCCCCCTGGGCGCCCGGCGCCCCGAGTCCATCCGAATCCGCAGGTTTCAGGGTGTGGGTTTCTCGTGGAGGCTTCTCGTGGCCGAGCTCCTGCTGTGCGCTGGCGCTGGGCCTCTGCGCCAGCGGCGCAGGGCGCATGTGATTGGCTGCGCATGTACGGCCGACGACCAGGCCGTGCCTGCGTTCTCCTCGGCGAGCAGGTGCATACGCTTTCGGAGACAGCGAGCGGCGACGACGCAAGGCGAGGGTGGGCAGAACGGAGCCTGGGCAATGCAGGCCTGAGTCGGAAGGAAGCGGATGGCTTAGGTTGCCCCCTCTGTCTTCCACCCTCTTCTCCCCCCCGTCTCATTCCCCTCGTTCTACTCCTCCCCCCACTCCGTTCATCTTCGAAGTGCGTGTCCGGGTGCGTGTGTGTGTGTGTGTGTGTGTGTGTGTGTGTGTGTGTGTGTGTGGTGTGTGTGTGTGTGTGTGTGTGTGTGCAGCGTGCGGCCCGCCCCTGCTTCTGCCTTGTGCCGCTCGGTGCTGCGCGGAGCCGTCGCCAGCCTCCCCTTCGGCGCCCCCGCCGGTGGTGCCCTCGCCCCTGCCCGCATCCCCCCCCCCCACCCCTGCCCGCGCGACGCAGGCCCGCAGGCCTCGGCGCATCGGCAGATCCCTGGACCATGCTCTGGTTCGCTGCGTCGGGGCTCTGCTGCGCTGGGCCGCCCTCACCAGTTGCGGCTCCCTGCCGCCGCCCCCCGCGGCTCCAGCGCTGTCCAGCTCGGTGCAGCGCGGTGCCGGCGCTGGTGCCCTCCTTCGGCGCTCCCCCCCGCCGCGGCCGGCAGCTCTTATCGGGCCTGTCTGCCTTCCACCTCCCCGCGCGCGCCTCACAGGCCCGCAGGTCTCGGCGCATGGGCCCATGCCTGGACCGTGCTTTTGGTTCACGGGGTCGGGATCTGCTACGCTGTATTTCTGCATCACCAGCTGCAGCTCAGTGCCGCTTCCCCCCAGCTTCAGCTCAGTGCAGCTCAGTGCAGCTCTGTGCCGGCGCTGTTCCCCCCCTTCGGCGCCCCACCCCCGCCGCAGCCAGCAGCTCTGAGTGGCCAGGCTTCTTCTCTTCCAGTCGCGCCGAGGCTCCACCTCCTCCTTCCGTGCATTGCGGCCTTAATTTGCATGCGGCGTCCCCTGTTGCCAATCCGCCGGAGCAGTCGCCCTCTACCCAGCCGCCGACGCAAAAAGTGTATGTGTGTATACATATAACGGCGCACCGGGTCCGGGGGCCCGGGGCCGGGACCCCGACCACAAATGTGGGCCCCGGGGGGCCCGGAGGCTCGTCGGGGCTTGCCGGAGGCATCCCCAGTCAGACAAGACGGCCCAAGAAGCGCCCAAGACGGCCCAAGAAACTTCCAAGAGGCCTCCAAGAGGGCTCCAAGATGCTGAAGATGGCCTCCAGACGTCCAAGGACGCCCCCAAGACGCCTCAAGAAGCCTCCAACATGCGTCCCAAGAGGGCCCCTAGACGCAAACATTGGCCCATTCCCTTCGTAAAACGTACATTTTTCTTCACAAAGTTGCTTTTTGGGCTTTCCGACGTTACAGGAGGGCCCACGAGGCGCCCAAGACCGCCCCAAGACGGCCCAAGAAGCTTCCAAGAGGGCCCAAGGACAGCCCAAGAGGGCCCCAAGACGGCCCAAGAGGCGCCCAAGATGGCCCAAGAGGGCCCCAAGACGGACCCAAGAGGGGGCCCAGAGGGGGACCACGAACCGCAAGCTCGAGCCTTCCGCCCCAAGAGGCCGCCAGGAGGCCCCAAGGAGGCCCCTCAAGAGGCCCCAGGAGACCCCCAAGAGGCCCAAAGGAGGCCCCGAGAAGCCCCAAATCGGCCCCCCAAATGCTTCGAACCTGCTTCCAGGAGGCCCCCGATAGGTTCAGAGGCTCCCGAGAAGCTACGTCAAACTCCCAGCGAGAATGATCCTAGCTAGAACCTAAGCGCGCGCGAAGCGCGCGCGTGGTTCTAGTGTGTGTGTGTGTGTGTGTGTGCGTGCCCGACTCGCCCGGGCCCGCAGACTCCCTGGCCAGACCTGTAGGATTTGACAGCAGCGCTGCGATCAGCCTCTGTACCGCCAACTTGCGAAATGGGTCCCGAGCGCCTTCCGCGTCAGCGAACCCCATTTCCCCGCCTACTCCCCCGGATTACGCTGCTATGGACGAGGACTCCCCCCTAGGGGACGGCATCTTGGAACGCCTAGGCTTTGCCCCCTTGAAATATGGATGCTGCAGGACTATGGGCGCATCCGCTTTGATGTGGACATTCTCCCGAAAGAGGACCACCGCAACCTGGTCAATCAAACCCCCCCCCCCCAGCGGACCGTGCCGCCGCCCTGGAGGCATTCGAGGGACCGGCTGTCCTGGCTAGGGACTTCCCCGCCGTGCCCCGACGTCCGACCCTATAGGGGACCTGGCAGGAGACACGGTTCTGGGAATGCTGCTCCACAGGATACAAGTGGAAGGCGTTTCTCGTGTCCACACATGCCACGAACGTCCGACCCCCTCCCTGCTCCCCCTCCTCACATCCTCCTCCTCCCTCCTCCTCCTCCTCCTCCTCCTCCTCCTCCTCCTCCCTCCTCCTCCTCCTCCTCCTCCTCCTCCTCCCACTCCCCTCCCCCTCCTCCTCCTCCTCCTCCTCCTCCTCCTCCTCCTCCTCCTCCTCCTCCTCCTCCTCCTCCTCCTCCCCCCGACGGACGCGTAGGGCAGCAACAGGATAACCGCCCCCCAGGACGGCGCGTCAGCTCCACCTGCGGCGGAGGCAGCCTCGCAACCGGGAGACGGCCGGGGCGTGCCCCCACTCTTCCACGGTGCCCCCCCGTTCGCCCCCCCCCAGGCGCAGCGCCAGACTCTGCATGACGACAACAGGCGCCTTCGGCACGCCAGGGCTTCGCGTAACCCTGAACTCCCCTTCTGCCTTAGTCGATTGCGAGACACCACCATCTGGGAATCCGCATCCGATGGCGGCGGGCAGACCCTGCACTGCGCCCTGCGCACCTCAAGCGCCCCTACTGGAACCCTTGTCACCCTCGCGGCATGGTGGACCGATCGTGGAGTCCGTTCGATCGAATAGGCCACGGACGTGCTTCGCGAGCTAACCAATGGAAGTTCCGTGGAACTATCTGCACACAGTGGGCGCCCCTTTCAGATGCCTGCACCCCCTGCGCGCGCAGCACTACACCCCACTATGCAGGAGCGTATTTTCAGCCGAGTTGATCAGGGACAGACCTGGGTGGAAAACATGCTCCAGAGCCGGCCCCCGCAGCAGTCCAGCCAAGACTACACCAGTGACCCCCGCATCAGCAACATGGTACGCGAAATACGGCTCGTATGTAGATGGGTCCGAGCTCGGAACATGCCCGGCGGCTACATGTGAAGCCAAACCCTGGTACCTTTCATATGGGGCACAGCGCTCCCCGCCGCTCGCGAGCAGATTCGGCAGGCTTTCGAGGAGAACCAGGTTGATCTATTGGTATATGAGGCCCTGGTTCGCTGGTGGGACGATCGCGCGCTACTCGCCATACAATATGTCACGGTTTCTTGGGCAGGGCAGCGAGGGAGGTCGCCAGCCGAACCGGGGTTCGGGTCTCTCCCCCGTCTGCCAACAACTACATCCAGGCAGAACTGCAAGAGTGGATCATGCAGGGAGCCGACCCAAATTGTCATTTGCAATCAGCCATCTGCCTGGGAGGACATGAGCCCCCCCCACTCAAGCCCCCCCTCGTTCAGGTGCGGCAGCGCCGTCCGAAGTAGCAATGGGCGCGCCGGGACAGCAAGGGGACCTGACGTCTCATGGGAGGCCAGGGCCAAGAGGCAGCAGCCGACACTGCAGAGGCAGCCGATTCGCGGACGCGTACGACCCTCAGGCAATGGATGAGCGATGTGCTGCAATGTGGTGATGACCGTGGAGAGGCCTGCTATGGCGCCTTCATCGGAGGAGACTCCCCGCAATTCCCCAGTGGCCTCTCCCTGGCTACCCTTGTGCACTCTCTCGATCGCAGGAGGGAAGATTTTGAAGGATGCGGCGCCTTCCCCACGCCTCAACTGCCCAGTGGCAACTCAGTCAGTGGAGCGCAGGGGTAAGCCGCCTGGGACTCCCTCCGAGATTATGGTAGAACGAGAGATGACCCGGCTGGATGGCTTGGGCACGCACTAACCCTTTGCACTCGTCCTCACTATCGGTCCCTTTTCCTGCCCTTGTTAGTTGCGAGGGGAATTGACGCGAGCTCCTTCTCCATGCCAGCCCAATGGCTCGACTTGACCTCCGTGGGTGCCCCGCTACTGCTTGCTCGCGCCGCCCAGCGAGCCCTGAATGGCGTCGCCGATCGGCGCTGTCGCCCGTGCGACCAGCTCGAGCAGCCAGCTCTGGGCCGTCATGCAGCTCCTCGCTGGGAGGGTAGCGATAATTCCCTGGCGCCGACGTGCTCATCGCGGCTCTGGCTGAGGCCGCGCGAGACGCCAGACCTCCCGCAGGCCCAGTAGTGCATCTGGGCTCCAGCGACGAGGTCTGCCCCATCTGCAGGGAGGTGCCGCGTGGCTGCGCGTCGCGCATCGCCCCTGGCGGCCCCCGTGTCCACGCCGACTGCCTCGTCAGAAACAGGGGCCATCCAGCAAGGGGGCAGCAAATTTGCCCTGCCTGCCGAGGAGAAGACCATGGAGCTGCCGCGGTCCCTCCGGCCCCCCCCCCCCCCCGAAGTATTACCAGTGGCCCCGCGGCCGAGGCCTCAGGGCCAGCAGGGGCCCCCCGGGGCTGCGACCCTGCTGCCCCCCCGCTGGGCCCGCCAATCGAGATGGTTGGCAGTGGCAGTGCGCAACTCTGGTGGGTGTGCAGTCGCCGGTGGCCGCCGACTCCCCCGCCTTTCCTCCTCCCCGCTGGCCGCGCCCAGTCCTCCCCCCCAGTCTCTTCCCGCCCGACGTGGCCCGCGGGATGAGGGAGGTTCCACTAGCTATGCCTGACCGGTGGGCAGGACTCGTTGCGCGGTTCCCCCCGTGCCTGACAGGGCGCAGAGGATTGGGTTCCCGGCCGGAATGGTGGCGCCAGCGGCCAGGGGAGTGGGGGCCGCCTTGGTGGTGGCTGCGAGTGCGTGTATCGGCGCCGCCGACGCCGAGCATGCAGACGTTGCCGACGCCTTCCCTGGGCCAGTCGCGCCTGAACATTGGCGCGACATTCTGGGTGCGCGCAGGCGCGCCATCGACCGCGCCGAAGACGTTGGCCTCCCTCCCCAGTGATCCTTCTGATTGACATTGGCGCAATCCAGATAAACAGTCTCATCGGAGCCGCCTCGCGCCACTGGGCGCCGCGCGCCCTTCTCGCCCTGGCCGCGGACGGGGCGGGGCCTCGCCGGGAGGGCCAGATCCAGTCAGCATCGTGGCCTCTGCCCATCGTACATGGGGGCAGCGCGCCGCTGCCCGAGCGCAGCACCTCGCGCCCGGGGGCGCGCCGTTCGCCCGCAGTGGGGGGCCCCCGGGCAGGTTCAGCTCCTAGCTCTCCAGATTCATTCAAGCGACCGCCTCGCTATACAGTGAAAATCTGCACGAGCACAGGCAGCCCGGAGCGGGCCATCGCTGCGGCGCGGGCCTTCGATGAGATGCACGCGCGGGCGCAGCAGTTCGAACGCGCCAGCGCCCCCATCGGCGCATGGCGCCGAACCGGCGCGGCCGAGTCGGTGCATATCCTTGTGCTACCTGGGGCCCTCCCCCTCGCGAACTTCTATGCGACCGGAACTGCTGTGGCTTTCTTGCGCCAGGTAGGCGTGGCGGCCAGTGGGTCGCTCCCACTATGCGCCACGGCGCGCGTCGCTGCGCCTATCCAACGGCGCCTAAGCGAGACGCTCCCTCCAGCCATCGCCGACCGAAGTCAGCCTCGCGCCGTCGCCCCAATACGGATTTCCCTAGTTCATCGAGCGCGCCGCCCCCCGTGCCTAGCCTCCTGGAAGACCCGGGGGGGGGGCGTCGCTTGCGATGGGACATAGGCGCCCAGGGGCACGGCGACCCCCGGGCCATTATTGAAGCCGTCGAGGCCAATGTCGGACTGCGCGCAATCGGAACCTGGCACCCCGTCTGCGCGTGGTGCCCTGGCTCCGACGACTACCTGGACATGTTCCAGATCACCCTATTACCTGGTGGGGAAAGGCCCATGCGCGACGACTTTGGACTGGCTGGCGATATGCGGGTAGACAATCAGATCTCCAGAATCTTTCCCGCCACCCCTACTCAGGCACAGCGGCGGGCCCCCCCTCGCTCGACGGGGCGCTTGGGGCGCGCCTCGAAGCCGCAGCCCTGCCCGGAGTCGGCGTGGCCAGGCGGGCAGCTGAGCGGCCGCGTGTCTTCCAGACCACTAGATTTGATCGCGCGGGCTCCGTCGTTGGACGACCCGCCGCCGAACTGTCGGACCTGGCCGAATGGCCCCCCCCGCGCAGGAGGTTGCGGACTGCCCGTGGACGGATCGGGCCGGTTGGTTGTCGGGTATGCACGCGAGCCTGGCCTGTTCCAGATGGTTCTAATCGATGCGCAAGTGCCCTCCAGGCAGAGCCCGCCCCGCTCTCCAGTGAATGGGTGGACAGCCACGTCAGCGCCATGCGTGAACTGACAGCGATATCCAGAGGCCCGCTGCATGGATGCGCGCGCAGCTCGTATATGTGGCGACGCGCGGGTGGCCAGACGAAACAATCAAGCAATGGCCACCCGCGCCCTCTCCGCCCCAGGCATTCGGGTTCTGCCCGCCACGCGAGGTCCGGCCGTAATCGGTCGCCGCGACGTTGTTATTTCCCAACCTGGTCCTGCCAGACCGGCGGAGTACTGGCCCCTCGTATCCCTGCTTATTGCTGCTGCCGCGGTAGATCGTGGCCTCGGGGGCGTGAATGTGGCGCGATTTGCGAAGGTCTTCGGGGGCGCGAATGTGGCATAATTTGCACGAGATCGTGGCATCGGGGGCGCGAGTGTCGTGTAATTCGCGAAGTGTCGCAGCCTCGGGGTCGCGACCATGGTGCAATTCACGGGGGGTCGTGGCCCCAGAGATGAGAATGTTGTGTAATTCGCAGGGGCTCGTGGCCTCGGGAGCGCGAGCATGGTGTATTTTGCAGAGGATCGTGGCTTCCAGGCGCGATCACAGCGTAATTTACAAGGGATCTGGGCCTCGGGGGCGCGAGCGCAGTGTAATTTACAATGGGTTCGTGTGACACTTCATCCCTCGAGGAATTGTGAGAATGCTCCCAGGGCGCGGTGAACAATCTCGTTTGGGGCTCCCACCCCTCGCGCGGACAGTCGGGAAGCAGAAAACAGGATTGTAACAGTAGAAACTGGAAGCTGCAAGTGGAACAGGGAGCTGCAGTCTTCATTCTCGGCGCTTGGTGGCCCCGCAAGGGGACCGGCGGATTTGCGTGCAGCGCGTCCCCTGTTGCTATTCCGCCGGGGCAGTCGACCTTTTGCCCAGCCGCCGACGTAAAAAAAAGTGCGTGTGTGAGTTTGTGTGCGCGTGTGTGTGTGTGTGTGTGTGTGCGTGTGCGCCCGTAGCCACGCACGCGCCGTCCACCGCCCATGGATTTGCCTGTGCTGTCCACCACCCATGAACGCTACCGAGCGTTGGCTGTCGCGGGCGCCCGCGGTCAGCCTGGTTTTTTGAAGCGGCGGCGCTTGTCCTGCCTGTGCTTGTCTCGCGCTGCCGTCCGCTGGTTGGTCGTTTTTGTGGCGACTCGCAGCAGACTACTGTGGCGCTTCAGCTCCTGGCGTCGAGCTACGTTCCGTGGGATGCTTCGCTGTTCAACTTCTACTTTCTAATTAACACAAGCTGTTGCTTGCACTTCAACTCCTTGCGTCGAGCTGCGCTCCGTGGGACGCTTGGCCGCTGCACTTCGGTTTTGCAGTGTTTCATCTTTTCACCACTTGCATAGTCTGCACGGCCGTGGCTGGACCCTTTCATCACGGCGCGTTCGATGAAGTTCGCCCGCAATTGGCGCTTCCATCAGCCGACCGCGCCTGAGGTTTCTCTGCGCCGCCAACTTAAAACAACATGTGTGTGGGTGTGTGGGAGCCCGGCAGGCGCTTGTCCAGCGCATTCAGCTATTTCGGTCCCGCGGGGCCTCCTCTTCGCAAGAGGCCACTGGCCTGGCGCCACTGGTTCCCGATAGCGGTCCCACCATGCTGGGTGATTTCCTCGCGGGCCCCAGCCTGTACACTGCTGAGCAGCCCCGCTCCTTCGTGAGCACTGTCCCGTGCACGTGGATCCCTGTCCAGAGGGGGATTTCCCCGCGTCGCAGAGGGCCCGACGTGGTCACGCTCCCAATGCACCTTCATGGCACGCACGCCCGAGACCGCGGCCGCCCTGGGCGCCCTGGCGCCTAGCCCTTCTGGGCGCGTGTGCCCCCACTGCCGTCCCACCCGGGGCCGTGGCGGTCCCTGCCTTGGCAGCTCCCTGCTGTCGTCCAGGCGCGTCTTTGGTTCGCCTCCTGGCATTGGTCGGGGCTGGCCACACTCCGCCGTTTCGTCATGCGCCTGACCCGGTTCGAGTATTTCCCTACCGCGTCTTCTCCTGGAGGGACACGCGGGCCTCCCCCTTGTCCTTGGGTGCCCCGGCGAGCCTCTTCGGGTGCTGCCTGCGATGGCCTCCTGTCTGACGGTTGCCAGTGCCCAGGCTGGTCGACGTCGCCCTATGGTCCCCCTGGTGCCACCCGCCCCGCCGTCTACTGCAGGCGGGCCTCCCTTCCTCGCCCTGGGTACCCGTGCGCTGGGCACCCCTGCCTCTGGGCAGCTCTCCCTGCGCCCCCGCCCCTGCCTAGCCGGGCCGCCCCGTGGCCTGCCTCACCCTGTTGGTTTGCCTCCTGAACCGCACCTTGGCCCAGCCCCCTGTCCGCCACAGCTGTGTCGTCAGCCCCACGCTGTCCCTCCACCGCCGTGTCACACCCCTGCACCCGCTTCGTTCCGCCGTCTGCCTGCCGCTCCTCCACCCTGTCGGTGTGCCGCTGCCCTTCCGCGCTGCGCCTCTCTTGCCCCGCGCGCTGCGCTCCACCTCCGCCCAACACCCCTTCTCCCCATTCCCCTCGCGTCCCCGCGCGAGTGGCCCTGTCGATTCCCGACGGGCGGATCCCTGGCCCCCCCCCGCCGCGTGAGCTGGCCTAGCCGCGCGCCCGCTCCCCTTTTCGATGCTCTGCGCCGCGCCGCCGCGCGCGTGGCCGCAGCGCCAAGAAGTGTTTTTTTTGTGGTATGTGGGTCTGCATCCCTGGACGGCCCCCGAAGCCCGAAACGGGCCAAACACTTTCAAGGACATCGGACGATGAAGCCGACGAGAATCCCCGCCCAAACGTTTCATGTTCGGTCCGCTGCCGGGCTCCGTCACGCCCAGACTTTCGCAGAGAATCCAGCCAGTTGCGACGAGAAGCTGCCTGGAGGCCAAAGGAGAACGCTCGAAAGCCTCGGCTCTCGGTCTTCGATCTCCGATCCTCGACC
>CAUYUJ010003062.1:40000-50000 GCA_963575745.1 Prorocentrum cordatum | reverse complement strand
CTGATGATGATGATGACGATGATGACGCTGCTGATGCTGATGACGATGATGATGATGATGATGGTGGTTGTGGTGGTGGTGGTGATGATGATGACAATGATGATTATGCTGATGATGGTGGTGATGATGATGAGGATGAAGACGATGATGATGATGATGATGATGATGATGATGATGATGATGATGATGATGATGATGATGATGGTGATGATGATGATGATGATGCTGATGCTGATGATGATGACGATGATGATGACGATGATGATGATGATAATGCTTATGATGATGATGATGATGATGATGATGATGATGATGATGATGATGATGACGATGCTGCTGCTGATGATGATGATGATGATGATGATGGTGGTGGTGGTGGTGGTGGTGGTGATGATGATGATGATGATGTTAATGATGAGGAGGAGGAGGAGGAGGAGGAGGAGGAGGAGGCGGAGGCGGAGGAGGAGGAGGAGGAGGAGGAGGAGGAGAAGTTACGGAATTACGGATATCGCGACTGTGTCGCGAAACGCTTGCTAAATGAGGCACATTACCCTGCAGAATCTCGACTGGGCTTTGGCTCGACTGGCCTTCTCGGATGAGCTGTAGGCTTTGGGCCGTCTCCCTTCAGAGATATTCTTCAAATATTGGGCTCTGTTACCTGTGGCAGGCCCCGTGCACTCACCTCCCAGAGCGGCGGGTTGCTCGGCAGCGAAGCTGTCACATCTGCCACAGAACCATATCCCCAACACAGAATGATGCTTGAGCTGGTGACTACTATGAGCCCATCCCCCACATATGTGCACCCGACGTCCATGGGGGAGATCATATATTACACCATCAACCGAACGCAGAGGAAAACAAAGCGAGTCCAGCCAGGTTCGGCGAGCAGCCTGGGACGTGGAGCCTTTACACTGCAAACAGGAGTTCCCTTCTTCAGACAGCCTGTGTTGCGACGAAAACGCGGAACAGATCTGGGGAGCAGGTGGCCTGGGTCCAGGGTGCCAAACGCGGGCTGTATGGGGCTCCTCATTAGACAGGCTTTGCTCGGCCTCAAGAGTCTGCAGGGTGCTTCTAAGGATCGTCATCCGAACCAAGTACGCCATATGCTCGACCTGAGCCACTCGGGCCCGATCATATTCTGAAACTCTACACAGACTAGCTCCTACACCCGCGAGATGGTCGACTATAGTGTTACCGACTACATACAGGGGCGGAGCGCGGCCGGCTACTACATCCTTGGCCTCCAGGTGAGAGTGAACGAGTATCACACAACACTGGATGAAAAGGTCGGCGACCGATCTCAGCACCCATAGCATACCACAAATCTCCGTCCTCGCCGTCTGGAGAAAATGATTTTCCTGCGTGCCAGCCTTCACATACGTTTGCATTATCAGTTATGTAATTGAAATGTCCTGACGCCCCTCATCAAGCCACAAGCAAGGCGTGCAACTCGCCTCGCGCGACGGTCTGCCTCTCACCAGGCAGACCACCTCAGAGAGCCTTGCTGATAGACATCTGCTCGTCAAGGTGTTCGAAAACGGCCAGCGCAACTCCGACCCGTCTGAGACGTGGGTCCCTCGTGTCTTCGCCGCCGCTGGCGTCCCCGAAGATGAAGGTGGGGTCATCTGCGCCTCCACCTCCCAGAACTCCAGGCTCGAAGGCATTGGTCCCGAACGCGTGCCACGCCTCCTCGCTCTGCGGCGGCGGAACTCGAACCCATTCGGCTGGGATGGGCCCCCGCAACCAGAAGCATGGCCCTGCTTGGTGCTGCACCTGAGCCTTCATCAAAAGCTCATCGTTCATGTCGTAGATGGGGTGCGGTGTCCTGCCAGAGCACGCCCCCCAGCAACGGTGAAAACTGTCCTCGGGCTCGGTCTGGCAGCGAGCACACAGCGGCGACAAAGCAAGCTTGGCCCGCTCCGATCGCCTCGTGCGCGGCCAGGCTGCCCCAGCCGCCGCCGCCAGCATGGGCCCATGCAGCTTGGGCCCTGTTGGGGCCGTCACGCAACTGCTGGATGAGGACTCGATGCGACATTTTGCACGCGCCGAACTGCACACCCTCGCAGTCGAAGTGATTGGCGGCCTCCCTCCACTGCCGAGACTGAACCGTGGCATCGAACTCGCGCAAGAAGGAGGTCGGCACGTCCAACGAGCGAAAGCCCGTCAGCCGTCAAGGTCGAACTCCAACGCGTCGTACCTGCCGTCGCCGTCGGAGGCTGGGAGCTCCCGCGTGGCCGGCCCTATGGGGTTCCAGCCCTCCTGAAGAAGGTAACATATGACCGCCGGCTGCGGCCCTCGAACATGTCTGCTCCGCTGCGCCGCTGGAACTGCGCGGAGATCTTGAACCAGCCTAGACCGCGTGCGTGGGACCCCAGCTCTCATGGATGGCTCAGTCGTCCAGCATCGCAGCCACAA
This sequence comes from Prorocentrum cordatum, assembly GCA_963575745.1. Taxonomy (NCBI): domain Eukaryota; class Dinophyceae; order Prorocentrales; family Prorocentraceae; genus Prorocentrum; species Prorocentrum cordatum. Next base: position 47,585 of record CAUYUJ010003062.1, on the reverse strand, counting down.
CTGTTGGCATTCCCTCGGCATCTTCAAGGCGCGGTCACGGCCGGGAGCACATGGGTCCAAGAGCGTGGTGGTGCATCGGCCCGAAAGCCGTGGGGCAGTCGCTTCGCTCGCATGAGATCTCATGGTCTGCGTGCGCCTGCCGAAAACGCCATGCAGCTGGTGCCCGTAAGCACTTGCCGCCAGCGCCCCCGGATGCTCGAGCTTCGTTTGCTGCTTATATCGCCGAGCTGTGCGTGCGTACTGAGCAACCTTGTGATGCATTCTCTTATGTTTTGGGTCTCGCCCGATGCGGACGGCGCGCGCATGTGTGCGACCGCTGCCGAAGTCGCCGCCAAGATCCGCTGCCTGTGCTGACGCTCGTGCATGATAACCTTGCTGTCGAACTCGTTTTACTATGGCTCGCGCGTCTGCAAGCTTCGAACAAACCGCGACACTCTTGGTAGCTATAGCCAGCCCGTGCTGCTCCATCTGCTCGAACGTCGTGATGAGACAAGCCGAAATTCGTTGAGCGGCAGCCTTGCGTGATCCACGAACGACCTGACTCAAGTCGTCTATCCGCAATCGGTGTGAAATTCCCACGTGTGTGGATGTGATCCTCTGCATGATAAAATACGTTATGGTCTTCGCGAAACGTGTGCCAGCTCGCAAACCCTGCGCGGTCGATCGTGTAGGCGAAAAGTGTGCTGAGTAGGCGCCAGACTGCCTCGAGCACCGCGACGCCTTGCACATGGGGAGTTCAAGGCCAAGGATCTCGCCTGGGAACCCCAATCGGAGCGCCGCCAGGCCTAGCCTCCACCACCCGATCGCGTCGTAAAAGCTGGCGATGCCCAGCAGCCCGTGGCCATGGGCCACGCCCAATCGTGCCGCCAGCTCCTCGTCCACCACGCGGAGCAACGCTTCCTGGATGGCGGCGTTCCCCTTGATTGCCGCATCCCGCGGCGCCTCGCACTCCTCGGCCAAGCTCTGCACCCGCGGCTCCCTCGCCTTGGACCGGGGCCGCGAGATGTGATGGGGGCAAGCTGATCACCCTGTCGCCCGTGACCTTTTTGGGCAGCAGGGCGCCGATGGTCAGCAAGAGGTCGCGCGGCCAGGATTGAAAAACTTCGCGCGCATTCAAAATCACGGCCAGCTCATCGAGCGCGACGAGGGGGGGGGCGATCGAGGTCGCCAGCAGAAAGCCCATCGACGCCCATGGCGGCGTTGGGCTTGAGCAACTTCCCTGCAACCTTAAAATCGAGGCCAGTGAGATCTGGAAGCCGCTCCTCACGAACACGTTCGCGAATCTGCTCAAATATGCCCTCCAACTCGTCGTCGGTGTCCTGCTGCGGTGGGCTCCAGACTTTCTCGCAATGCAGCCCCTTAGCGTCCAGAATATCCTTGGGGTGCTGGATGGTGGTCCGGCCCTGCTCCAAGACAACTGGTGCCGACGGCTGCTCCATGATCGCTCGGTGCAAACCAGACGCTGCCGCCTGCGTCTCCATCCACTCCCGAAGCTCGGCCATCGATCGATTGACGGCTCGGGCCTGACTTCTCCCGGCGACAAGCTCGCTCTGAGCAGCGGCATCACGCAACCGATCATCGTCGCATGTGCGGAGTGCCCCAAGCACCTTAAGCCATTCGTCCCAGGAGAACTGGTCGCCTGGCCAGACGCACTTGTGCCCCTGCTCGGGGGCTGACTCCCGCAAACTCAATCCTGCTGCCGCCAAAACGGACTGCTGCTTCTCGCCATTGCGTCGAAGTCGGCGTCCACGATGCTGAGAAATATCTGTGTGGGCGTGCGTCCACCATCCGCGGATGACGTCGCGCAAGGCTGCAACCCTGGCTGGGGTCGCCTCCAGAACTACATCAGTGCGGAACTTGGGCGAATCTGCTCGCGAGCGCCCAATGGGGGACCTAAGAGTGATGGGCTGAAATGGAACGCTCCAGGATTCGCGCCCACGCGGCATGCAAGTCGCTGATGGAATCGCCATGTTTTGAGCCAGCCGTGAAGGCTACGGAGGCAGCAACAGCATCGGCAGGGGGATGCCCCCCCGACGGGACGGAACCGATGGCGCTCCCTTGTTCCCTCCAGAGACTCTCTTCCACGGCAGACGCAACGGGGGGCTTGACCTCGCTGGCACAAGGTGGCTCGCTCTCGTCCTGACCAGGCTGCTCCTTTGAAACCGAACCGACTGCTGGACTCTGCGCCGCTGAGGATGGCGATTCCCTGGGCTTCGAATCAGGGCAAGGGGGTTCAGGGCTCTTGGCGTGACTGTCTGACTGATTGTCTGACTGAGGCAGAGAGGAGGCAGCGACAAAATCAGGCGTTGGGTCGAAATCGAAGTTGGGTCGTTGGCCCGCGGGTCGTCGTCCGACTCGAAGCCCAGGTCATCATCGTCCTCAGCGCCGCCGCTACCTGTAGTGGCCTCGCTAAGGGGAACCTGGGCCGCCGACGCCGTCTCGCCGCTGCGCTCTTCATTTCGCTTCGAAGAAACAGGAAGCCATTCGCGAATGTTGTCATGCCTACGCTGGCGAGCTGCTTGCTTACAGATGCGAAGCTGCGCCTTGGCAATGCTACTCTTGGATCCCTCCGCGGGCTGCTTTTCAGGCTTGGGGGCCAGGGGCCGCCTGGGATACAAATCTAAATATCTAGTGTAGAGCTGAGACCGTTGGGCAACAAGCTGCAGAGAGAGGCCTACATGGGGCTTCCACGGAACAACAATCGCTGTGGGGCCTCGTATGTATGGTTTTGCAGCCTCTGAACATATCACATAGTCTAAGTGCGATGGCTTATGCTCGCTGTTCGTGGGCGTGCACGTGTACTCAATATTTGACCGAAGAATGGTTCCTCCGATCCGCTCCCAAAAACCTGTCCTAGACATATCTGGTGGTGACAAGTTCCAGTCTCCAATCGCGATCCAGGGCAGCTGAAGTGTCGCAAGAAGGCTACATGTCCCGCGGAATCGTGCAATGTTCGCCTGACCAAAGCCGACACCCGAATGGCCGTATACAATGCGCAGAATGATTGTGAATCCACTTCATGTGCAGCTGGCAGGGCAAGAAACCGTCGAACATGCCTCCTCGTTCTGCCCGAAGCCCCTTGGCCTCGCGCGCGGCGTCGAGGACTTGAGCAGGTCTTTGGTTCTTGGTCAACAGCCATTCTTTTCCCTCGTTGGCCCGCTCCTCCTGGGAGGCGCAGGCTTTCTTCGACTTGGGCCTGGCTCCGTTGGCGTGCAGCTTGAGCGCCCGACCTCGAGCTTTATCTGTCCAGTTGGCAACGTCGCAAGACCGAGCATGAGACTCCACCATCGCCAGATAGTCGTGTGACTTCGATTGGGAACACAAATACCCCCCAGGCTTTATCTCCCATACAAGTTACATTCCCACAAAAGACTCGTGTCGTAGCCGGCGGTGTCGAACCTTTGGGCGATGGTGAGGCTGAAGAAAGATGCCGTACTTGTATTGGTAGGTGGGGTGCGCGTTGGCTCGGCCAACACGGCACCTGGGCCGCTCGGCGGCATCGGTGGGCTCGGACCCGCGGACCCTAGTCACAGGTCGTCGGCGTCGTCGCCGCCGACCGCCGTCCCCGCGGCTGCTGCGCTGGCTCCGCCGCTGCCCCGTGCCGTCGCCCCGCTGCTACCCGTAGGGCCTGCGAGCGTGGCGCCGCCCGAAGGGCCACCGCGGGCGACGGCTTGGGCTGCGGCGAAGCCCGCCGCGGACAGCCTGGCAGCCTCCTCCCTCAGCTGCGTCTCCTTGTCCTTCGCCTTCGCGTCGTCGCTCTTGTCGGTGCCCTCGACCCTGGCCTCCGCGGGCGCCTCCTTGGCGCCCTCGGCCTCGGCAGATCGCTCAGCGCCTCCACCGCTGTCGGCCTGCTGCGTCCTGGCGGCGGCGTTGGCGTCCTGCTGGCACCTCATCTTCTTTTCAATGCGCTCGGTGACCTCCTTCTCGACCTGCGCCGCGCGCTCGAGGAAGGTCTGGGGCGCATTGTCCTTGCTCTCGAACTCCTTCTGGTATCCTTGCAGCTGCACCTTGAGCTTGCGCAGCTGCTCTTTATCACTATCGTCGCGCTCCCAATCCTCGAACTTATCAAAGATCTCGCTGTTGACGCGCACCTCGAAGGCGGGATTGTCCTTGCCCTCCTTCTTGGGTGCGGCTTCGCTCGGCGGCGGCGCAGGCGACAGCCCCTCCGCGCTCGCGAGCGCCTAAGCTGCCTTCTTCTTCGCAGCCTCTGCTTTCGCCAACTCGATGGCTGCGGACTGCTCCTTGCTCTCTGCGTTCTGCAGTTACGACCTCAGTCGCAAGACCTGCGTGGCGAGCCGCTCGCGGCGATGCCCCGCGGCGCGCCGCGCGCCGTCCGCCTGGCGAACAAGGTCCGCCGCGGACGGTGGCCGCCGTCTCGCCTCGCGCTGCCAACTTCTGACTCTGAGCAATCAGGACCTGGCGCATCTCCTCATTGTCTGCAGCCTGAACTGCTTGGTCAAGGATGACGCCGAGCTGCTGCTGCTTCTCGCGCTCCTTGGATGCCGCCCTCCGTGCCGCATGGGAGCGCCCAGCGCCATCATTCTTGCCGCTGGGGCCCGTGCTCGCGTCAATGATCTCGGTCTGGCCAGGGAAAGATACTCGCCTATCGCTCGGGGCAGGTGAAGTCGAGCGTGGGCGGAAGAGACGTACTTCCTTCCCACAACGACTGCACTTGCATCCGTTCTTCTCCAGCTTATCGTTGTATTCTGGCTTCTTGCAGTGACCGTTATGGCTCCAAACACGAGAAGCGGTCATCGGCGTGGTTCTGAGAAAACTGAAACTCCTGCTTTCGTCGATCCCTGGTCTGTGGGCTGAAGACGAGGGAAAGTCACTCACGCACCACTGTGAGGTACAGGAGTCGGCCCGAACAACTCGCCTGCAACGGGGGGCAGGACTTGTGCTCGAGCCTATGGCTTGAGGAGGAGGAGGAGGAGGAGGAGGAGGAGGAGGAGGAGGAGGAGGAGGAGGAGGAGGAGGAGGAGGAGGAGGAGGAGGATGAGGAGGAGGAGGAGGAGGAGGAGGAGGAGAGGGCGAAAAGGACGAGCATGAAGAGGGCGAGAGCGAGAATTTTGGCAGCCATCTGGGGCTCTTCTTGAGGCCCCCTTGGGGTCCTCTGGGGGCTTTCTCGGGGCCCTCTCGGGGCCCTCTTTGGGGTTCCTTTGGGGGTCTTGGAGTCCTCTTTGGGCTCGCTTGGGCGCTCTTGGGGCAGTCTTGGGGCCCTCTTGGGATCACTGGAGGGTTTCTTGAGGCCATCTTGGAGGCTATCGAGCAAAGGAGAGGGGGTCCTGAATTCTTGTCCCCCCCTGGAGCCATCAGCATCGCTTTTTTGGGTGCCATCGGGTTGCTCTTGGGGCGCTCTTGGGCGCTCTTGTGGCTGTCTGTGGGGCCTCTTGGGAACCTCTTGGGGCTCTCTTGGGCCATCTTGGGCCCATCTCGAGGCCTCCGATGCCCATCGGACGCGAAGAGACAATGAGGCACACGTCATAGTGTGTTATTTTAGTAGGTCTTTGAAGTATTTTGGCCTCTTATGGGGGTCTTTGGAGGGTTCCGAGAGCACTCGGAATCGTCTTGCGGTCCTCTTGGGCCCTCTTGGAGGCATGCTGGAAGCTTTCTTGAGCCATCTTGGGCTATTTTGAGCCATTTCCGAGGCCATCAGGAGCATCGGGAGCCCTATTGGAGCCACCTTTTGCGAAAATGGTCCGTCTTGCACCTGGAGGGCCCCCCTGTCCAGACCCAGGGGGAGGGGGTAGGGGGAGGGGTCAAGACACCCTCCCCGCCCGCAAGCTGTCTCGCTAACTCCCACCCGCCCTCACAACACATGAGTAGCATCCGAGCCTCAGCATGTTCAGTGGCCGTCTATGGACGGGCAGCTATTGGAAACTAACCCGGACCCCATGTGCGCGACGTTGGGGCGAGTTGCACTACGCGCGCCAGGTGCGCCAGGTACCCCTGGGGTCCAAGCGTGCCAGGCACGTCTGGCGCGCCAGATGGGCCACGACGTTCGGGGTACGCGCAGAGTGTGCCAGGTGCGCCCGCGCACGTGACAGCGCACAACGTAAACGTGTCGGTCTTCACTATCTTTGTCGAAAACCAATGCACGATCGCGGCGGGAAGGCCACCATGATGTCTGCTGGGCCTGCGCACAGCAGGCAATATGCCAGCTTCCCCGCCGTCCTTGTCGAAACAACTGGACAGTGATTGCGTGGTGGCCGCGCGTGATCCAGGTTTTAGTCGCGAATTGCATTTTGTGTTTCTTTATCACAGGGGTGGTGGCCTTGCCCGCAGCAGGCACCTTGAGCCCCTCCCCGCCGTCCCTGTCAACACCAATACAAAATACTCGCGGGGCCCACGATTATGATCCAAGAATTTGCCCCAAAGTGCATTGTATTTTATTTTTGGCAGAGATGGTGTGGGGGTTGTCATTGATCCTGGTTGGCTGCCGGTCACCTGAGAGAGGGGGTGTTTATTTATAAGGAACAGTGAAAATTCCCTCCCCGAAGGGGAAACAGGGGAGTGGAAGAGCAACCGCTCTAAACCACCTCCGCCCAGAGGGCTGGTGGGATTACGGCCAAAATGTACCCCTGGAATATGGTCTGGGGAAGGAGGATGGAGAGAGGAGGGAGGAGGAAAAGGGGGATGAGGGGGGCGAAGACGCTGACGAGGACCAGGACGAGGAGTAGGAAGAGTTTCGAGGAGGTCTGTCGCCATTTTCAGTCTCGGGCGGGGCTCGTGTTGCGGGTCTCCGGGTCCGTCTAAAGTTATCCAGGGTGCAAGAGCTGGCCAGGAGGGACCCTGGGAGGGGTGGCGGGGATCGAGCTTCAACGGAGGAGGAGGAGGAGGAGGAGGAGGAGGAGGAGCAGGAGGAGGAGGAGGAGGAGCAGAAGGAGGAGGAGCAGGAGGTGGAGGGTGAGGAGGAGGAGGAGGAGGAGAGGAGGAGGAGGAGGAGGAGGAGGAGGAGGAGGAGGAGGAGGAGGAGGAGGGGGAGGGGGAGGAGGACAAGCTAGGTGCGCTCGCGTCATATCTGACATCCTACCCCTCCCTCCCATCCATTACCATGGCGCGGATCCCCTCTCTACTCGCACAGTCGGATGTCGAGCAGGGCAATGATCCCAAAAGGGTAACTCCGGGTTACGCGATGCATTGCAGAGCACGGCGTGGCATGGCGTAGAAGAGCACCGCGAAGCGTAGTATCAACCTGGCATTGCATTGCATGCCGTGGCATGGCACGGGAAATGACGCCAGCGCTGCAGCGTGAGCACGAGTCGAAACGAACGGAAGCGCGGAAATGAGGCCAGCGCTGCAGCGGGAGCACGATTCGGAACGAGCGGAAGCACGCCGGAATCGGCCCGGGAGGCTTCCCGGGCGCCAGAAGCAGAAATTCAACATTTTCAAAAGAAAAATGTGTATTGGAATGGCCTTTTTTCGGCGCCGCCTCGGAACTCGATTTTCCGGCGCCGGCCGGATGCGGCTCCGGACCCAGCCCGGGCGCCGGAAGCAGAAATTCAACATCTTCAAAACAAAAATGTGTATTAGAATGGCCTTTTTTCGGCGCCGCCTCGGAACTCGATTTTCCGGCGGCGGCCGG
>CAUYUJ010003062.1:0-37500 GCA_963575745.1 Prorocentrum cordatum | reverse complement strand
CTCGCCCACGCAGCTTCGCCTCGCCCGCACGCACGGCACGCACGAACACGAAACCGAAACTGATTTCCCGGTAGGGGGGCTCTCGATCTCACCCCCTCACCTCCGATGTACTTTACGAGGGTTTCTGATTTCGGGGACGCGAGTAACGCGTATTTTGCATGGATCGTAGTTTCGCGGACGCAATTCGTGTATAATGTACGAAAGAATATTGCCTCAGAGACGCGAACATTAAATTGTTTACGTGGCATACGGTCTGGGGAGCGCGAACACACAGTAATTTGCGAGGGTTTATGGCCTCGGGGATTCGACTATTGCGTAATTGCCTTGGGGGCGCGAATCTGGTGTAATGTAAAGGGATTATGGTGTCGGGGGCGCGAGTCTCATGTATTTCGTTTCCCAGAACCCTCCAGGAATTGGGAGAACCCCCCCAGGTGAAGGGAACCAGGCCCCATCTCGGCTCCCCCCCCCTCGCACGGAGTTCAATAATTGACAGAAGGAAGCAATAGAGCTGTAACATCGGAGACAAGAAACTGGAACTGGAGCAGAGGGAGCAGCATCCCTAAGCTGCGGAGCCTGATGGCCCCGCAGGGGTGCCAGCGGATGATGGTGCGGGTGGTGGTCGTGTGAGCGCGTGTGCGAGTGCTGGATGAGAAGAAGAGGGGAGTGCGAGGGGGTGCTCGTGCGAGGGGTTGTCTGGGTGCAGGGAGCAGCGATGAAGAACATTAGTCGCGATGGCAGCGGGCACCCCGACGCCGTGGAGACAGGGGCGGGGGACGTGTGGATGACGAGGTGGTGGGCCGCCTCGCAGAAGGCCCGAGAATGAGCGCGCTCTGCGCATCTCCCTGCCCCCCTCACTGGGCCCCGGCCCCGCCCGCGCTGCCCAACCAGGGCCGATCCCGCCTGATCGCCAGCGCGCATTTGCGCCTGCTTCTCCCTCTCCCTCCAACCCCGCCGCCCCCCGCTCTCCCACTTCGTCCCTTCCTTCCGCCTCCCTCGCTGTTCCCTCTCTCTTTCCCGTCCCCCCTTCATCGTCCCTCCTGCCGACGATGATGTTCGCGCGTCGCGCTCGCAGTGCCAAGTGCGCGGTCAGCCGTTCTAGAACGCAAGGCTAGACCAGAAGGAGGGGCGCAGTTCTCCTCCATCTCTCCCTCCCCCCTCCCCCTCTACCCATCCTTCTCTCCCTCTCCCTCTCCCTTCCTCCCTCTCGATCCTCCCGACCCCTCTCTCCCTCTCCCACTTTCTCCTTTTCTTCCTTTCTCCCTTTCTCCCCTTTCTCCCTTTCTCCCTCGTTGTCTCTCAGTCTTTCCGTTGCCTGCGTATGCATTTATGTATGTAAGTTTAAATCTAAGTGTAGGTATATCTATAACTATATGTAGATGCGCACACACATACATACATACATACATACATACATACATACATACATACATACATACATACATACATACATACATACATACATACATACATATATATATGGCTGTACCTGTACATGCATACATATTTGTGTATTTGTATGTTTTTCTTTAGTTATGCGTTATAGGCATGGACATCTGCTTGTTTCCGTACAGATATACATCTACCACTGTACGCATATGTGTATAGGTAGATGTGTCTGCATATGTAGATGGATATGCATTTGCATATACATGTATAGACATATGCACTGGTGTACGAACGTGTATATATATGCATATGTATGGGTATATGTTTATGTATTTGTGTGCAGCAAGTCTGTATAATGTATGTACAGGTGTAGTTTTGTGCATCTGTGCATGTCTATGTAGATGCATGTGTAGTGCGTGCACGTATGAGTATGTGTGCGTGCATATATGCATATATGTAGGTCGGCATCTAGGTAGGTCGGTAAGCGGACAGGCAGGCAGGCGGGCAGGCAGGTGTGTGTACGTACACACATATTTATATATACACATATGTATGCATATATGTATGCATGTACGTAATGGGTGTATATATGTATGTATGTCAACGTGCATTTTTGTATGTGTGTATGTATGTATCCATGTGTATGTGTATGTATGTATGTATGTATGTATGTCTGTTTAGGTGCTTGCATATTGTAGGTCGTGTTTGCTGGGATCAGATAGTCCTATTGCAGGATCTAGCATGGCACGGCAGTGAACCAGTTTCATGGACAGGCTCTTTTAGTTTCGAAGATGAAACGCGTACCAGTCGATATTGCTACATGGTAGGGGAGCTCGGTTCCCCAGACCACGGGAGCTGAGCTCGGGTGCCACACTTCCGCGCACTTCGCAGCCCTTCTGCGGGCAGCGATGGCGGCGATCGGCGTGGTCGATGTACGGACTGGTATGCGGCTGCAGCGGTTCGACGGCACAGACGAGAGATGGGGAGACTGGGGTCTCCGCTTCGAGGCCTACACGGCGTTGCTCGGCTTCGAGGACCTCATGATGGAGGCGGCGCTGAGGTGCGAACCAGTGCTGAGCAACGCGCTCGGCGACCGAGCGTAGACGGTCAGCCAGCGGCTGTGGCACCTACTGACCACGTGGTGCGATGGCAAGGCGATGGGAGCGGTGAAGCTCTCTCGCAAGAGCGGCCTCGGGGCGTGGCGCCAGCTCAAGATTGAGTACGAGAGTAGGGCAGGCAACAGGTGGGCAGTTATGCTACGGTTCGTCCTCAACTCACAGGACAACTGGGCAAAGGATCGCGAGGCAGAGGTCGACTTCTTCCAGTCACTCACTGTCCGGGGGGCTATTGTGGCGGAGTATGTGGACCAGAGCGGCGAGGCCGTCCCTGACAACGTCCGCGTGAGCTTGCTGCTGGAGCACGCGCCCGAGCCGTGTCGAGAGGTGTTGGGACAGGCCCCATGGGGACGTAAGCTCACATGAGGTGCGGCTCGCAGTCACGTCATGGGCTGCTACAGCCAAGGACGGACGTTCACGCGCGTGCCCGACACGGGCGGGCTTGTGCCGATGCTGGTTGACGCAGTGCGAGGACCCCCCCCCGCGGGCAAGGCTGGCGGCAAGACCAGCAGGGCAGGCAAGATGGGCAGGTCTGGCGGCAAGACAGACAGGGCCCAGAAGGGCAAGGACTCCAAGATGAAGTCCAAGAACCGAGGCGGCGGCGAGGACGCGCGCGGCAAGGGCCAGCAGTCCGAGTAGTTCGACGGCGAGTGTGGCTACTGCGGCAAGTGGGGCCACGAGCGACAGGACTGCAGGAAGAAGAAGGCAGACGACGCGGGGGGGCAGCAGGACACAGAGAACGCCCGCGGTCTCGGCGGAGTCTCATGGCCAGGTGGCGAAGATAGGCGGCCCATCCTGATTGACAGCGGCAGCGACGACCACCTGTGCAGGCGCAAGTTCGTTCCAGAGGCGCCCGTCAGCAGCGCGGGGAACGCGCCGAGGCTCTTTGACGTTCAGAAGAGGCCGCTACAGACGGCAGGACTGCGTGGAATCCAGATGGTCATGCAGGAAGGCATCGAGGCAACGGCGGACTTCCTCGTTGCCGACGTGAGCGACGACCTGCTGAGCATGGGCAAGCTGCGCGAGCAGGGCTTCAAGTTCAATCTCAGCTTGGAGGGCGGGCTCTGCATGGCGAAGGGCCACTGCGGCGTGCAGCTGGAGCTGGAGCGGAACAGCTTCCGGCTCCCGATCGCGTCCGCGGGGCCTGTCGAGGTTCGCCGCTGCTGTGGTGCAGCAGGGCAGGAGGCTACGGCGACGGCCCCAATTCTCAACGCGGACAGCTCGGTCGGCGCGCCCAGGACTCGATTGGGGGAGCTGCTCATGCCCATTTATGTGACCGAGGCAAAAGTTGCGTGGGGGGCTCGTGGCCGAGGCTGCGCGCCGACGCGCAGCGGCAGAGAAGGCGCGCAATCGGGCAGTCAGGGGGCATCTCGGGATCCAGCATGACCCCATCGAGGCGATGCAGCTGCCGGCGCCGAAGGCCCTGAGCGCTGGCGAGGAGAGGCAGCATAGGTTCACGCATCTACCAGCTGCGGCGTGGTGCGAGGAGCGTGTCAGGGGCAAGGCTCCCAGCGCCCCGCGCTCGCTGGTCGGGCTCGAGGGTCTGGGCAGAAGGCCCCTCTCATCAGCTACGACTTCGGGTTCTGCAGGGCGGCAGACGAGGACGGGGGTCCATGCTCGGGTGGCAGGCGCGTACGCGACGTTTCTATTAGGTTTCAGCTCGGACACTGAAGTGGTGAAGGTCATCCCGTGCCCTTCGAAGGCGGCCCCACCATGCGCGATTGCAGGCATCAGGTCCTTCGTGCAGCGGCTCGAAACTGGCGCGTGCAGGGTCTGGGCCGACGCGGAGCAGGCGACCGAGGCCATCCTGGGCGGAGTGGTCAACGAGCGGGCGGGCACGGCCGCGGCAGAGCTGACCTCTAAGCACAGCGGCCAGTCGAACCCGGGGGAGGCAGCGGTGAAGATAGTCGAGGGCCAGGCGCGAGTCCTCAAACTGGACCTCGAGAAACGCTACGGCACCAGGATCACAGCGGCGATGCCGATCTGGGCCTGGATGATGCGACGCGAGAGGTTCTGACGACGACCTGGGGGCAGACCCCCCGCGGGATGGCGACAGGGACCCCCTGCAAAGGCGATATCTGCAACTTTGGCGAGGTGGTGCTTTATCGGATTGCGCGGCCAGCGCATCGCGGGCTCGCGGGATGGCGACGCTTGCTTGCACCGTGGAGGGGCGCAGTGGGGCCGCGGGATCAGGGTCGGCAGGTCTGGCGAGTCCCAGGGGCACCTGCTGATGGCCCCTCGGGGGATTGATTGCGCTCGGACTGTGCGACGGCTGCCTGGGGGCAGGCACGGGGGCAGGGAGCTCCTGCTGACGGTGGCTTGCCTACCCTGGGCCACGAGGACGGCTCTAGAGAGGTCGAGGCGACGACGGGCGCCGCGGCAGGTGGCGACGGAGCTCCCGAAGGCAGACGCGCAGCAGCAGCAGCAGCAGGCGCAGCCAGCGCATTCTGAGGGCGGAGCGGCACCAGCTCAGCCTCAGGCGGAGCCGCAGGCACCTCCCGCGGCAGCAGCGGCCCCGCCGCAGCCGCAGCCCCCGCCAGTGCCGCTAGCGCCGGGTGACGTGACCATGGGGGCACCCCCGCAGGCGGTGAGGCGCGAGGTGTCGACAGGGGCAGAGGTATCAGAGGGCAAGCGTGTCCGAGTTGCGGCAGTCCACGCGCTCGACGTTGGCAATGTGGGCGGCTCGCCCGACGTGTTCCGGGAGGAGGTCTCGGACGAGTCCGAGGACCTGACCGAGGGGATGTTCGATGTGGACATGCAGGACGAGCTCGACAAGAAGCTCACGCTAGAGCACCTGCAGAGCCTCCTGGACCACGTCGTCGGGGGGGGGGGGGGGGGCATTCCCAAGTCGGAGGCGAATGGGATAAAGCGCATCACCACGCGCTGGGAGAAGCAGTGGGGATGGGAGCCAGCGCAGCGGGAGTGGCAGCGCAAGGTTCGATTCGTCTGCCGCGAGTTCCACTGGCAGGAGTGGCGCGGCGACTTGTTTGCGTCAGGGTCGGCTCCGATCTCCAACGGGCTCGTCGACTTCGTGGCCCTCGAGCGCGGCTTCGACGTGATGGCGCTGGGCGCGACGGGCGCCTTCTACCAGGCGCCCGAGTGCGAGGGCATGGTGGTGGGCTCCCCGCAGGGATACCTGGACGCGCTCGAGGTGGAGGGCAAGGACGCGGGCATCTATTGGAATCTGGAGAAGCAGCTACCTGGCAGGCGCGCGGCGGCGCCGGGCTGGGTCGAGCATATTGGCGGGCGTCCTCGCGGGCGAGATGCGCGTGGCAAGGCTCGAGGTGGCGCCGCAGTTCTTTTGCAATCCCGGCAGCGAGGTGGTGGTGGAGCTGCGCATGGGCGACCCGCGCATGGCTGGGCCGCGGGATGCGCTGGGGCGCTTCCGTGAGCTCAAGCTACATGCGACCTTCAGCGGCGGTGAGATTCACGAGTGCGGCGCTACCTACGAGCGACTGAAGAGGCTGAGGGCGAGGTTCGAGCACGGGGCGGAGCTGCAGGCGAACCCCAAGTACCCGGGCTACGTGGTGGACACCCGCGGCCTGGGCAGCTCGAACACCGCACCTGCGCCAGGGGTGCCGGCCCACAAGGCACTCATGAGGAGTGCGCCCGCCCCGTCTCAGCAGCAGGCTGGGGTCTACTGCTCATGCGTGGGGGCGCTGCTGTGCTGCGCCCAGGACAGGGCGGATCGCCAGTGCGAGGTCAGCCTCCTCGGCGCGATGCCGTCAGGCCCCGCCGTCGGTGCTGTCGCCGCTCTGAAGAGGCTTGTCTGGCACCTCCTAGGGGCCAGGGGCGCGGTGAACTGGCGTCCGAAGCCGACGGAGGGCACCAATGTGGAGCTGGTTGAATACGGCGACAGCGACGGGGCAGGCGGTCTGCACGCGAAGGGGTTGCGGTCGAGTGGCAGGATTGAGACCGACGGAGTGCCGATGCACTCCTTCAACAGACGCCAGGCGATAGTGGCTACCAGCTCAGGCGTTGCAGAATGCTACGCGGCGACGGCGGTCGCCGAGGACATGCTGCACTTCGAGTCACTGCTGGTTCAGGGGCTTCGCAGTGGCGGCCGCGCTACTCGCGGATTCGTCGGCGGCCCGAGGGACTGCCAGACGCGAGGGTGCTAAGTCTGGGGGCGCGAGTGCTCTGGCTCCAGCGCGCGATCAAGCGCGAGCTGACCGACGTCGGGGCCGTCGGCGCGGGCGACGACAAAGCAGACCTGGGCGCGAATACTATCGGGCGCGATCGGTTCGTGAAGCTCAGGGCTCTGAGCGGCATCTACGCGGACATGGGCCAGGTCATGGCGAGCGACGAGCAGTCGGAGGAGGTGTACTTCGATGGGGGCGATTGCTCGGGCGCGGCGCTCGCGGAGCGCGGCTGGCCTGTTTAGTGGCAGCCGCTCGGTGGCCCCGGCAATGGCCGCGGCAGCGGCGGCGCTCTTGCAGAGCTGCGAGGGCCCCCCGCCGAGCACAACGGCTACTACTACGACGCGGAGATCTGCGCCTCTGGACGTCTCAGTCACGAGCGACAACTCGAGCTACTTGCTGATGCTCATCCTGTGGGCGCTGGTCGTGGCTGCTGTCAGCGGCTGCGCGGGCTCCCGCTGCGCCCAGAGCAGGGGCGCATAATCGATTCTGGTCCCGCCAGAGCCCAATGACGAGAAGGATGGGGCACCCGCGGACATGGCGGTTGCCGGCCTCATCGGTCATGCAGCGACCTGGCCAGGTACGACGCACCATAGGCACGCAGTCACAGACGTCATACAAGTGGAAGTGGGTGACCCCGCGTTCGCAGCCAGTACCAGACTACGCGCACGGGGCCTTCCCTGACGCGCGCATGGACAGTGCCAGAGGACCTTTTTGGATTGAACAAGAGGCTTCAGGCAAAGGACCTCGAGCGGGTGCGCGTTTCGCTGGAGAGAGGTCCAGCGTGGGATTATATTGAGCTTCCGCTCGTTTCCGCCGCGCAGAGTATCTGCGTTTTCGTCCCTGGGACTACTCGTGGGACTCGTGGGAGCTGGCCGGCTAGAGCATTTTGATCTATAGCCTGGGGGGCGCCCAAGCCCTTTTTCGTTGCGAGTCTTCCTCTCGGAGAGTCGGTTGAAATCTCGACTCGGGGCCCCGCGCCGAAATTCCAAGGGGGCGTGTTGTGGATTGTATTTGCTGGAGTCGGAGACCCCCCGTTGCAGGGGGTGGCATGGCGCGGCAGTGAAGCAGTGACATGGGCAGGTCCTTTTGGCTTCGATTATGACAAGCATATCAGTCGATATCGCTGCATTGCATGTATGTCCGTCCGTCTGTCTGCCTGTCTGTCTCTCTTTCTGTCTGTGTGTGCGCATGCGCTTATGTATGTACCTATGTACTTACGTATTTATGATCGTATGTGTATATGTATGTGGTACGTATGTATGTAAGTTTGTGCACATATAAGTAGATGTATCTGTATTTATGTATATATATATATATATATATATATATATATATATATATATACCTATACAAATCATTCAGGCCGTGCCTGTACTTAGGGTTTCTTGCTTCTTTTCTAAAATGAGCTGGGCCTGGCTGTCGGTCTGGCGGCCGCGCGGCCGCCGGCGCGCCCCGTCGCCCCCTCGTCGCCGCCCGACGTCTTTGTCCGTCGGTCTGGCGGCAATGTGGCCGCCGAAGCCGCCCCGTCGCCGCCTCGTCGCCGCCCGTCGTCTGGGCCTGTCTGTCGTTCTGGCGGCTCTGTGGCTGCCGTCGCTGTCCCGTCGCCGCCTCGTCGCCACGTTAGAGTGCTAGAGTCTCTTCCGAGAATTGAGATCCCCCCGGGTTTATCGGCCCATTGTTTCGTATCGCAATCTACGTAGGATTCTGCCCCATCGTCGATCCTCAATATGAATTTACACCATCCCAGGGGGGCCGGCCCCCCCGCCATCCCCCCTGCAAACAATATTGTGCGCGCGCGCGCCCGTTTATCAAATATCATCAGTTGTCGTGAATCCCTTGACGAAGTGCACGCGCGCGCGTCGTCGCGCGCGCAGGCCGGAATCCTTTGAAAATCTTCGGTTTCCGCAGGATTTCCAACTCGAGTGTTCAAAAAACATATGCGAAACACATTGTATCGCAATTTGGATTTTCAGTGCAAGTGCGCGCGCGCTCTTGCGAAATCTTCAGAAAACCATAGGTTTCCCAACATTTTCCAAACGTGCTGCCAAACAGGCTTCGCGCGCGCATTTCGAAATCGTTCGCGCGCCTGTGCGCGGGTGCTGTCGCGAGGACCCGTTGCAACAAATTGGGCGAAGTGCAGGCGCGCGCGTCGTCGCGCGCGCATGCCGAAATCTTTCAACAACCTTTTGTTTCGTCGCGATTTCAAATCCGAATGTCCAACAAACATTCGAGAACGCACGGTTTCGCAACATCAGTTTCAACAAAAGCTTGCGCGCGCGCTCTTGCGAATCCTTGCGAAAACCTTTGGTTGTTCAATGTCTTCATGGAATTCTGCCAAACGGGCCTCTTGCGCCGCTTGCCGACATCATTCGCGCGCCCTCGCGCGCGTGCTGGGGGGGGGGGGCGCGATCCGTGTCAAGAAAGAACGCGCGGGCCACTCTCGCGCGTCGGCCGCGCGCGCATGTCGAACTCCTTTCCGACACCTCGATCGCCGACTCGAAGACGCCGTCGTCGTCGCCAGCGTGATCTGCATCGGCATCCGCACTGTCCGCGCCTTCGTTGGTGCGAACATCGTCGCCTGCGTCGCCACTATCATTATCGAGTCTACCAGAGTCGGCGTTGCCGTGATACCGCGCCCGCCCAAGTCGCCGACTCGCAGTGAAGCGCCCGCTGGGATGCGCCCAGCGGTTAGCGCCACCGCGGCCAAATCGTTGGCGCCAAACTGTCTGGCCGCTGCGCGCGCGTGCTAGGGTTGGCACGGCCGCAGAGATGTGCCAGCCAACGCCGAGCATGCATCGCCATCGCCACCGCGTGGGTTTTGCAATCCAAGTTGCGGGTGGGTGGATGGGATGTTTCCGCGAGCAGTGGAGGTGGTCAAACGCGGTGCATTGTAGTCAATGGCGCCGCATAGATCGCGCCGCAAAGGTTGCACCTCATAGGCTGCATCACATATACTGCACCACATACTTTACACAGTGTAGAGCTCACCGCATATATTACACCACATGTGTTGCGCAACATATATTGCACCACGTGGCTTGCACCGCTTAGTTTGCTCCACATCTACACAACTTTAATTTCACCACGTCGATTACACCGCGCGGATTGGACAACACATATTTCACCACGTAGAGTGCAACACATGCAGTGCACCTACTGGACTCTCCCGTTATATCGAGGAATTAGACCCCCTCGGCTTTATCGGCCCACTTTATCGCTCTGCAGTTTGCCTTCGATTCTGCCCCATCGCCCGTCCTAAATATGAACTAACACCATCCCTGGCGGAACAGTATTGACCCCCCCGCCATCCTCTGCAACAGATATCCGCGCGCATTCGTTTATCAAATATCATCAGTTGTCATGAATCCCTTGCAGAAAGCGGGATGAAGTGCACGCGCGCGCGTCGTCGCGCGCGCGTGCCAACTTCCTTCAAGCACCTTCGGTTTTGGAGATTTCTCAAAATCGAGTGTCCAAAAACATATGAAGCACAGCGCTTGGCAACGCGAGTTTTCGAAAGAAACGTGTGCGCGCGCTCTTGGCAGCCATAGGCTTTTCAACATGTTCAGAACATGCTGCCAAACGGGCTTCGCGCGAGCATGCCGGAATCGTTCGAACGCCTTTTTGCGCGTGCCGTCGCGGAAATCCTCTGCAACAAATGGGGCGAAGTGCACGCGCGCGCGTCCTCGCGCGCGTGCCGAACCCTTAAACCTTCGGTGTCGCAGCGATTTCAAAACAAGATATCCAGCAAACATTCGAGAACACAATGTTCCGCAACGTCAGTCTTCACAAAAGCTTGCGCGCGCGCCCTTGCGATTCTCACCGTTTTCGTAGAATTTTGCCCAGGGGGCCTCTGGCGCCGCATGCCGGCATCATTCGCGCGCCCTTGCGCGCGTGCTGGGGGGGCGCGATCCGCGTCCAATAGAACCGTGCGGGCCACTCTCGCGCGTCGGCCGCGCGCGCGCGTCGAACTCCTTTCCAAAACCTTCATCGCCGACGCGAGGGCGCCGCCATCGTCGCCGGCGTGATCGGCATTGGCGCCCAATCTGGCCGCGCCTTCGTCGGTGCGAACATCGTCACCAGCATCGCCGCTATCATCGTCGCGTCTACCGAACTCGGCGTTGCCATGATGCCGCGCCCGCCCAAGTGGCCGAATCGCTGTGAAGTGCCCGCTGGGGCGCGCCCGGCGGGCAGCGCCGCCGCGGCCGCGTCGGCGGCGCCAATCTAGTTGGCCGCTGCGCGCGCGTGCTAGGGTTGGCGCGGCCGCAGAGATGTGCCAGCCAACCCCGAGCATGCATCGCAATCGCTACCGCGTGGGTTTTGCACGCCAAGTTGCGGGTGGGTGGGTGGGATGCTTGCAAGGGCATGTGATGTGTCAACTCATGGGTAAAAATCAATTGCGCCGCTTTGTTTGTTCCGATCGCTGCACAGCGATTCTACGACGCATACTGCGCCGCTAGGTTGTACAGCGCATGTTGCGCCGCATGGATTTTCTTTTCTAAAATGGAAATAGGTTCTACCCCCCCCGGGGTTAGAGAATCGCCGGGAACCGATGCAAAGCGCATAGGATTTTGACCCAAGGTCCATCCTACCTGTGAATTAATACTATCCCAGCTGGGCCCCGGTATCGACCCCCCCCTCCGTTTCCTTGCAACAAATATTACGCGCGCTTGTTTATCAAAAACCATAAGTTGTCAATAACCCCTTGCAACAGATGGGACGAAGTGCGCGTGCGCGTCGTCACGCGCGCATGCTGAAATCCATCAAAAACCATTGGTTTTTGGAAGGATTTCAACATCGAGTGTATAAGAACTTTATAGACACACAGGGTTTCCCAACAAGTATTTTTCAATTGCGAATTCTTTAGAAATCCATCGGTTTTGTTTCAATATTGCAGAACATACAACCAAACGGGCCTTGCGCGCGCATGTCGAAATCGTTCGAACGCCCTTGCGCGCGTGCCGTCGCAAGAGTGCTCTGCAACAAATGGGGCGAAGTGCGCGCGCGCGTTGTCGCGCTCGCATTGTGAAATCCTCCAAACACCAACGGTTTTTGAAATATTCCAACATCGAGCATCGAGCGTCAACAAATACATGACACAAGGGTTCGCAACGTTGATTTTCAACAAGCGTGCGCGCGCGGTCTTGCGAATTTTTAAGAAAATCAAGAGTTTGTCAACATGTTCATAGCATGCTGCCAAACGGGCTTCGCGCGCGCATGTCGAAATCGTTCGAACGCCCTTGCGCGCGTGCTGAGATGGCACAATCCGTGTCAAATAATACCATGCGAGCCACTCGCGCGTCTGCCGCGCGCGCATTTCGAATTCCTTTCAAAATCTGCATCGCCGACGCGAAGACGCCGTCATTGTCGTCGGCGTGATCGGCGTCGGTGTCGTCGCTGGGCGTGCCGTCGTCGCTGTCAGCGTCGTCATCAACGTCGCTACTATCATCACCATGTCTACAAGTGTCGACCATGCCACGATACCGCGCCCGCCCAAGTCGCCGACTCGCATTGGAGTGCCAGCTGGATGCACCGAGCGGTCAGCGACGCCGCCTTCGCGTCGGTCGCGCCAGACCACTTGGCCGCTGCGCGCGCGCGCGGGCTGGCGCGGCCGCGGAGATGCGCCGGCCAGCGCGAAGCACTCCTCGCAATCGCCGCCGCATGAGGTTTGCAGGCCAAGTTGCGGGTGGGTGGGCGGGGTGTTTGCGCGAGCAGTGGAGTGGGCAACTCATTGCGAACAGGAGTTTATGACACCACCTAGGTTGCACCGCCGATGCTGCAACACATGGACTATTCAACGGAGAATGCACAGAAAACGTTACGCCACAAAGGCTGCGCCACCTAGATTGCCCCACATGAATTCTCCTTTCTAAGAAGGAGATAGTTTTTACCATCCCCCCCCCGGACTTATCGACCCCCCGGGAACCCATGCAGAATGCGCTTGATTCTGACCCAAATGTCCATCCGACCTGTGAATTCATATTATCCCAGCCGGGCCGGTATCGCCCCCCCCCCCTTTCCCCCATCCGTTCCTTTGCAGCGCATATTATGCGCGCGCTCGTTCGTTGCAAATCATAGGTTTCCAAGACTCCCTTGCAACAGGTGGGGCGAAGTGCGCGCGCGCTCGCGTCGTCGCGCGCATGCCGGAACCCTTCAAAAACCTACGGTGTCGGAAGGACTTCAGAATTGAGTGTCTGAACATTTTTTTTAAAAGAAAAAGAACAAACAACGAAAAGAAACATGGCTTCGCAACGCGGGTTTTCAAAAAAAAACATGCCCGCGGTCTTGCGATTTCTTACGGAAGCCATGCGTTTTTCATGATTAAATATAATGCTACCACACGGGTTTCGCGCGCGCATGGCGAAATCGTTCGAACGCCCTTGCGCGCGTGATGAGGTGGCACGATCCGCGTCAAATAGTTCCACGCGAGCGCCACTATCGCGCGTCTGCCGCGCGCGCATTTCGAATTCCTTTCAAAACCGTCATCGCCGACGCGAGACGCGAAGACGCCGTTATCGTCGTCGGCGTGATCGGCATCGGCGCCGTCACTGGTTGCCCCGTCGTCGCTGTCAGCATCGTTACCAGCATCGCTATTATCATCATCGTGTCTACCATTGTCGACGTTGCCATGATACCGCGCCCGCCCAAGACGCCGACTCGCATTGAAATGCCTGCTGGGATGTGCCGAGCGGTCAACGCCACCGCGTTCCCGTCGGTCGCGCCAACCTCGCTAGCCGCTGCGCGCGCGAGCATGCGCGGGTTTGCGCGTGGGCAGAGATGCACCAGCCAACACCAAACACTCATCGCGATCGTTTCCGCATGGGGTTTGCGAACCAAATTGCGGGTGGGTGGGGGGGATGTTTGCGCGAGTCGTGGAGTGGACAATTGCAAACTGAGCATTGTGGGTTGCACCACGTATACAGCACCACGTATATTGAACAACGTAGATTGCAGGACATAGCTCCATGTAAACTGCACCACGTAACTTGCACAACATATGTTGAAACGCGTAGGTTGCTCCACATGGATTGCACAACGTTTGCAGTACCACAGAATTCGCAACATAATGTGTACCACACATGTTGCATTACAGATATGGAACACCATAGATTGCACAACCTAGAATGCACCACACATATTGAACAACATAGAATGATAGAAACGCTGTTTGGGGTCCACGGTGGCTACCACATTTGACCTATTCGATCACCCTTCGGAAAATAAGGAGGTTGGGGTGATAACTAATCAACCGAGGACAACCGCGATGATTTGTGATGGTGGCGATGTCATTGTCGGTTTCGTTCCATCGATCTCAGTATCGACCTCGTGCTGGGTGGTGGTGAAGCGTTTGGCGTCTCCGGTTCTCTTCGGTCTCACCTGCGAAGTCTGACCATCCATATCACTAGCGATCCCGGAAACCATTTCGATACGATCGGAACACCATCGGGGCGCCGCCATACCATTGGGACGCCAGGGGCACCGTCGGGGACCCATCGGGACACCATCAGGACACCACAAGGGCACCAGGGCACCAGCAGGACTCAAATCGGGACACAAATCGGGACACCCACGGGACAGCAATCGGGACATCAATCGCGACACCGACGGGACACCGACTGGGCACTGACGGGACACCGACGGCGGGACACCGACGAGACACCGACGGGACACCGACGGGGCACCGACGGGTTACCGACGGGACACCGACCGGACATCCGCGGGGCACCGACGGAACACCGATGGGACACCGACGGGACTCCGACGGGACACCGACGGGACACCGACGGGGCTCCCACGGGACACCGACGGGGCTCCGACGGGACACCGACGGGACATCAACGGGACATCAACGCGACACCACGGCGGGACACCACGGCGGGACACCGGGGCACCCCCGGCCACGCCAGGCCACCGGAGGGGCGGTCTTTTGTCTTGACCCGCCCTAGACACAGCGGAGTCATTCCTCTCGCCCGCCGAATCAGAAACACGAAACCGAAACCGATTTCCCAGAGGGGGACCCTCCGTTTCACTTCGATCTCACCCCCAACCTCCGATAGATCTCTCTTTCTCTCTTTCCCCCTCTGCGTCGATGCATGTATGTATGCATTCATGTATGTATGCCAGTATGTATGTTTGTATGTATGTATGTATATAGGTGTGTATGTATTCATGTATGTGTATATGTACGTTTGAGTATACGTACGTATGCATGCAAACATGTATTTATGTACACATACTTGTATGTATGTACGTACTTATGTTTGTATGTTCGTATTAATGTATGTTTGTATTTATGTATGTATGTATGCGTGTATGTGTGTATGTATGTTTGTATGTATGCATGCATACATGCATGCACTTATGTATGTATTTATGCATGTAGGTATGGCTGCCTGTAGGTATTTATGCGTGCATGCATGTATACATGCATATCTGTATGCCTGTCGGTCTGTCTGTCTGTCTGACTGCATGTATGAACATGTATGTAGATGTTTACGTAGATGTACATCTTTATGAAGATGCATACATATATGTATATGTATACGTATACGTATATGTATACGTGCATGTTTGTATGTTTGAAGCCATACATATGTATGTATTGTACATCTGTATGTCTTCATGTCTGTATGCATATATGTATGCCTGTTTGTTTGTATGTATGTAAACATGTGTACATATGTACGCATTTGTGTATGTATGCATGTATGTATGTATGAATGAGTGTGTGTGTGTGTGTGTGTGTGAGCGTGTGCGTTTTTTCATGCATGTATGTATGTATGCGTGCATGTGTGCACGTGTGTATGCATGTATGCATGCATGCATGTCTGTCTGTCTGTCTGCCTGTCTGTATGTTTGTGTATGTGTTTGTTTGTTGGTATGTGAGCATGTATGTACGTGCATGTGTATGCCTACGCATACATATATATATATAATATAATATAGTATAGTATCATATAATATAACATAATATAACATAGTACAATATAATATAATATAAACATATCCACATGTATACACACGCATGCATGTATGTGTGTATGTATGGGTATGTGTATGTATGCATGCATGTATGTATGTATGTATGCATGTATATATGTATATATATATATATATATATATATGCGCATTTATACATGCATGTACGCATACATGTATGCATGTATGTTGATGTATGAATGTATGTATGTATGTATGTATGTATGTATGTATGTATGTATGTATGTATGTATGTATGTGTGTATGTATATATGTATGTATGTATGTATGTATGTATGTATGTATGTATGTATGTATGTGTATGCATGTATGTATGTATGTATGTATGTATGTATGTATGTATGTTTGTATGTTTGTATGTTTGTATGTTTGTATGTTTGTATGTATGTATGTATTTATGCATGTATAGATACGTATGTATATGTATATAGAGATTCGTACATCTGTGTGTATAGATGTCACATTCTCAATTCTACCCCCTCTCCATCGGCGTCTTATTCTTCCTTTCATACTGCAAGGATGACGACATGCTGACGAGCGTGTCCCGAGCAGCATCGATGCGGGACCAACGGACCTCGGTTCTCACCACTCCTCAATTTATTGCGCCTTCGTTGGAGAGTATGGGGAGGAGGATGATGAGGAGGAGGAGGAAGAGGAGGAGGAGGAGGAGGAGGAGGAGGAGGAGGAGGATGAGGAGGACGAGGAGGCAGAGCGGCAGGGGGATGGAGGGAAAAGGGTGTGGGTGGTGGTGGGTGGTGGTGGTGGTGTGGTGGTGGTGGTGGTGTGTGGTGGTGGTGTGTGTGTGTGTGTGTGTGTGTGGGGGATTGGTAGGAGAAGGGGGAGCCATAGGGGTGGAGAGAGGGGGAGGGAGTGAGGAGTCGAAGTCGCAGGAGGAGGAGAGGAAGATGCGGAGGAGGATGTGGATGGGGCTGAGGAGGATTGGGAGACGGAGGTGAATGCGAACGGGGGGAGCAGTAACTGGAGGGGGCGTGGGGAGGGGAGGGCGGATGGTGGGGGAGGGAGGGGGCGGCAGACTGGATGGGTATGTGGCGCCTTCGGCCCTCCTCGGTGCTTGGCCCTCCTCTTCCTTTTCTTCTCTTGCTTTCCCACATGGGAAGCACTCCAAAGGGATTCTATTGGGAAGCGTCACAACGCGAATCCTTGGGAAACTGCCACAAAGGGATTCTCATGGAAAGCCTCACATGGAAAAGCGTCACACCAGGAATCCCCTTGAACGCGCAACAACGGGATTCCACTTGATCGCCTCACATGGAAATCACTCCAACTGGATTACATGGGAAAGCCCAACACTCGGAATCCTTGGGAAAGCATTATTGAGGGTTCCTGTTGGTAAGCGTCCCAACAGGATCTTTTGGTTGAAAAACGCTGCGACGGGATTCTATGGGATGAGGGTTCCTACTGGAAATCATCACATCGGAAATCCTTTAGAACGTATCGCAGAGGGATTCAAATGGACAGCCTCGCAGCGGAAACACTGCAAATGGATTCTATTGGAAAGCGTCACAGTAGGAAGCCTTAAGAAAGCGCAGCTGTGGGATTATTTTTGAAAGTCCCACATGGAAAGCACTCCAAAGGGATTCGATGGGAAAGCCTCACAATCGGAATCCGGTGGAAAGCACTGCTGAGGGTTTCTACGTGAAAGTGTCACACAATGCATCCATCGGAACACGCTACCAATGGATCTTATGGGGACACATCAAACCAGGAATGCTTTGGAAAGTGCTACTGGGGATGAGGGGCCAGGAAGAAAGTGACAGCACACGAGTCCTGGGACAGCTCGCAGAACGCACAATCGCCCACGGTCTGCCCGCAGCCCGCTGCGGAAACCTTGGAGATGTCGCCGAGGCCGTTCGAGATGTCCGGGGACGTCAGCCCCGTGGACAGCGATGGGTACCCCAGCAGGTGCCGAGGGATCTCCGGACTGATCTCCGGATCTCCTTTTGGGCACAAAAAAAACGAAGAGCGAGGGGAGAAGGACGAGGGAGAGGAGGACGAGGACGAGGAGGACGAGGACGAGGACGAGGAGGAGGAGGAGGAGGAGGAGGAGGAGGAGGAGGAGGAGGAGGAGGAGGAGGAGGAGGAGGAGGAGGAGGAGGGGCAGAGCAAAAGGAGGACGGGCAGAGCAAAAGGGGCGAGTCGACAGAGCGGCCCCACGTGGGAGCTCCGCCGACATACCCGGCGGCTGCTCCCACTTCGGGGCGTGAGAAGCGTGCGAGAAGAGCTCCCGAAGTGGGCCCGAGGCGTCCCGTGGAGACCCCTCGTGTGGTCACGAAACGTGTGAGGGGTGCTCCGAGATGGGCTGGAAGCGTCGCGTGGACACACCTCGGGGGGCCACGAGACACATGACGGGTGCTCCGACATGGGCCCGAGGCGTTCTGTGGAGACCCCTGCAAAACGGTAGCGAAGCGTGCGAGGGGTACCCCGACATGGGACCGAAGCGTCCCATGGAGACCCCCCGTAAGGGGCAACGAAACGTGCGAGGGGTGCTTCGAAATGGGCTCGAAGCGTCCCGTGTGGACTCCTCGTGGGGCTACGAACCGTGTTAGGGGTGTTCCAAAATAAACTAGAGGCGTCCCGTGGAGGCCCATCCTGGGGCCACGAAGCGTGCGAGGGGTGCTCCGAAGGTTTCCCGCCGTTCCCTGGGGTTTCTCGCGTCTTCTCGCGTGACTTGTCCGGGCCCAAGAGGACCCCAAGACGGGCCAAGAGGGCCCCAAGAGGCCCCAAGACGGTCC
Source organism: Prorocentrum cordatum (assembly GCA_963575745.1). NCBI lineage: Eukaryota > Dinophyceae > Prorocentrales > Prorocentraceae > Prorocentrum > Prorocentrum cordatum. The sequence goes on along the minus strand of CAUYUJ010003062.1, from coordinate 19,107 downwards.
AAGAGGGTCCCGAGACGCCCAAACATCGCCCGAACACGCTCGATATGGCCCTAAGACAGCCCAAGAGCCCCCCAAGAGGCCTCCGAAGAGGCCCCAAGAGGCAGAATTCACTGGTTGTCCTAAGATTTTTAAAATGATTTTGGCGTTCTCGCCTTTTCGGCTTCCCGACGCTCCCAGACAGCCCTAGAGGCCCCCAAGACCGCCCCAAGACGGCCCAAGAGGCCTCCAAGAGGGCTCCAAAACGGCCCAAGAGGGCTCCAAGACAGCCCAAGGGGCGCCCAAAACGGCCTCAGAGGGCCCCAAGACGGCCCCCCAAGGGGAAAGACAAACCAAAAATCCTAGCCTTCCGCCCCAAGAGGCCCCCAGGAGGCCCCAAAAGGCGCCCAGGAGGCCCCAAGAGGCCCCGAAGAAGCCCCGAAGAGGCCCCAAGAGGGCCCCAAGAGGCCCCAAGATGCCCCCAAACGGCCCCCAAGAGGCGTCCAAACTGCCTCCTAGAGGCCACCGGAAAGCCTCCCACGAGATCCCAACGAACATCCAATAGGCTTCATACCCACAACCCAGGCACGGTAGCACGGCGTGCGAGGGGTGCTCCGAAAGGAGCCCGAGGCGCCCCGTGGGGGTCCCTTCGTGGAGCAGCAAAGCGTGCGAGGGGTGCTCCGAAATAGCCCCTGAAGCGTACCGTGGAGACCCCTCGCTCGCTCACGAAACGTGTGAGGGGTGCTCCGAAATGGGCCCGAGGCATCCGAAGTGAATCCGGGGACCCCTCATGGGGCCACGAAACGTGTAAGGTGTGCCCCAAATGAGCCCGAGGCGTCCCGTGGAGACCCATCGTGGGACAACAAAACATGTGAAGGGTGCTCCGAAATGGGCCCGGAGCGTCCCGTGGAGACCCCTCGTGGAACCACGAAACGTGAGAGGGTGATCCGAAGTGGGCCCGAAGCGTCCCGCGGAGACACTCCACAAGGGCAGTGGACCGTGCGAGGGGCCACGGAACGTGCGAGGGGTGCTCCGACATGAGCGCGAGGCGTCCCGTGGAGACCCTCGAACGGCAGCGAAACGTTTGAGGGGCGCTCCAAAATGGCCCCGAGGCATCCGAAATGACTCGCATTGCCTTCGGTGGGGACACCTCGTGGGGCCACGAAACGCGTGAAAGGTTCACCGCAATGAGCCCGAGGCGTCCCGTGGAGACCCCTCGTGGGGCCACGAAACGTGTGAAGGATGCGTCGAGATGGGCAAGGGGCGTTCCGTGGAGACCCCTCGTGGTGCCACGAAACTTGTGAGGGGTACCCCGAAATTTGCCCGAGGCATCCCGTGGAGACCCCTCGTGGGGCCACGAAACGTGTGAGGAGTGCTCCGAAATTGGCCCGTTGGCGTGGGCGTGGGCGTGGGCTTGCGCGTGGGCGTCGGCGTGGCGTGGGCGTGAGCGTGGGCGTGGATGCGGGCGTGGGCGTGGGCGTGGGCGTGGGCGTGGGCGTAGGCGTGGGCGTGGGCGTGGGCGTGGGCGTCGGTGAGGGTGTGAGTGCTGGCCTGCTGCCCCCCCCCGAGCGTGAGCGTGGTCGTCGGCGTCGGTGTGGGTGTGGGTGCTGGCCTGCTGGCCTGCTGCCCCACCCTTCCGGGGACGGGGCACACAGGCGTTGATGCCAACAACAACAATCATTCTAGGACTGTTCGCTCTCACTTGCCCGTGTGTCATTCGAAACGAGTTCCCGACACCCTCGATACCCGCCCTTTTTGGCTTCTTCGATCACCCCCCCTTTTTGGGGATTATTGCTCTTTGCGGGGGGCGGCGGGCTTAGACAGGCGGGCAAGCCTGAACGGGCGGACAATCCTTCGTGGGCGTACATGTGCCCGCCATTGGAATTGGTGTGGGCCCTGCAAAAAGAGGAGGGGGAGAACCAGGGATAGTGGGAGGAAGGGAGGGGGAGGGACGAAGAAGAGGGAAAACGCCAGGAGAGAAGGAACGAAGAGGGGGGCGGTTGATTAGAGGCAGAGAAAGAGAGAGAGAGAGAGAGAGAGAGAGCGAGAGAGAGAAATACATACAAGAAAGGTAGAGAAAAAGAGAGCGAGAAAGAGAGAGAGAGAGAGAGAGAGAGAGAGAGAGAGGGGAGAGAGAAAGAGAGAGAGAGAGAGAGAGAAATAAAGAAAGAGGGAGGGAGGAGGCAGGCGAGGGGAGGGAGAAGGGAGGAGGGAGAGGAGGGAGAGGGGATAGGGCAGAGAGGCAGAAGGATGAGGGAAGAGAGGAGGGAGAGAGAAGGGAGGAGAGGAGGGAGGAGGGAGGAGGGAGAGGGAGGAGGAACAGAAAGGTAAGAACGTGAACGTTCGAGGAAGTCCTGGGCGAAAACGCCGTTCCTGAAGGAAGTCTCGGGCGGGAGCCCACGACGGGCGGGCGATCCCCTGACGGGCGGGTCGGGCGGGTGGGACATGCAGGCGGGATGCCTGAGTATGGCGAGAGCGCGATTACTAAGCAAATTGTAACGGCGTCCTTGGTGCAGCGTGTTTCCTGAGCGTCGAAGGCGCGATTTCTGAATAAATTGCATGGCGGTCACAGGCGAGAGCGCAATTCCTGAATCAAATGTGAGGGGTTCTCTGGCGGGAGCTGGGGTCTTGATTAAATTGCGAAGAAGTCTTGACTCAATTGCGAGGAAGTCTCAAGCGGGAGCGCCGTCCTTGAGTAACATGTGAGGAAGTCTCAGATGGGAGCGGGGGTCCAAACTAAATTGCGAGGAAGTCACAGACGGGAACACCGATCCTGAGTAAATTGCGAGGAAGTCTCAGGAGAGGGGGTCCTGAGTAAATTTGGAGGAAGTCTCAGGCGGGAACCGTTGTTGTTGTAATCCGGGGGGCCAAGGGCCCACTTTGAGCACGAATATGTTCCCTGTCAAAAGACAGGGTGCGAGCGTCGAGGGGCATAGTTTGATGTAGAAAAAACAGTATGCACCGGTGAGGGGGGATCAGCCATAATCATTCTTAGACATGGGAGTTCAACAACAACAACAGCAACAACAACAACAACAACAATCATTTTACCCTCATGCGCCATGCTTCCACATGACACATGCATCCATCTGGATAACACACCCCATCATGGGGGATTTTTCTGGCATGCGGGATCCGATATTCCCTCACCCAGATATCCCGCCCAAAAAGGTTTGGCCACCACCTCTTCCGAGGAACTTCAACATCCATAGCTCGGACGGCACATCGCCTTCGCAATCGCCTTGCGCATGCCCCGCATCTCAGAGGGAGAGGAAGAGGAAGAGGAGGGGGAGATGAGAGAGATAGGGAGGGGGAGGAGGAGAAGGGAGGGGGAGGAGGGGGAGGAAGGATGAGTAGTTGTAGTAGCAGCAGTTGATGATATTGTTGTTGCGGCTGTAGCACTAGTAGTAGTGGTAACGGTAGTAGTAGTCCAAGTAAGTAGAACTGGCTTGTGGCAGCCAAGCGTTCATAGCGACGTTGCTTTTTGATCCTCCTTTAATGTCTTCTCTCCCTATCCTTGAGACGCAGAAGTCTCAAAAAGTTGGATGGTTCAGCACATCCAGGAAACCTATCGCTGGACCGGCCCAGATATGGTTCCAGAAGCGGCTCGGGAAGCTGCGCAGGCGCCAGAAGCAGAGAAGCACCACGTACGGGCGCCGGCTCGGGCGTCCGGCCCAAAGCCGCTCCAGAATCGGCCCAGGACGGCTTCCCGGGCGCCGCAAGCAGAAATTCAGCATTTTCGAAAGAAAAATGTGTATTGGAATGGCCTCTTTTCGGCGCGATCGGAACTGCCCGGGCGTCCGGCCCGGGAGCCGGGCCGGGTGCCGGCCGGGCCGGGTGCCGGCCCGAGCTCCGGAATCGGCCCGGACGGCCTCCCGGGCGCCGGAAGCAGAAATTCAGCATTTTCAAAAGAAAAATGTGTATTGGAATGGCCTTTTTTCGGCGCCGCCTCGGAACTCGATTTTCCGGCGCCCGGGCGCCGGCTCGGGCGCCGACCCGGGCGTCCGGCCCGGGAGCCGGGCCGGGTGCCGGCCCGAGCTCCGGAATCGGCCCGGACGGCCTCCCGGGCGCCGGAAGCAGAAATTCAGCATTTTCGAAAGAAAAATGTGTATTGGAATGGCGTTTTTTCGGCGCCGCCTCGGAACTCGATTTTCCGGCGCCCGGGCGCCGGCTCGGGCGCCGACCCGGGCGTCCGGCCCGGGAGCCGCTCTCGGCGGCGAGCAAGAGCACCGAGCCCGAGTAAAAAAGGAGGAAGTCTCGAGCCGGAGCGTTGTTGTTGTTGGGGGGCCGGTTTTGGCGGAACCCCAAAACGCCTGAGCGTGAGCCTCAATTTCAGAGGAAATGCGGCCGGCGCCTCGGCGAGAGCGCCAGGGCGAATATAGGGGGTCCAACAATAATAATTGTTTAGTAACTAAGGTTCAACAACAACAACAACGATAAAAAACAGCATCGACAGCAACAACCACCACAACAACAACGCAATGCTCTGGGCGAATACAGATTGAAGGCGAACCCTTGCAACACATTGATGTTATTGTCGTTTTTGCTGTGTTTTTTGAATCATTCTGATGATGCTGCTGATGATGATGATGATGATGATGATGATGATGAGGAGGAGGAGGAGGAGGAGGAGGAGGAGGAGGAGGAGGAGGAGGAGGAGGAAAAGGACGACGACGACGACGGCGACAGCAACAGCGACGACGACGACGACGGCGACGAGGACACAGCGCGTTCGAGAAAACACGGTGCACTTCGACCGTGATTCTGGCTCGCCCCTGCAGAACCCAACGGTTGTGATGCTTTCCAGTAGGAACTGAGCTCTCAGCAGTGCTTTCTAAAAGGATTCCTGTTTGAACGCTGATCTAAATAATCCCTGTGTGGTGCTTTCCCCAGGATCCCCTCAGCGATGCTTCCCAGTAGGAACCTTCACTCGTGCTATCCAAAGGATTCCTGCTGTGAAGCTGTCCAATAGAATCCCCGTTGGGACGCTTTCCAATTTGAGCCCTCGGTAATGCGTCCCAAAGGATTCCGACCGTGAGGCTGTCCAATCGACTCTCTCTCTCTGTGCGTTCCATGTGGCGCTTCCCGGTCGAGTCGCTTTTGCGCTTTCCTGGAGACTCCTGGTGGGACGCTTTCCGACATATTTACTACGGGGTTCTGTCCATGTGAGGCTTTCCTGTATAATCCTTTTGTGGCGGTTTCCAGTTTCCAGAGATTTCTCGTTGTGACATTTCCCAGACGAACCAACACGAGTGCTGCCCAAAGGATGCCTGTTGTGATGCTGTCCAGTAGAACCCCGTCCGTAGCATGTGACACAATATTCAGACTCCGATTGCGAGCATTTCCAATATAAGCCCTCAGTGGTGCTTTTCGCAGGACTCCGATTGGGAAACTTTCGCATGTAATCCCTTGGGGGTGCGTTCCATGTGAGGCTTTCACGTGAGCTCCGTGGGGTGCGCGTTCCAAAGGATTCCTGGCGGGATGCTTTCCAATACAAGCCCGTTGCAGTGCTTCACATGGAAAGCTTTCTTACATAATCCCTCCGTGATGCTTTCTACAGGATTCCCTCTGTGATGCTTTGCAGCAAGAACCCCCAGCTGTGTGTTCCAAAGGACTCCTGACGTGATGCTTCCCAGTCGGAGCCCCCAGTAGTGCTTCCCAAATGATTCCGATTGTGAAGTTTTCCGATATAATCCCTTTGGAGTGCGTACCATGTGAGCTTTCCTTTTGAATATTTTGTTGCGCTTTACACATGATTCTCGCTGGGACGCTGTCCATCAGAATCCCTTTGGAGTGCGTTCCACGTGAAGCTTCCCACTAGAATCCCTTTGTGGCGTTTCCCAAATGATTCCCGTTGTTAGGCGTCCCATTAAGAACCCCCCCTTGTCCTCCCCATGAGGAGGTGGAGGGAGGGATGAGGGAGCTGCTTCTGCTGCTCTTCACTCATGTTGCTGTTACTGCTGCTCCTCCTTCTCCTCGTCCTCATCGTTCTCCTCCTCTCCTCCTCCTCCTTCCCCTCGTCTTCGTCCGACGATGACGATGACGGTTGCGGCGCTGATGATGATGGGGGCGAGGACGATGTTGACGCCGACGGCGACGATCAGTATGAGAATGTTGATGATGAGGACGTGGAGGAGGGTGATGAGGATACTGATGAGGATGATGATGAGGATGAGGATGATGAGGATGAAGATGATGATGGTGGTGGTGATGATGATGGTGATGATTATGACGCTGTTGTTGGTAATGATGGTGATTTTGATGATGATGCTGATGATGACGATGATGCTGATGCTGCTGCTGCTGCTGATGATGATGATGACGACCGTGATTGTGATGATGATGCTGCTGCGGATGATAATGATGATGATGATAATGCTGATGTTGGTGATGATGATGATGCTGATGATGATGATGATGATGATGATGATGATGCTGATGATGATGATGATGATGATGCGGGATGCTGCTGATGATGATGACGATGGTCACCGTTGTGCGGTGATGGTGATGCTGCTGCTGCTCCTTCTCCTCCTCCTCCACCTCCTCATCCTTCTCCTCCTTTCCCTTTAGCTTTTCCTCCTCCTCCTCCTCTTCCTCTTCGCCGTCGTCGTCGTCGCCACCGTCGTCCTCGCCGTCGTCGTCGTCGTCGTCGTCCGTGTCCTGAGGACCATCCATCCCTCATAGGATGCTATTTGGGATCCATCCATCCCTAGAGGCGTTGCTTCGCCAGCTTTGACGAAGGCAGGGCCGAGTTGACCCCTATATGGGTCCCAATAGATTTTGTGGTTAGTTGTTTGTATGAGTGCTGGATGCTGGCTGCTGCCCCCCCCCCTCGTGGGTGGGGAGGGGCACACACAGGCGTTGATGCCTTGTTGTTGCTGCTGTTGGGCGTTTCTCTTTTGCTGTGTGTGTGTGTGTGTGTGCATTTCCCCCTAATGGTCTGTGTGGGCGAAGGGAACAAAGGAAGTGTATCATATGCAGTTTTGCTTCTCCAGAGGAGGACGGGGAGGGGGAGGAGGAGGAGGAGGAGGAGGAGGAGCAGGAGGAGGAGGAGGAGGAGAAGGAGAAGGAGGAGGAGGAGGAGGAGGAGGAGGAGGAGGAGGAGGAGGAGGAGAAGGAGTGGAGAAGAGGAGTGGAGCAACGAGAGCGGTTCCTTCTCAAACCCTCTGAAGGCCGACAGCCCCCATACCCATCCAGTCTGGAGCGGAGGGGGGATGGGGGGAAGGGGAGACGGTAGAGGATGGCGAGGAGGGAAGTGTGATGGACATGAAGAGAAGGACGACTATGATGATGATGATGATGATGATGATGATGATGATGATGATGATGATGATGATGCTGGTGCTGCTGCTGCTTCTGCTCCTGCTGATGATGATGATGATGACGAGGCGGATGAGGAAGAGCGGGAGGACAAAGAGGATGATGAGGAGGAGAATGCTGACGACGACGATGCTGCTGATGATGCTGATGATGCTGATGCTGCTGATGCTTATGTTGATGCTGATGTGGATGTGAACGATGATGCTGATGATGATGATGCTGCTGATGACGACAATGCTGCTGATGATGCTGATGATGATGATGCTGATCATGATGATGAATTTGATGCTTATGTTGATGATGCTGATGCTGCTGATGCTGATGCTGATGACGATGACGGTGATGATGAGGATGCTATTGTTGATGATGATGCTGATGATGATGATGATGATGATGATGATGATGAGGGTGGTTGTGGGGATAATGATGATGACGACAATGACGACGACGATTATGCCGATGCTGATGCTGCTGATGATGATGCTGATGATGCTCATGATGATGATGCTGCTGATCATGATGATGCTGTTGATGATGATTATGTGGTTGTTTGTGGTGGTAGTGGAGGTGGTGATAGTGATGCTGACGGTGATGATGCTGCTGATGATGATGATGATGATGATGATGATGATGATGATGATGCGGATGCTGATGAGGATGAGAATGAGGATGAGGATGAGGATGATGAGGATGAGGATGAGGATGAGGGTGGTGGTGGTGATGATGATGCTGCTGATGCTGATGCTGATGCTGCTGATGATGATGCTGGTGACTTCGTCGACGGCGACGATGATGCTGGTGATGATGATGCTGATGCTGCTGCTGATGACGTCGGCGACGGCGACGATGATGCTGATTATGCTGATGCTGATGATGGTGATGATGATGATGATGATGATGGTGGTGGTGATGGTGGTGGTGATGATGATGATGATGACGATGATGATGATGATGCTGATGATGATGATGATGATGATGATGATGAGGATTGTGAGGAGGTGAAGGAGGAGGAGGGAGTAGGAGGAGGAGGAGGAGGACGAGGAGGAGGAGCAGGAGGGATAACCGGCGGAGGAGGATGCAAGTGGTAAATCAGTAGTAGGACGATTGGGCTCGAGCTCTGGTTTGACTTATGGTGCAGGGAAATGCCTCATCTTTGTGCGATCACCTCAGGCAGGATGGACTGCGGGCATGTTATGCAGCGAGGAGTAACAGTTCCGGGTAATTAGAGACGAGATGGCATGTGTGGCGATGACGAGGAGCAGTCAACTCGGAGTTGCTACATGCGGAGCGTAGCGCGTGAGAACTAATACTCATAAGCGAGGGCGCTTTGCGCGTTTTTGCCGGTGATCCCTGTTGAGAGTTCACAGCTTGCTCCCTTGCGCACCTGAAGTCGAAGTGTGGTAGCCCCCCCTGCTATGGCTATGGCAGCCTTGTGCCCCCGTGAGTCGGCTTCTTGCGCGTGTGCAGTCCGTCCGCTTGGCGTCCACGCGCACCTCTGGGCCGTTGCTGGAACCTCTCACCAGACGCCTTCTGCATGTCAGGTAGGGATCTAAACGTGATTTCCATTGCTTAGTTTGTCCTCACCCCGTCCAGCGGCTTTGGTGCCGCTCGTTTTTGGCGTGGACCCGTCTTTCTCGTCAGCTGACGTAGTACAACTGCCCTGCCTGGTCTGGTCGCGCCTGGTCTAATCGATAACGGTCGGTCTTAGTGCCTCGTGTGATTGTCTGGTCTTGTCGGCTTTCGATTGGGAGCGCGGCCCCAACTAGGAGGAACACCGCCTACTGCATGGGCGCATTGCTTGGCGTCGCTCGGCGTTGCCTGGAGTTCTAGACGCTTCGCGTATCCCCACCAGTCACACGCTATGACAGGCGCGTGACATGGGCCGGGCCCACAGGCCTCTCCACAGGGCCGGCCCTCGTCCGTGCTCGGGATTGGTGGGCCCCGGGAGTCTCGCGGTCGCCTCGGAGTGGTTCAGCCTTCCGTCTCACGCAGAGCTCCATCCTGGCTCCGTCCCAGCCGTTCAGGCAGGTCTGCGCCGTCATCTCGGTTCTTGCTCAGCTCACTGGCTGGTATACGCCGTTGGCACGGTCTCGGCCCGTGGCGCCCCGCTGGCGATTCGACCATCGTTCACACTGCCTTCGTGGCCACCAGGGGCGAGAAGGGTGTGGGCAGGCAGCTTACCTGCGTTCTCGCCTCCACCGAGTGGTCCAACGCCGCAGGGCGTACACCGAATTCCCTGGCATTTTGCTTGGGCTGCACGATGCCCGAGATTCCCTGGGTGCCCGTCGGCCAGTCAGCCCCACCTTGCTGCCCCAGCGGCTGCCATGTGAGCTGGCACGGCCGGCCTGTTCTGCGCCCTGCAGCTAGTTAGCCGTGTTCGCAGCCCCGGACAAGTGCTTTCGCCGCCTGCGCTCTTCGCTCGCGGCCGCGACCGAAAAAAATATCCCCACCAGCCCATCCAGAGACGATGTCCAAGCGAGTTGAGGTGATCAGGGAAGTGCGGGAGCAAAGATGTGGATGGCCGAGCCGTGCGAAGGAGGGTGGAGGAGAAGAAGGAGACTGGATTGACGGATGAGGGAATGGGGAGAAGAAGTATACATGTGATGATGCTGCTGATGATGATGCTGCTGATGCGGATGATGATGATGATGCTGATGATGATGATGGTGATGGGGATGATGATTATGATGAGGATGAGGGTGATGATGATGATGGTGATGATGATGACGATTATGATGATTATGCTGATGATGATGATGATGATGATGATGATGATGATGATGATGATGATGGTGATGATGATGATGATGATGATGATGATGATGATGATGATGATGATGATGATGATGATGATGATGATGATGATGATGATGATGATGACGATGATGATGATGATGATGATGATGATGATGATGATGGGGAGGAGGAGGAGGAGGAGGAGGAGGAGGAGGAGAAGGGGCAGGAAGAGGAAAAGAAGGAGTAGGACGAAGGAGGGGCAGGAGGAGGAGGGCGAGCAAAAGGGCCAGAGGTCTCTTGGATGCCTCTTGGAGCCTCTTGGGATATCGCTTGGGCGCTTCTTGGTGGCCTCTTGGAACGTCTTGGGGGCCTCCTGGCGGTCTTGGGGGGCTCTTGGGCGTCTTGGGTGCCTCGTGGGGCCCTCTTGGAGCGTCTGGGGAGCATCTTGGGTACCTCGGGGATCCCATTGAAGCCTTTTGAGGGCCTCTTGGGGGCCTCTTGGAGGCCTCTTGGGCGCCTCTTGGGGCCGTCTGGGCGCCTCTTGGGGCCCTCTTGGAGCGCTCTTGGGAGGCTTTCGGGACGTTCTCGAGGCCATCTTGGAGGAGATCGATCAAATAAGGGGGTTCCCTAATTACGCACCCCCCTCGGGAGCCCCCAAATTGGGCCAAAACCATAGTGAAGCCAATGATTGTGGCTTCCTCACCGAGGCCGTTCTGGACGCTCCAACCTCTCGCGAAACCCGCCGTCCAGGTCCAGTGGAGGGGTTAGGGGGAGGGGTAAACCCTTCCCCAAAGGGCAAGAAAGGGGGTGGAAGAGGAAACACCTTAAACCACCTACGCCCAGAGGGCTGGTGGGATTCCTTGGCATTGCTTGGCGCTGCTTGGTGTTGCATGCGTTGCGTGGTGTTGCTTGGCGTTGCTTGGCATTGCCTTGCATTGCTTGGCGTTGCTTGGGATTGCTTGGGATTGCTTGGCGTCGCGTGGCGTTGCTTGGCGTTGCTTGGCATTGCCTTGCATTGCTTGGCGTTGCTTGGCATTGCTTGGCGTTGCGTGGCGCTGCATGACAGCTCTTTGCGTTGCTTTATGCTGCGTTGCGTTGCTTGGCGTTGTTTGGGCCCATGGGGTGGATGATGCTGGAACCCGTTAGTCTTTGGCAGCCATTTTGGATGTCAAGAAAGGCTGCAAACGTAATCATGTAGGTCACCGTAGAAGGCACGCAGATAACCGCACTTCGTGCGTCGCGGCCTGGGCCGCTTGGCAATCCTTCTCCAATGCGGCGGTGCGAAGGCACGAAGATGACCGCGCGTCGCGCCTCGCGGGGCGCAGTGCGCGACGCTAGGTGACCCAGATCATGTATGCTCGTTTTTGCGCATGGGCGTCTTCGGTCTTCTAGATCGTGTATGCTTGTTGTTGCGCACGGGCGTCATCGGCCCTAGAGACGAAGCCTCGACGCACGGCGGCCCGCCGAAGTGGTGGCCAATTGGGGCCGCAGGCAGTGCAGAGAGGAAATTCGGGGCACAGTTCCTCAGACCGCTGGCCGCCGGGAGGTCCCGTTGCGATCTCCTCCTGCTCCCCTCTCCAGTGTCCTCTGCTCTCCTCTCCCCTCTCCTTTCCCCTCTACATAAACATGTTCTCTGGATTCGTAGCGTGGCACGCAAACTAAATAATTCGTCCCGACGGGACCTTAGGATTCGTGCTTCTGCTGATGCGTGCGAACATTGCAAGGATCCGACGTGCATGATATGAGCTGCAGGGCTGTTCCTGCAGGTGTAGTGTAGTAGACAGCTGGTGGGACACCCACTCTTAACGCTGACACCACCACCACCACAACCACCACCGCCACCACCACCGCCACCACCACCACCACCACCACCACCACCACCACCACCACCACCACCACCACATGAACATGAACTTTCGGAAGTCCGCGCAGATTTATTGGGTTGGCGCAGGGCCGACCTGGCGGCGCCACCGGCGCCGCCCCCGGCGCGCTCCGCGCGACGTGGAGGGGGGGCCCAGTACCGATCCAAGAAATCCACGCGGACCTCAGAAGCTCCCGCGGAGCTAGATGTTGACGAGCATCCTTCGAATGCACATGAGACCGAAGACGGTGGCGATACCTACGATGAGGATGGCTACGACCACAGGCGGGTAGCGGCAACGTGTTGTGAAAGAGGCTCCTTGCGTGATCCGACCGATGTGCCTACCAGGTCATCGGTCTGCGTGACAGGCTCCTCAAGGAGGCGAGGACGGCAGCTCCTTGTATCATTATGTTCTATAAGTTTGTGTTTTTTCGACCACGTGCTCTGAGTGCCTTGAGCGGGACATAGTGGCATACGTATTCAGCCGTGGCCTTCCGGCCACGCATGCAGCGCCTCTGCCTGCTCACGGTTCTTGTTTCTTCCTCCTGCTCAAAGGAACTCAGCACACTCCGAGTTTCTTAATAAGCGTCGGGGGGGCGTCACCCCCGCCGACAGCCCCACATCGACCCCCGTCGCGGGCAGCCACCGCGCGCCGAAGGCGCTGCGACCCCCGTCGCGGCGCGACGACGAGGCAAGGTTGATCCCCCCGTCGGGGGGGTCTCCCCCACGCTTACTAAGAAACCCAGCATAGTCCAACCTATCCCCATCCCCACAGGGCCATGGCATTTCAGCCCCACCAGCCCAACCTCCCTAGGTGGGGATATCGCCCGCGAAGCCCGAAGGAACTGGCATACATCCCTATTCGGGTGGGTAAGTCGGCAAGCAAGGCCAAGGCCACGCCAGTGGGGACGGGGATCGGTCAATCGATGCTCAGTATGGGGAGGTTCAGGACAAAGTGCAGCGAGAGGAGACAGGATAAGTGGGAGGTCCAACTCGCTGTTTCGCTGGCCGTCTTGCTCCTTGCCAGCTGGCCGAGCTCTTGCAGTGAGAATCGGAGTGGCACGGATTGGCCAGTGCAACGCTTGATTGCGTCGATCCTCGCACACGGCCTTTGCCTGTATGGAGTAGGATGACTTGCCGTCTTTGTTGCACGCTTGAAGCGCAGGTGAGAAGTGAACAAATTAGGGGAGATGGCCAAAGGTTTGCAGCATTCGATGTCGCGGTGTGCACCAGTGCCTCTGTAGTGGTGATGCCCACTCTGTCTGTAATGAGATAGTGAGTGACATTCTAGGTCAGACAGCTGCTTTATTATGCTTGCACGGCGCCGAGAGCTAAGCCTGAATGTCGCACGAGTGTGAACATACTCCCGTAAAGATTTGCTTAAGCCTGGCGTGACGGCGAAGCAATCGTTAGCCACTTCATTGTGCTATTGTTTGCTGGTGGTTTCTGCGCGCGCAGGCCAGGTCGGAGCGCCAGCGTTGCCTCGAGAACGCCGAGGTTGCTCTGCTTTCTGAGATGTATTGCTTTCGGTCTTGCAGCGCCTTCTTCTTGACTGCCTTCCATCGCTGTTGCAGCGCAGCTGTCACCGTCATCCCACGCTACACACAGGGATGCTTCCAAGCAACCTCTGACACCCAGCAAGACGCCCTGACAATACAGGGGAAATCGGCGACATGTATGACCGTGATAAGAATGTGGAGAAGGGGTTGGATTCATGCATCTGGCTTCTCACCGTCCGGAAGCTGTATCTGCGTCGGTTGACGCTCCTGTCAGTGATCGAAGTCACATTCCACTCTCGTCGTGTTTCCGGATATCGCACCACAGCATTTGGGCGGGCGGGCAGCTTCCCACACCGCGCGCGCCACCCAGTAAGATATAACGACCTGCGGGGCCTTGATGAGAGCGAAGGCTTTCGCAACCTTGGTTTACATGGAAAGCAGGTGTACGCCGTTTGCCGGACCACTTTGAAACATGTTCATCAAGCGCATGACCTGCCCAGGGTCTCGATTCAAGGGTGCGACATTAGGGTACCATTCTTGCATGTCGAGCCTCCCACGCAGTTCGGTGCAGCTGAGGCTGTCACCATCAGTTATCGACAGTAGGTTGCAGGTCCATGCCTCCAAGGCATTCGTAGTCTCAGCTGGTGCGCACTGGGCATGCTGCAACGTGGGCGCGCAGAGGCAAAGTACCTCAGACAAAGCCAGCATCCGCCACAGGCCCCAGAGGCGCCTGCGCAAGAGAGGCACCCTCCTCTCCTTATACCCTTCTTCGCTGCATCCCTCTCTTTCTCTGCGCACTGCCCTGGTCCCCCCGGTCCTGGATCCCGCGCAGGGCACGTGGCTCGAGCCTGAGGGCGAGGAGCAGGCAGGGCAGGAGGAGCGGGAGGAAGCCGGAGGAGGAGGAGCAGGGCGGAGGCAGAAGGGTGTGAGGAGGGAGGCTTCCTGATTCTTCTCTGTATGTTCTCTCTCAGACTGTATGTATGCATGCATGCATGCATGCATGCATGCATGCATGTATGTATGTATGTATGCATGCATGCATGCATGCATGCATGCATGTATGTGTGTATGTATGTGTGCATATACGCATATGTGTATATGTATGCATGCATGAATGCATGCATGTATGCATGCATGTATACATACATATCTGTTTGTATATAGTATGCAGGCATGTATACATGTATGCATGTATATGTGTGTACATATGTATGTATGCATGTATGTATATATATATATAGGTATGTATGCATGCATGTATGTATGTATGCATGCATGTATGTATGCATGTATTCATGTATGTATGTATGTATGTCTATACGTATAATTATCCCAGTGCGACCCTACCTAGGAGTTGGAGCATTTAGGAAAACAACATCTACACCTACACCGGCAGCTACATTTACATCTGCACCTGCATCTATGCTATGCTATGCTAAACCGCGCTATGCTATGCTATGATATGCTATGCTATGCTGAGCCATGCTATGCTATGCTATGCTATGCTTGGCTATGCTATGCTATGCTATGCTGTGCTAATGCTGCGCTGCGCTATGCTGCGCTGCGCTAAGCTAAGCTAAGCTAAGCCAGGCCAAGCTAAGCTAAGCTAAACTAAACTAAGCTAAGCTACGATGAGATAAGCTAAGCTAAGCTAAGCTAAGCTACGATGAGGTAAGCTAAGCTAAGCTAAGATGAGATAAGCTAACCTAAGCTAAGCTCAGCTCAGCTAAGCTCAGCTAAGATAAGCTAGGCTAAGCTAAACTAATATGAGATATGCTAAGCTAAGCCAAGCTAGGCTAGGCTACGCTCAGCTATGCTAAGCTAAGCTAAGCTTAGCTGAGCTAAGCTAAGCTAAGGTAAGCTAAGCTAAACTAAGCTAAGCTAAGGGAACCTAGGGGACGCAACTGGGGGAACCGCGGGGCGGGGACTGGGGGAACCACCCGGGGCGTTTTACACTGCCCGGCCCCTTTAAGCAAACAAAGTAAGAACCCTCTAGGCAGAGCCTAGGTAGGGAAATACGTATATTCATATGTATGTGTGTATGTACCTGTGTATGTACCTGTGTATGTATGCATGCATGCATGCATGCATGCATGCATGTATGTATGTATGTATGTATGTATGTATGTATGCATTCATGCATGCATGTATGTTTGTTATACTATGGTATGTTATGTTACGTTACGGTATGTATGTATGTATGTACGTATGTATGTATGTATGTATGCATGCATGCATGCATGCATGCATGTAGATAGGTATGTATGCATGTAGATAGGTATGTATGTATGTATGTATGTATGTATGTATGTATGTATGTATGTATGTATGTATATATATATGTATGTATATAGGTATATATGTATGCATGTATGTATGTATGTATACATGCATGCATGCATGCATGTATGTATGTATGTATGTATGCACGTACGTACGTACGTACGTACGTATGTATGTATTCTATATCACTCTCTCTCTCTCTCTCGCTCTCTCCCCCTCTTCATCCCTCCCCTCGTTCAGCCTCCTCCTTCCCCTCCTCATTCTCCCGCTCTAACTTCTACCCCTCCTCCCCGCGCCTCCCCTCCTCCCCTTTCCCTCTTCCCCGCCTCCCCTACCACCATTTTTCTCTTCCTTGCCTCCCCCCCTTCTCCTCCACTGTCTTCTCCCCCTCCTCCTCCTCCTCCCTCCTCCTCCTACTACACTAACTACATCTACTACTACTGTGCGCTACTACTACTACTACTACTACTACTACTACTACCACTACTACTACTACTACTACTACTACTACTCTACTACTACTAACACTACTAATTACTACTACTAACTAACTACTAACTCTACTACTACTACTACTACTACTACTACTACTACTACTACTACTACTACTACTACACTACTACTACTACTAACTACTACTACTACCTACTACTACTACTACTACTACTTTTTACTACTACTACTACTACTCTACTAATACTACTACACGACGACTAACTACTCTACTACTACTACCACTACTACTACCTACTACTACTACTACTACTAACCTACTACTACTCAACTACTACTACTACTACTACACTACTACTACTACTACTACTACTACTACTACTACTTACTACTACTACTACTACTACGTACTATACTAACTACCTACTACTACTAATACTACTACTACTACTACTACTACTACTACTACTACTACTACTACTACGACTACTACGACTTACTACTACTACTACGACTACTATATCTAGCTCCTACTACTACTATCTACTACTACTACTACTTACTACTACTACTCTACGACTACTACTACTACTACTACTACTGACTACTACTACTACTACTACTACTACTACTACTACTAACTACTACTACTACTGACTACTAACTACTACTACTACATACTACTACTCTACTATACTACTACTACTACTACTACTACTACTGACTACTCTACTCCTACCTAACTACTACTACTACTACTACTATACTACTACTACTACTACTACTACTACTACTACTACTACTACTACTACTACTACTACTACTAACTACTACTACTAAACACCTACTACTACTATACTACTACTACTACTGCTACTGATAATACTACTACCCCCCCTCATCCCTCCGCTCTCTCCTCCTCCTCCTCCTCCTCCTCCTCCTCCCTCTTTTTCTTCCTCCGTCCTGCTCAACCCCCATCGCCGACGACGACTCCAACGACGCCAACGACGGCGTCGCCGACGCCGACGGCGACGACACCCCCCCCCAACGCGGGGGGAGCCCCAGGCGGCGGAGCGCCGCAAGCTCGAGGCGAGGGGCGCGTGCGAGGCGCACCCCGGCCCTCCCAGCCTCGCTCGTCCTCCCCTCGCTCCTCGAGCATCGCCCGTCCTCCCCAGCCCCGCTCGTCCTCCCCAGCCTCGCCCCGCTCGTTCTCCCCAGCCTCGCTCGTCCTCCCCACCCCCTCCCCTCCGCAGCCTCGCTCGTCCTCCCAGCCTCGCTCGTCCTCCCACTCCTCGAGCAGGAGATCGCCCACAGAGTCGCCTTGCCCCAGCACTGCATGTTCCGGTGACGCCACAAGCATGCGCGGGGTGCCGCGTGCATCAGCGGGCATTCTGCGCACTGCCTGCAGGCTCGGCTCAGGACAGTCTGCGGGGGTGCATCGCGCGTGGGTTTGCGACGGGTCCCATCTCCGTGCAGCATCGGCGCGCTCCGTCGCCAGCTGAGGCGGCACTGGCCTCGTGTTTCTGGGGCGCCGTCCCCGATCCACGTCAGCGTGCGCCCGACTCTTCCTCCGGCCGCCTCTACCTACCGCCGACTGGGATGATGGGCCTGTTTTCCACCACCACCACCACCACCACAAGTTGGAGGGGGGAAGGAGGTGGAGGAGGAGGAGGAGGAGGAGGAGGAGGAGGAGGAGGAGGACCCTCTCCCCCTCCAACTTCTGGTGATGGTGCTGGAAAACAGGCCCATCATGGGACAGGCACGAAGAAGAGTTCGTCGAAAACAAAAAACGGCGCCGATATAACTTCTCGGAGGTCCTCGCGTGATCTCTTGGCCAGGGAGAGGGGGTCCAGCACCGATGCAAGAAGTTCGTTCTGACTCCCGATGTTTGTACCGTTTTTTGTTGTTCCTCTAGCTCGTGACCTTCACGTGGAGGTGAGAGTGCACCTGTGCTGAATTTTCTCCAGGTCCCTTCTACCGTAGGGCCACCGTGCTCGCGCACGCCCGTCGCCCACCTTTGGGTCGCCCTCTGCGGCGATGCTGTTCGTTCGTTCGTCCGTCCGTTCGCTCGTTGGTTCGCAGCAGCCGCGGCAGCGCAGGCTCGAAGAGTCGGTGGCCGGAGGCTGCGGCCGCCGCAGACGACAGCAGTTCCCGCAGAGCCCGCGGAGGCGGGCGCCTGCGGGGACCTCAGGAGCCGATTCGTTCACTCGTTCGGGGGATAGGCTCAGGGGAAGATGCACCGACCGACCCCCGATCGCCCATGCATCGCCCATAGGGGCCCATCGGCTCCCCCGATCGCCCATGCATCGCCCATACGGGCCCATCTCAGCTCACCCCGCCCAGCGACGTGCGGATGCGCTATCGGGGGCCTACCGCGGATCTATCGGCGATGTATCGCCGATTCAGGCTCGATGCCCCCCCCCATGAGCTGTTCCCCCCGACCCCGAGCTTCGCGTGGGCAGGCCTTCTGGCGGCGCCCCCACCCCCCCCTCGCTCCCGCGAGCCCACTCATTCGAGGAGGGCGGCGGGCGGATCTCCCGGGGCTCCTCTGGCCGCCGCAACCGCCGCAACCGCCGTCGCCGCCGTCGCCGTCTCTGGAGCCCTCGCCGTCGCCATCGCCGTCGCCGCCGCCGTGTACGAAGTGGTCGCCGCCGCCGCCGTCGCCGCCGTCGCCGTCTCTGGAGCCGTCGCCGTCACCTTCGCCGTCGCCGCCGGCGTGTACGCCATCGCCGCCGCCGCCGTCGCCGTCGTCGCCGTCTCTGGAGGTCCCATACCGCAGAGGAACTTTGAGGAGGGCAAGACGCCCAGAGGCCACAATGCCCGCTCCTGAGCCTCGAGGACCGAGAAGGCGGGAGGAGGAGGAGGAGGAGGAGGAGGAGGAGGAGGAGGAGGAGGAGGAGGAGGAGGAGGGAGATGGAGGAGGAGGAGGAGGAGGAGGAGGAGGAGGAGGAGGAGGAGGAGGAGGAGGAGGAGGAG
>CAUYUJ010003061.1:0-82517 GCA_963575745.1 Prorocentrum cordatum | reverse complement strand
CCTCCTCCTCCTCCTCCTCCTCCTCCTCCTGCTCCTCCTCCTCCGCCTCCTCATCCCCTTCCTCCTCCTCCACCACCTCATCCTCCTCTGCGTACTACTAGTAGCCTTCTGGTTGGTATTAGTATGCTGTGTCTTCGTAGTATGCGTAGTATTAGTATTATTAGTAGTATAATTAGTATTATCAGTAGTATTAGTATTATTGTTGTTATTATTATTAGTATTATTATTAGTAGTAGTAGTAGTATTAGTATTGTTATTAGTATTATTGATATTATTAGTATTATCCGTATTAGTATTTTCATTGTTGATATTATTATTATTGATATTAATACGAACATTATTAATAGTTTCATTAGTTGTATTAGTGGTATTACTATTAGTCTCATTCGTGTTATTATTATCATCAGTATTATTAATATTATGATCGTCATCATCATTATTATGTGTGTTAGTATTATTGTTTTTAAAATAATAATAGCATGATTATTACCATCAGTATTAGCATTAGTATTATTATTGTTGTTAGTATTATTAGTATTATTATTATAAGTAGTAGTAGTATCAGTGGTGGCATTATGTTTATGGTGGTCATTATACTTCGTATTCTTAGCATGCTTGTTCTAACGAGTAGTATTACTAGTATTAGTATTACTAGTAATATCATGTTTCGTAGGATTCTGATTAGTCGCATTATTTTTCTCAGTTGTGTTGTTATTAGTAATACTCGCATTCGTCTTCTTATTGGTAGTATTGTTATTCATTTTCGTCTGAGCATTATCCTTCGCCTTAGTAATCGTAGTATTCTTCTTATTCGT
The DNA here is from genome assembly GCA_963575745.1 of Prorocentrum cordatum. Lineage (NCBI taxonomy): Eukaryota > Dinophyceae > Prorocentrales > Prorocentraceae > Prorocentrum > Prorocentrum cordatum. Next base: position 81,702 of record CAUYUJ010003061.1, on the reverse strand, counting down.
ATTGTGCGTGTTCCTCTTTGTATTCTTCGTATTATGATTAGTAGTATGCGTCTTCTTGTTGTCTTACTAGTATTAGTAGCAGTAGCGAACGTATTTGTCTGATTCTTATTATTAATATTAGTCGTGATAGTTGTCCTATCCTTATTAATAATATTACTCTTCGTCTTCTTATTATTCGTAGTATTACTATGTTCATTATGCTAAGTATTCATAATATCCGTACTCTTATTATTATTCTTATTCGTCTTAATATTAGTCTGTTTCGTTTTCTTATTCTTCTTGTTACTATTACTACTATGATGGTTCCCCCTCCTCCTCCTCGTCCTCCTCCTCCTCCTCCTCCTCCTCCTCCTCCTTCTCCTCCCCCTCCCCCTCCCCCTCCTCCTCTTCCTTCTCCCCCTCCTCCTCCTCCTCCTCCTCCTCCTCCTCTTCCTCCTCCTCCTCCTCCTCCTCCTCCTCCTCCTCCTCCTCTTCGTCCTCCTCCTCCTACGTCGTGCGTGCACGGTGGGGGCATTTGTTGTCACTTCGCGGGGGGACCGCTGCACGCATGCGTTCGGCGCAGGTGGGTTGCCGTGCGGCTGCCACTCACTGCACCGTGGGAGCTAGCACCACTCCGCCTTGCGAGCCAGCCAACCACAACGCCGTACACATGCGACGGACACGGCACATCCGCTGAGGTTTCATGGCGTCGGCCAACTCCTTCCTTTCCTGCGGGGTGGCATGCGGCTCGAACACCGTGCCTCGGCCAGCACCTCCGAGCACACCCAGCCCGTCGAGCACCAACGCCGCAGTGTCCTCCTCCTCCTACATCAAATCCACGAGCGTCGCTTCCCCTTCCGCAACCAAAGCGTCGATGATCGCCGCCCCCCAACGACGAGAGCGACTCGATCGCATCGACATCCTGCGGACTGAGGCGAAGCTCACGCACCTCGCGCACGAGATCCGCTAGGTAGTCGGCAGCAGGCCTCAGCATGCAAATTCTCTGCCCCTACAAGACGGCCTGCACTGTGAAATCGGCCTCAGAGTGCGTTGGGGCCGCCGAGCTGGAGCACCCCGCCAGCACTCCACGGCCCGCGGGCTCATGCCCGAGCCCTTCCGGATAAGATCGGCGGCGATCAACGCCTTCCCACGCGTCCGTCTCAGCGAGCATGACGACCCGACGAGCGAACGGCTGCACTCTCCTAGCAGCGCGCGTCGGCAGCAGCGACGCCGCGGGGAGGCTGACCCACGCCGCGGACCCCTTGGGTGCCGAGCCGCTCGGCCAGGCGCACGAACGGGTGCTTGTACCGCGGCTCGCGCTTCGGCACCAGCGCAGCCGCTGGGAGGCCGACCCAAGCCGTGTACTCCAGGAACTCGGCGTTCGCTGACATCGTCTCCCACGAGGAAAATGCGGCAGCCCTGGCGGAGCAGGAAAATACCACCGCACCGCATGTGCACGTCGCAGGCAGGGCCAGCCTGCGGCCTTCGGACGGCACGAAGCTCGGCGCATCGGTGTCGAGAGGTAAAACCAGACGCCATCCTGCCCCGGAGCCGGTGGCCGCGCCGAGGCGCCCAGCCTTCTGCGCTGCCCGGAGCTCCGGCGCCGACGCGTCAGCAATGCGGCCGACGATGGCGGGAACCTTCGCGTGCAGCTCCACGTTGCGCCGCAGGCGCTCAAGCCACGCGGGCTGCCCGCCGCGGACCAGCTGGCGCAGCGCAAAGAGCACCGCGGCCAGGCGGTCAGCCAGGGCAGCACCGCCGACTACCGTTTCCAGCCCCTCCTCTGCGGCCGCCAGCTGCTCCTCTAGCACAGCGGCGCGGGCGAGGGCGCGCTGCACCGCAGCATCGGAAACCGCCCGCGCCCGCCGCGCCGCCTCGCCGCGCTCTGGGCACTGGCGGCGGGGGAACCTCCGTGGGTCCCCACCCATAGCCATCCCATGCGGTCCTGCGAGCGCCCGAAAGCAGGCGAGACACAAGGCATGAGCCAAAATGGCTACGGACGGTGGGGGCATTGGATAAGGAACCCTTACATATGGAATCCAGGGTCTGGAGGCCGGTGTGACTCCAATCGAGACTTGGCCATGGACATCACCGCCGCCCTCATGAGATAAGGAAGCCCCCAGGGTCTGCAGCCTCCTGGGCGCATTCCTTAACCAACGCCCCCACCGTATTGTGCGCGAGATGTTCCAGGATGTCCCTCGATGAGGGGAACAAACAATGACATGAACATAAAAACTCGGTCCGCGCGAACTTCTCGGATCGGCGCTGGGCCCCCCTGGCGGCGCCTCCGGCGCCGCCCCTGGCACGCTGCGCGGGCCAGGGAGGGGGGTCCAGCGCCGATCCGAGAAAACCGCGCGGACCTCTGAGCTCTTATGTTTACGTTAGTGCGTGTTCCCCTGCCGACGGTGCTCGCCGAGGAAAAAATGCACACTCGTCCGAGCGAGGCCAGGGTTGGACATCCCGCGGGGTGCGGCCGCTGGCGGCTCCCGGGGGCTTCCATCCCCGAGGGTGTGGCACGCAGCGGGGCTTCTGCCCCCCAGGGCAAGGAGTGGGCAGCTTGCCTGTCGGGGTGTCCATGGGGCTCCTCGTCGCCACCCCCGTGGTCCATCCCGCTCGCAGCACCCTCTTGTTGTGGTGCCCTCCCTCTGCGAAGGAAGGGTCGTGTCGTCGCGCCCTGGAAACACTCCGCTCTTATCTGCGTCATGTGTCCTTTCCCGTCGTCAGCTGGACTCCTCCTCCTCCTCCTCCTCCTCCTCCTCCTCCTCCTCCTCCTCCTCCTCCTCCTCCTCCTCCTCCTCCACCCGTTCCTCCTCCACGACTCCCTCTTGCTGTCTCCCTCCACCGCCTTCGTTCCTGCATCCCCCTGGTTCTTACCCCCTCCTCATTGCCCCCGCCCCCGCCCCTCCCATGCCCACCTGTTCCCCCCTGGTCGGCTCGGCGGGTGCGGTGCCGAAGGCGCGCTCCTCGTCGTCCGCCAGGTCCTCCTGCAAGGGCTGCACGGCCGCGATGGCCTCCTGCGGGTCCGGGCGAGGACGAGCAGGGAAGGGAGAGCAGAAGCAAGGAGGCCCCGAGGGCGGACTGCGCGGGTCCCGCGGGACGGGGGCCTCGAAGGACGGCCCTCGGTCTCGCCTGCGGGATGGGGGTGGAGGGGGGGGCGGGGAAGGCAGGGAGAGCGGACGCCTGGACGCCCAGACTCCCCATGCCCTGGACGCCACGTGGACTCGAGGCCGAGAGGAAAGGGTGGAGAGGGAAGGGGCAGGGAGGGGGGGGGAGGGGAGGGGGAGAGGGGCGGGGGCGTAGGAAGGCGGAGGAGAGAGAAGGGGAGGGGAGGGGAGGGGGGGGGGGAGGGGAGGGAGGGGAGGGGAGGGAGAGGGGAGGGGGAGGGGAGGGGAGGGGGAGGGGAGGGGAGGGAGAGGGGGAGGGGAGGAGGAGGGGAGGGGGGGGGAGCGTAGGAAGGCGGAGGGGAGAGCAGGGGAGCAGCAAAGGAGTGGACGCAGCACGGGGACGGCGAGTTCCCCCCCCACGCGCAGGCCGCCGCCCGTGCTTAGCTTAGTCAGAAGTCGTTAGTGCCGGAGCTCGCCGACTGCGAGCCGGAGGAATCTGAAGAAGGATGCGAAATATCCGCACGTTCGCACCCCTCCGTTAAAACGACGCGAAGATCGGGACAAAATCGGATCGGGATAACTCAAAATCTCTGAGAATCGGCGGGTTTGGAGGATGTATTGGGCGCCGCGGCCGCTCCAGAGCGTTCCAGAACGCTCTGAGAGCGCTCCGGAACGCTCTGGGAGCGATTTATCCCGATCCTAGCCCTGTTTTATCCGTCCCCTGCTCGCAGGGGTTCATCAGTGTTCCCTGTTAACATACACCCCCTCCCCCAGGCGACCGGCAGCCAACCAGGACCCTTGAGGACCCCATCCTCACCCCCCCCACACCATCCCTGTCAAAACACCATACAACACGCACCCTGCCTCCACATTCGGAGCATGCGCAACCAACCCGATGCGACCCCCCCCCCAGCAATCCCTGTCAAGAAACAGCACAAAGTACACCTTGGGGCAAAGTCTTGAATCATGTTCGCGAGGCCCGCGAACACTTTGCATGTTTTTTGACAGGGACGGCGAGGGCGTCAGTATACTGTCACCATCCCTATCACAAAAAAAAATCCACCTCTCGGATAATTCTGGGCCGTGCACAACCACTCAGCGATCACTGTGAAGTGGTTTTTGACCGGGACGGCGGGGGTGGTGGCGTATGGTCTGCTGTGCGCAGGCCCACCTGACACAATAATGGGCATTGGTTTTCGACAAGGATGGTGGGGGCCGACATGTTTCCCGATGTGTCTTGTCCCGTGCGCAAGCGCACCTGACACACTCCGCACGTGTCCCGAACGTGGCGCATCTGGCGCGGCTGGAGTATGCAGCACACCTGGCGCACGTGGAGCACGTGGCGCGCCTAGCACGCTCGGGCCCAAGCGTCGCGCACATGGGATCGGTTTTGGTTCCCAGTAGCTGCCCATCCAAAGACGAGCGCTGAACATGCTGAGACTCGAGTGTTACTGATGTGTGGGGAGGGCGGGCGGGAGTGAGCTAGACGGCTTACTATCTAGGAGGGTATCTTGACCCCTCCCCAAACCCCTCCCCTGGGTCTGGGAGGGGGGGTACCGGGTAGTTAGAGTTTCAAGATGGGCCCAAGACGGCTCCCAGAGGGCCCCCGGCATCCCAAGACGGCCTGCATGATTGCTCAAGATAGCCGAAGATGGTCCAACATAGCCTCCTACATACCTCCCCGAGAGGCCCCAAGCCAGCCCAAAGACGGTTCCAAGTGCCCTTCGAGCCTTCCTAACCCTCCACGAAGCCAACATCCTTCAAACACCTGAGGAAAAACAGTGTGCTACCTTCTCGTGGTTTCGCTTCCGATGGGCTTTGGAGGCCTCAAGACGGCCACAATATTGCCCAAGAGAGCCCCAAGAGGGGCTTAAGAGCGCCCCAAGATGTGTTGAGGCCCCAGGTGTGGGGGGCCTAGATCGGGACCCCCCTCCTTTGATCGATAGCCTCGAAGATGACCCCCCAAGGGGCGCTCCGGAGCTCCCGAGAGAGCCCCAAGAGAGCCCCAAGAGGGCTCCAGGAGGGCTCCAAGAGGGCCCCAAGAAGACCCCAAAAGGGCCCCAAGACCCCCCAAAAGAGCCCAAAGATGGTTCCGAGAGGCGATTTTGAGGGCTCCTGAGGGGGGGGGGGGGGGGGGGGCGACATCGAGGACCTCTCCTCATGTGATCGATGCCCTCCAAAATGTCCCCAAGATGTCCCCAAGATGTCCCGATGCTCCAAGATAGCCTTCAAGATGGCTCAATGCCCTCCTCCCCTACACGTGTCTTTTATTTCCATTTCCCGTCAGCTCTCATAAGCAGGGCTTCTGAATGCGCTGGTGGGGATACGGGAAGCGTGAAGAATATTCCCCCCCCTTGGGGGGCCCGGGGCCAAAAAAAGTCCCAAGACGAGCCAAGAGTGCCCCAAGAGGCCCCCAAGACGGTCCAAGAGGATCCCGTATTGCCGAACGATCGATCCGAGACGTCTTTACGGCCTCCAGACGACCCAAAAGGGCTGGAAGACGCCCCAAGAGGCTTCGAAGAGCACTCCCAAGAGAGCCCCAAGACACATGCATTGATTTACTAAAATGTTTCCAAGATTTGAGCGTTCTCGCCTTTTCAGCTTCCCGGCGCTCCAAAACGGCCCAAGAGGCTCCAACGATCGCCCCAAGAGGCCCCCAAGAGGGTCCCGAAACGGGGCAAAGAGGGCCCGAAGACAGCCCGCGACGCCTGCAAGACGGCCTAAGAGGGCCCCAAGAGAGCTCCAAAAGGTTGCCCAAACAAGGGAACCAAACGGTCATTTCGAGCCCTCGGCCCCGAGACGCTCCCAGGAGGCCCCAAGAGGCCCCCAAGAGGCCCCCAAGAGGCCCCAAGAGGCCCCCAGGATGCCCCCAGGATGCCCCACAAGATGCTCCCAAGAGGCCTCCAAGATGCTCCCAAGGGGCCCCAAAAAACTGCCCCCCAGAGGCCTCCGAGACCGCTCCGAAAAGACCCCAAACAAAATCCCTGACGACTCTGACCCATGTCAGCGTCGTCGTCGTCGTCGTTGTCGTCGTCGTCCCCCTGCAGGGTCGGCGGCACCGGCCGTAAGGCCTTCGCAATATGCGCACAGACACTCTCCGACGAACTGCGCATCTGCCTTCAAGGAGGGGACCGTGTATAAAGTCGCTGGCCCTCCATGGTGATTTGCGAGCGTTTTCTTATTCGGCGTTTCGACATTGGGCGGAAGGGGGGGTGAGGGGGGGGCTCTGGCTCCGGACCTCTCCTTGATGCGATAATTTGCAGCAGTGCGTCCTATGGGGGAGACTCCACCTGCTCGAAACAGGCGCCAACAACAGCCAAGATCTACTCCATGGGGGGGGAGGGGGGGTGCGAGGGCCCGCGCCGATCGGCAAAACAATGAATAAAAAAACGATCACGAGGGGACAGTGTATAAAGTCGCTGGCCCTCAGTGGTGATTTATTCACGGCCACCCTCCCCCGAGGCCCAGGAACACTCCAGTGGAGGGCGTCTGTGCTTATTTCTTGTGGCAGAGTGCAGCCTCCCGCGCCCCCCAGGGCGACGCGCGGGTGCTGCACCAGCCCGCTGACATCTGCTCTGTGGGTCAGGAGGACGGGGGGGAGAAGAAGGACGACGTCAACGACGACCTCGACGACGAAGCCAACGACGCCGACGAGGAGCAGGAGGAGGAGGATGAAGAGGAGTGAGAGGACGATAGCGACAGCGACAGCGACGGCGGCAAGCGCTCCTGCAGCCGGGGGTGCAGGAGCGCCTCGGCCAGGTCGTGCGCGAACTGCTCGTCGGCCTCCTGGGCCAGCCATGCCATTCCGCTACCTTCGCCGCCGTCGTCGCCCTCGAGCGTTGGCGACGTCGCCATCCTCCCCCTCCTCCTTATCCTCATCGTCCTCCTCCTTCGCCCGCCTCCCTCCCCCTCATCATCCTTCCTCATACTTCTCCCCCCTCCCATTTACTCCCTCCTCGTTCCTCATCCCCCTCCCTGCCCCTCCTCCTCCACTGGCCCCCTTCTCCTCCTCCTCCTCCTCCTCCTCCTCCTCCTCCTCCTCCTCCTCCTCCTCCTCCTCCTCCTCCTCCTCCTCCTCCTCCTCCTCCTCCTCCTCCTCCGCCCCGAGGGGGCCCCTCCCGTAGGGGAGGGGTCGGGACCCCAGGGTCCTCCTGGCGCAGGCGGGGAGCGCCGGGCCCGAGGGGCGAAAATCCCCCGCACCCCGGGGGACGCCGCCAAAGTGCGGTTTCCTTCCCCCGGGGGGGTCGCCAGGCCCCGTGTGCTTCCCCAGGGCGGTGCTGGGTCCCCCCCAGCGCTCGCCGCCCTGGGGCGGGGCTGGCGGCTCGTCTTGTCGTGTCGCTCGTCCGTCTCGTGTCGTTCGTGTCGCGTCGTTCGTTTCGTCCCCCTGTCGTGTCGTGTCGTGTCGTGGTCCCGGGGCCCGGAAAACGCGGCCACCCACGGAGTGGGTGGTGGGTAGGGTTGGCGCTGAGCACGGCTCGCGCCCCCTACCCCGACCAGGGGAGCGCGGAGCACGGTCTCCCTGCGCTCCCTGGTCGCGCTTAGGTCGCGCCTGCGCCTTCCGCGGCGCGGCCTGCGCCGTTTTGCGCCCTCAGGCGGCTGCCAACCGCCTGTTGAATTTTGGCTTTGCCTCATTGAGTTGGGGTCTGTGGCTGTGCGCGTCAAAAATCCTCCTCCTCCTCCTCCTCCTCTTCCTCCCCCTCCTCCACCTTCACCTCCACTCCACCCCTCCTCTCCTCCTCCTCCTCTCTCCTCCTCTCTCCTCCTCCTCCTCCTCCTCCTCCTCCCTCCTCCTCCTCCTCCTCTTGCATCTGTCATCGACGATCCTTGATTATCTCTCTCTCTCTCTGTCTCTCTCTCTCTCTCTCTCTTCTCTCTCTCTCTCTCTCTCTCTCTCTCTCTCTCTCTCTCTCTCTCTCTCTCTTCTCTCTCATCCTCATCGTCCTCACATCATTCTCACGTCAATAGCATCTTCAGCCGCAGCATCGTCATCATCATCATCAGCATCAGCATCAGCATCATCATAAACAGCTGCATCATCATAAAAAGCATCGTTCGCATTTACCAGCATCAACAACATCCCCGCAACCTTCAGAATCATCAGAACCGCCCTCATCTGCATCATTATCATCACCATCATCAGCATCATCATGAACATCATCACCATCATCAGAATCAGCACCACACATGATGATCAGCATCATCCCCACCATGATCATCATCATCCTCAACATCATCATCGCCATCAGCCATCAGAATCGTCGTCACCGTCGTTATCAGAATCGTCATCAGCATCAACATCATCATCAAAGTCATCATCAGCATCATCATCAGCAGCATCGTCATCATCATCATCAGCAGCAGCATCATTACCACCAGCATCATCACCACCATCACCATCAGAATCACCATAACCAACACGATCATAAACATAATCGTCATCAGCCTCAGCCTCAGCGTCAGCATCAGCATTACCATCATCATCATCATCATCATCATCATCATCATCATCATCATCATCAGCATCAGCATCATCATCATCACCATCATCATCAGCACCATCATCATCAGCACCAGCATCATCACCGCCGTCATCATCAGTATCATCACCAGCATCAGCATCAGCATCAGCAGCATCAGCACCACCAGCATCATCATCAGCAGCATCATCACCGTCAGCATCAACATCATCATCAGCCTCATCAGAAGCATCATCATCATCATCATCATCATCATCATCGTCATCATCGTCATCGTTATCGTCATCATCATCATGCTCAACGTCAGAATCAGCATCGTCATCATCATGATTAGCATCGTCAGCATCAGCAGCGTCGCCATCGTAATCGTAATCGTCATCATCAGCAATATCGTCATCAGCAGCAGCATCATCAGCATCATCGGCATAATCAGCATCGTCGTCGTCACCATCATCATCATCATCATCATCAGCAGCATCATCATCATCTTCATCAGCATCATCATCGTCAGCATCAGCATCGTCAGCATCATCATCATCATCATCATCATCATCATCATCATCATCATGATCAGCCTCATCGTCATCAGCATCATCATAGTCACCAGCATGGTCCTCATCATCATCATCATCATCGTCACCACCACCACCACAACCACAACCATCATCATCACCAGCATCACCATCCTTACCGTCATCATAACAATCGTCCTCTCCCCTCCCCCTCGTCTTCCTCCTCCTCCTCCTCCTCCTGCTCGTCCTCCTCCGCGTCTTTATCCTCCTCGTCCTTCTCGTCATCACCACCCATCATCTCTCATCCGCCTCTCCGCTCTCTTCATGATCCTCTCTCGTCGTCTTTTTCTTCTTCTTCCTCCTCCTCTCCTCTCCCTCCTCCTCCTCTTCTTCTCTCTTGCCATCCTTCCACCTTCTCCTCGTCCGCTTCCTCCTCCTTCGCATACTCCCTCTCTTCTCCCCTCACCATCCTTCTCCACCACCTCCTCCTTTCTCCCCATCCTCATCCTCCTCCTCCTCCTCCTCCTCCTCCTCCTCCTCCTCCTCCTTCTCCTCCTCATCCTCAGCAGCAACAACAACTCCAGATCAGCATCAGCAGCATCGTCATCATCAGTGCAGCATCATCAACATCAACGTCGCGCTCCTCATCCGCAACATCATCAGCATCAGCATCAGCATCAGCATTATCATCATCATCATCATCATCATCATCATCATCATCATCATCAGCATCAGCAGCAGCAGCAGCACTAGCATTAGCATCAGCATCATCAGCATTAACAGCGTCATATGATTCACCATCATCATCATCAGCAGCAGCAGCAGCATCATCATCAGCAGCAGCATCATCATCATCATCAGCATCAGCATCAGCATCAGCATTAGCATCAACATCCTCATCATCATCATCATCATCAGCAGCAGCAGCATTACCAACATCATCGGTATCAGCATCAGTATCACCAGTATCATCAGCAGCATCATCATCCTCATCCTCATCATCACCAGCAGCATCATCATGCGTACGTCCTTGCACCGCAGCTGCTTGAGGCAACTCTTCCACGTTTCCATATAAACCCTGCTCCTCACCCATGGGCCAATACTCGTCCTCTGTCCCGCCACAGCGGGCAGCGGCAGCGATGTGGTCCGACGACGAGTGGACCAAGCTCGGCTGGAAGCAGAACTACGATGGCCCATGGGTCAACGGCTCACGAACCTGGCGCCCGACGATAATTGCAGCGCGCTCATGGACATGCAAAGTTATGCAACGCCACCACTTGGACGCCCAAGACCGAATGCTCCATTTTCAACATCCTGAAGCCCTACTAGCCCCAATTCAGCGAGCCCTCGCTGGCCCACACCGCTTCACCCCTTGGAGTGGCGGCGCAGCTATCCGCGGTCGCCAGCAAACTCCTGCAGGCGGCCCCAGCTACGGCACTCCCGAGCACGGCAGCGCCATCGAGGCCATCCTCCACTCCTGGCGTCTGGACCGAGGCCCGGCGGCAGGCCCAGCTCAAGCAGCTCGAGGCGGCGCTCATCCCCCTCCGGGGGGTCGAGCACCAGGAACTCCGCTCCAGCATCGCAGAGCAAGCGGCCGACCACATGCGAGCACTGCTCTCGGCCGAACTTGCGGGCCAACGCAGGGACGACTGCGAGGACGCCCTCGAGCGCGCCAAGAAGCGCACCCTCTCCAGACGGAGGAGGCGCCCGCGCTCGCGGAGCGGAGCGCACCGAGCGGCGGAGGCCGAGGCGCACCGCCCGACACGGGAGCGGACCGACCTGCAGCACGAGCTGGCCGAGGCCCCCGGGCCGGAGGCGAGCCTGGGCGCACTCGGGGCACAGCTGGGGGCTGCCTGCCAACGGCTCGCCACTCTGCCCGGCGCCCCGCCAGACGCCCTCGACCACGCCAGGTCCCTCAGCACGGACCTGCTCTCCAAGGCTCGAACAGTCGTTCGAGGAGCAGGCAGGAACGCCACCCGGGCACGCAGCCCTCGCCCCACGCGGGCACCGTGCCAGGGCCGGAGACAGTGCCAGGGGCAGACAGCAGTGCGCCTGCCGTGCCAGCGGGCACTCGACACGACGGAAAGCAGCCGTTCAAGGACCCTGCCCAGCAGACCCTGACCAACTGCTTCACCGTCCCCGCTGGGCTGCTGGCCGCAGCGAGACCTGCCCGGCCTCGCGGCACGAGGGGGCGACAGACCGCTCTGGGCCCTGCCCGACGACGGCGGCGCGCTCCTCTGCGGAGGCGCGCTGCTCTGCCGAAGCCGCGAGGAGAGCCGCAGTGTGACCGTCGCCGCCGCTCCGACCTACCACGCCACAGCTACGGACGCGCGTGGGTCCACGCTCGCGGCGCACAACCCCCAGCGGCGCCCCAGGCAGCCCCGGCGAAGCCCCGGCGAGGCCCCGAAAGGCCAGCCAGGCGGCCCACGACGCACCGACTGGCCAGGCTGCTGCTTTCTCGACCCGCCGCGCGGCGGCCACGACACCTGGGGGCCGCTGCCTGCTCTGACTGCCTACAACGGAGGCCCGTCCACAAGAAACCTTCCACAAGAAACCCAGCCCTGGAACCCCAGGGCGTCCATTGACTTTTGGTGTGCGAACTTCACGCTATCCTATCCATAGCAAGACCATCGAAACCCAAGAAACCCAGGGCACCCTGGCATGGCATGGGCCTCCACTGTACCACCAGAGAGCCCCGACCCAACCCGAACACCCGAATCTCGGGCTGGGGGTGTATACGGGCTTCAGATGTGTTTTTGCTCCCTGTTCCCCGACCCCCCACACTGGAAATGGAGGGCACATCTAGAAGAAGGAAAAGCGCCATAAACATAAACTTTTGGCGCTCCGCGCGGACTTCTTGGACCTGCGCTGGAGCCCCCTCCCTGGCGCCCGGAGCGCGCCAGGGGCGGCGCCGGAGGCGCCGCTGGGGGGGGCCCCAGAGCGGATCCAAGAAGTCCGCGCGGAGCGCCAGAAGTTCATGTTTATGCCGCTGGGCATGGACATACCTCCCTTTAGCAAAGCGTGGTTTAGTGAAAACGACCTGAGGCCCAAACCTGGCGGGCGCAAGCCTGGAAAAGAACGGACTCGGCGCCCTCTCGAGAACCGAACACGGACAGTTCACGAATCGGCGTGTCACTGTTGGGGGTTCTGTCCACCCCCGACATACTATAGATCGGCAAAGGGAGACCCGCTCGAGGCGGGGGGGGCTCCCGGGCCGCCGCCCCGGGGCGCCGAGCTCATGCACAAAGGGGGGCCGCTGGGCAGGGGCAGCCAAGCTCACCAGGAGGGCGAGACTCGCCGCCTATATAGCGGAGGGGGAGGGGGTTCTGTCCACCCCCGAGTGGCGTCTCTTTCCTGCTTCGAACCTCGGGGCCTTCGGGTTGGGCCGTGGGCTGGCTTCGGGGCCGCTGCCGGGCTGGGCGGGCGCCCCCCCGGAGGCGCCGCTGGGGGGGGGCCCCAGCGCGGATCCAAGAACTCCGCGCGGAGCGCCCAAAGTTTATGTCTGTGGCGTCTCTCCTGCTTCGCACCTCGGGGCCTTCGGGCTGGGCTGTGGGCTGGCTTCGGGGCCGCGGCCCGCTCGCCCCGGGCAGGCCGCGGCGGGCGCCCCCCCCGCGGCGCGCCCCCCCGCGGCCGCGCCGCCGCCCCCCGGGCGGACCCGCGGTGGCCCTGCCGCGGGCACGCCGGAGCGGGTGGAGTCAATTGAAGGGGCCTTCGTGCGAGCGCTCTCTTGAGGAGGAGGAGGAGGAGGAGGAGGAGGAGGAGGAGGAGGAGGAGGAGGAGGAGGGGAGGAGGAGGAGGAGGAGGAGGAGGAGTGGGAGGAGGGAGGGAGGAGGAGGGAGGAGGAGGAGGAGGAGGAGGAGAGGGAGGAGGAGGAGGAGGAGGAGGAGGGAGGAGGAGGAGGTGGTGGGGGAAGAGGATGAGCAAGAGGAGGATGAGAAGGAGGAGGAGGACGAGCAGGAGGAGGAGAGGAGGAGGAGGAGGAGGAGGAGGAGGAGGCTCGACATTGGGCAGAGGGGGGGGGGGGCTCTGGACCTCTGCCGAGTGCGACTGTTTGCAGCAGCGCGTGCTCTGGGGGAGACTCCAGCTGCTCGAGGCAGGCGCCAAAGACAGCCAAGATCTGCTCCATGGGGGGGGGAGGGGAGGGGTGCGAGGGCCCGCGCCGATCGGCGAAACAATGAATAAGAAAACGATCAACACGCCATGCCGGTCTGCTCACCCGATGGCGGAGGCACTGCATGCGGCGCGATGCCCTGGCGACCTCCTTCCTCAGCCTGGCGACCTTCAACGCCCAGACCCTCGACCCGCACCTGCGCCGCATTTGCCAGCACCTCACCGCCCGCGCACAGCTGATTGTAACGTACATCCACGGCCGCGGAGTCCGCATCGCTGGCGTTCAGGAGGCCCCTCTCCCTGATCAAGGCTGCCAGGAGCTCAGCCATCACTGCGCGTTCACTACCGCCGCCAACTCGGGCGGCACCGGCGGCGCCCAGCTGCCTCCACGCGACCGACAACAAGGCCGCCACCGATGTCGTCAACTCGCGCCTCCTCCGCACGGAGGCCTCTGTCGCCGGCTTCGCCATTGCTGCGCACACCCCTGTCTCATCGCCCCCCGCCCAGGACAGGCGCAACTTCTGGGATGTCCGGCGCAGCAGCTCCAGCAAGCACGGCGCAGGACGCCCACGCTCGTCTTCGCCGATGGCAGCGACGACGACGAGGCCCACGGAGCGAACAGGGGACCGCACGCGAACCTTACCTCCCGAAGCGAAGTGAACCCCACCCTCCCCCTCAGAAATCGTGGGGGGTAGGAGTAGGAGAAAGTCGGGCCTGTCCCCCTACAAGGGGATTTTCGACAAAAACGTTAAAAATACCCCAACAATGATCCAAAAATGCTCCAAAAATGGTCTGGGGACTATTTTTGAGCATTTTGTGGCCTTTGGGGCGCATTTTGGTGGTATCTTTGATTTTTCATGGAAAATCCCCCTGTAGGGGGACAGGCCCGACTTAAGGGTAGGGTTCGCAAGAGGCCCCCGGAGCGAACTCCAACCTCCCGTCTCGCCGCAGCGCCGCCGCGCCGACCGCCTCGCCGACGAGGCCCGGCTCCTCGGCAAATGTCGAGGAGCACGCGCGCTTCGGCATCCCAGGCCACGACGAGCTCCCCGAGATCCGATGTCTTGATTTTTTCAATACGGGGTCCCTGGAAGTCTCGACCCAGAGTCGTTTTTTAAATATTAACGGTCCCGAGGCCTGGCGAGGGCCCCTAGGGGCTGAACTTTGCGAAAACCTCAGTCTTGATGTTGTTCCACACGTCGGATCCCTGGGATGGGGCGGCCACATCTGCCTCGGCCCCCGGCGGCAGCACATCATCATCATCATCTGCCGGGCGCGAGGGCCTGCGAAGACAGCCTCGGCCTCGCCGAGAGGGGGGGGGGGGGGGGCCGGGGGGCCACATGGCGCGCAGCTGCCCCCCCCCCCCCCCCCCCAGCCCTCCCGCAGGACCCCCCCAACGCCATCACTCTCGAGGCCAGCCCCACCAGGCGCCACGCCGCGAGGGCGAATCGACGCGAATCGAGACTCAATCGACGCTAAATCGACGCTAGATCGACACTCAATCGACGCTACATCGTCGCGGATAGACAGCCCTCCCGGCCCCACCAGGCCACGCCGCGAGAGGGCGCGCGCCGGGCGCTCCAGCGGGGGCGCGCCGCGGGCCGCGCGCCCGCGAGCTCCCGCGCAGCGTGCCCACGGCGGCCCAAACCAGTGGCAGCCCGCTCGCATCATAGAGGAGGCGCGATGAGGATGCGAGGGTTAACGGGCGAAGAACGGTATAAAATAAACTTTTCGCCGTCGGGAACACCTGCCCCAGGGCGGCTGGAAAGTTTATACCCTTACGGTGGCACCTTAGGGGTATAAACTTTCCAGCCGCCCTGGGGCAGGTGTCTCCGACGGCGGAAAAAGTTTATGTTATACCGTTCTTCGCTCGCTGAGAGGGGCCTGAGACGCCCAGTCCGAAGAACTCCCGGCGGGGCGCGGCCAACGAGCGTGGCCAGGGATGGGCCGAAGAGGCAAGGATGCAGGGGGTACCCCTCGGGAAGGTTGCCCATCCCTACCATGCGGGTCGACTGCACCACCACCCGCTCATCCACCAGGCTCAACGGCTCCAGTGCCAACGCTTTGTCGCACCGTCCGCGGCAGTGGCCGCAACAGCCACAGATCTCCTGGACCAGCGGGGCTCTAGTCCTACACGCCCCGCAAACTCGCAATCGAGCAATCTTGCGCGGCCACCGAACCCAATGGCACCGGCTTGCCCTCGCGTTTGTTGCATGGCGAGCAATAGTCTACACGACCGACGCAACCGTGATCTTGCGCGACACACCTTGCTGCAACTTCCCAATGCACCTCGCCAATCAGCAGTTGCGCCCCGGGACTCGGCAGCTCATCGCCACGCCGCGCGCGCCCTCGCTTGCAGAGGTCGCCAACGCTGGGCCGAGGACTCGGCGCTTCCAGGCGGGCGCGGCCAGAGCGGCGACGCCAAGCAGCTACATATATCGCACCCGACAGCTCAAGGCCCACCAGGGCTTCCGCGAGCACGCCATGACATTGGACGATCGCGGCATCGCGCTCCTCCACCACGACGAGATCCAGCGCAGACGGGAGCGGCATCGGGCATCGGTCCTCCCCGGTTCGCGGGGGCGCGCTGGACTGTGACAGCTTTTTGTCCGAGGCCCCCCTGCCGGAGGTCCGCTGCGGCGATCGCCGGGGCATTTTCGGAGGCCTGGAAATTGGCACCAACACCAAGACAGAGGATTGCCTCCACAGGGGGAAGATGATCCTAGATTTTCGGTGTTGGTGGTAATAGTTCGGCCACCCTGGAAGCCAAAATATTACCACTATCGAGATCGGGATCTTCTTTCCCCGGTGGAGGCACACCGCCGAAATTGGTGTTGGTGTCAATCTCTAGGCCTGCGACATTTGGGTCGCCACCGAGTGCGGCATTCTGTAGATCGCACTCATCCGAAAAAGAGCCTCGGCCTCCGGTTGGATCAGCGCGCCCGCGTGGCAAGCGGGGGGTAGATCCACGCTGGCCAGGGTGATCCCGCTGTTCGACGCGCCCGTCGCTGCTGCCCAGGCCTGCCTCGCGACGAAGGGCGGAAAGCTCTGGGGCACTTGCCCTCCCATCCGACGTCGCGAAAAAGTTGGAACATTGCATAAAATCGCGACCGAAGCCTCGGACCCCATCGCTACGCTACTCCCGATCGGCCCGAAGGCCGTGCCAACCTGGAACTCGGGGGGGGGAAACTTGGCCCGCGCCTCCGGCACTCGGGCAGACGTGCGACCGCCTTGCGTGGACTGCTCCTCGGGCAGGCAGGGGCGGGGACCGAGAGGGAAGCACACCGCCAGATCCTCGTCCGCGGGGGCCTTCACGAAGAACTCCGCGCTGACTGGCGCAGAGTCAGTCGGACCCCATAGCCTTCTGCGCCACATTTTCGAGCCGGATGGCTCTGTGGGGGTCCCGGGGCCCGAGGCCAGGCGAGAAGGCCCGCTGCGAAACAAAATGCAGCGCCAAGATTCAGGTCGGGCGCGTCCCCCTACAGGGGGATTGTGGGCGAAAAATCACATGCTCCAAAATAGCCACAAAATACTCAAAACTCGTCCCCAGACTATTGTTTGACCATTTCTGGATATTCCTCCTGTAGACGGACAGGCCCGACTTACGCCAAGATCTGAGGGTGGAAGCAGAAGGGCGACCCCGCGGAGTGCGGCAGCAGCCGCGGCATCCTCGTCCCCGACCACCTGTGGCACCGCATTCGGGGGCGCCCAAACATGGATTAGCGATGCATGGATTTGGCGCGCGGTCGCCAAATCCATGGATCGGGGGAGGTGCCATCCCCAAATTGCGGCTGGTGCCACCTCGCTCGGCGGCGGAAATCCGCGATTTCCCATGGAAACGGGACCCGTCGCTAGTCCATGCCCCCTTGATCCATGTTTGCGATCGCCCGACGCGTGTCGACCGCCGACGCCGCCGAAAACTTCTTGAGCCCAGCGCAGTGCGGCCCCAGGCCAGGGGAGGACGACGCGCTCCCCGCCGCGGCCATCCAGACGCTCGTCGAGCGCACCCTCCAAAAGCAGCGGCCTTGGGTACTGCTGAGACGGAGCCAGGACGAGGACAGAATCGGGTGTGGATGAATCGAGAATCTCTTAGACCTGGCGGCTCTGGAGGATGCATCGGGCGCCGCGGCCTTCTCAGAACGTTCCGGAAAGCTCTGAGAGCGTTCCGGAACGCTCTGGAACGGAGTTGTCCTCGTCCTAGCCCCGTCTGGCACGGGGGGGTATTGGATAAGGAGCCCTTCGATAAGGAATCCAGGGTCTGGAAGCCCGTGGAACGCCAATCGTGGATTGGCCATGGATATCACCGTCCTCCTGAGGTTAGGAACACTCCAGGGTCTGAAGCCTCCTGGGCACGCTCCTTAACGAACGCCCCCTGCGCGAGCGCCTGCACGGCGCCGGCCGCGGCAAGCTCGCGGACCTCTCCGCGGACCTGCAGCGAGCTGACATCACCGCGCCAGTGGCGCGGGAGGCCCACGCCTGCCTCGAGACTCACCCGCCTCGGTTAGAGCAGGCGGGCATGAGGCCCGAGGAAGCCCAGCAGGTCGCCGAGTGGCAGGCCGGCACGTGGCTCGCCGTCCGAGGGGCGGAGCATGACGTGGTCCTCGCTCGCCGCGGGGCCCGCCAAGGTTATCGGTTGGGCACGCTTTGCTTCAAGTTGGCCTACGAACTTACACTAGGCCGCGCAAGGCAGCGCTTCCGGGAAACAGGTGTCACCCTCGAACTGCGGACCCCCAAATACGTCGCCACCCCCTGGACCACCGCCCTAGACTCCAGGGAGGACCTCCACGAGACCACCGACACCGACGTCGACGGCGAGTATGTCGACGACGCCGACTTTGCCTCCCCAGACACAAAACGGCAGGCCCCAGCGGGTTCTGGACAAGTTTGGAAAGGCCGCGGACATCCTGGTCAACGAGTTCCCGCGCCCCAGTCTCACAGTCAACTTCGGCCCAGGAAAGTCCGCCGCCGCAACTCTGCGGCAACGGCTCCAGGAAGCTCCACCCGCGCGCACTCCGGGAGAACGGCCGCGAGCAGTTCATCTCCCAGGGCGGCTAAACCCTGGAGATCGCCCACCACTTCACCCACTCGGGCGCGATCCCTCAAGACGCTAGCGGTCACCAGGCTGACGGCCGCCGCTGGGCGGCGAAGGCGCAGCAGGCCTTCGCGCCACTGGACGTGCCCATATTACCCATCTTCATGTCCAAGGCCGTAGCGGAGTCCACCAGGATCACGCTCGCCACTCCCTCGCGCTCTCGCGTAACTTGTTTGCGTTGGCGGCATGGCGTGGACAGCTCGACAAGGGGGGGGTCCCGCTGGAGGCCCAGTACCACCGAGTGCTGCTCCGCACTCCAGGTTCGATGCGCTCCGGGGCCCCCGACACGCCGACGGATCTCGAGGTGCGGACCTCGCTGCAGGCCCCCCCGCTCGCCGCGTCAGTGCGGACGCAACGACTGGCAGGCCTGGGCTCGCAACCGCAAGCGCCGCCGCTGGCGATCCGCTGCAGTGCCGCCGTGCCCAAGCCTGCGCCTACCGCCCAGACGGTCCTCGGGCAGCTGGCAGCCTCAGATCCTCGGGGACCCGTTTCACGTTCTGGGCGCGCGGCGCGGAGTCATGGCGTCGGAACCCGCGAGACCAGACACAAGGCAAGGCGACACGAACACCACCAGGGCGGGGAGATGCGAGGAGCACGGGGGCGTCTCCCTGGTTGCGTGGCCCCCCCTCTCGCTCGAGACATCCCCCGGCCTCCAACTCGAGGAGGCATCGTGGATGCCTCCTGGCTGGAGGCGGCCCCCCTGGTGGTGTCAGTGTCGTTTCTCCTCCCTCCGACGAGACTTAAGTCGGGCTTGTCCCTCTACAGGAAGAGCATTCAAACATAATATCTCTCACACACACACACACACATAAGGGGGACGATGTTTTGCATGCTTTGACTATTTGGGGGCATCTTTTGACTGTTTTTTTCAATTTTTCGTCCAAAATCCCCCTGCAGGGGGACATGCCCGACCAAAGACGAGACGGAGGCGGCTTCGCCACGCCTCCCGCGAGGACCCCCCTCCCACGCGGCCCCAAAGACTAGACTTAGATCGGGCCTGTTCTCCTACGGTGGGATTTTGGGCGAAAAATGAAAATAATCAAAAACCAAAAAAAAAAAAAAAAAACATGTTAAAAAATGGTCCCGTATTATTTGTGGCTATTTTTGAATATTCCTCCTGCAGAGGGACAGGCCGCAAAGAATAGAAGTTCTCGCTCGCTGCCTGGGTCTAGTAAGATCGAGGGCAGCGGAGGATCCACGACCCATCACGTAGAAAAAAGACATAGTCTTCGAACGTTTGCGAGCAGGCACTCTGCGAGTATAGAAGAAGGAAAACCACCATACACATAGACTTTTGGCGCTGCGCGCGGACTACTTGGATCTGCGCTGGGCCCCCCCGCCCTGGCGCGCGGAGCACGCCAGGGGCGGCGCTGGAGGCGCCACTGGGGGGCCCAGCGCGGATCCAAGAAATCCGCACGGAGCGCTCAAAGCTCATGTTTATGCCAGTTTTTCTCCTTCGGCAGTTGGCCGCAGACAGGAGGCACGCGCACGGCCTGAGCATGCTGGCGCGGTACCACAGCCTTGGCACGACATGCCCGGTGGCTCCAAGGACTTTTACACACACGCGCCCCCGCGCGCTCCGCCACCTCCCATTCTCCAGCAAGCAGTGCAGGGCCCATAGGGCGACGATATCTATACATATCCACTGCTCCCGGCCAGGCCAATCCTGGGCCCAAGAGCTGTGTATACGCCCTCCTGGCTTGGCCAGGGAGGCATATACACCGCTCCTGGGCCCAGGATGGGCCTGGCCAGGAGCAGTGGATATGCATAGATCTCGTCGCCCCAGCCAAGATGATTCAGGAAAACCTTCCTGCCTTCCCTGCGCCCAGCTCGCCGGAGCCGACAGGGCCGACGCGGCGTCCAGCCGCGGCCGCACAGCGAGGGGCGCAACGCGCTCGCGGGCTCACTGCCCGCAAGGCCCCGCAGCAGAACTGCAGCAACCCGATGCTCCATCCAGGCGGGTGGCCGTCTAGCGCCACCCAGCCCAGCACCGGCAGGGTTTAGGGTTTAGGGTTTAGGGTTTAGGGTTTAGGGTTTAGGGTTTAGGGTTTAGGGTTTAGGGTTTAGGGTTTAGGGTTTAGGGGGTGGCCGTCTGTCGCCACCCAACCCAGCACCGGCAGGGAAGTTTCCGGGAAGCCTGGCGATGTTTTGAAAGCTCGCTGACTTGCCCGCCGGTCATGGGGCCGCTTGATATTCCCCACAGCGCCCCGCGAAGGCGCCTCCGCATCTAGCGCCCTCGACTGGCGTCATCAGCTCTCGTCCGTTCTTCGATTTGGGAACCTCTGAGGTTTTCACCCACGTAGTGGCTTTCCCATCCGCCGCGCTTCTTTACGGAGCCAGAGCACTTTGCAGGCCGCGCACTGCGTTGCCAGCTTCCGTACCACCGCGCTCCAGGTTCGCCCTCAGCCGCCACGATCATCCTCATCATCACCATCATCATCAGCATCATCATCAACATCAGCAGCATCATCATCAGCTTCATCATCATAATCATCATCATCAGCATCATCATCATCATCATCAACAGCAGCATCATCATCAACAACCTCATCAGCATCATAATAATAATAATAATCATCATCATCAGATTCATCATCATCAGCAGTATCATCATTATCAGCAACAGCATTATCATCATGAGGTCATCCTCGTCCTCATCCTCATCCACGTCGTCATCAGTACCAGCATCATCATCATCAACAACAACAGCATCATCTTCGTCATCAGTATCGTTGTCAGTGTCATCAGAATCACCATCATCATCATCGTCATCATCAGCAGCAACATCAGCATCTGCATCATCCGAATCAAGAACAACGGCATCAGCATCATCATCATCATCATCATCATCATCATCATCATCATCATCATCGTCAGCAACATCAGCCGAATCAGCATCAACAGAATCAGCATTAACATCATCATCATCATCAGCAGCAGCAGAAACATCAACAGCATCAGCATCATCGTCAACGTCATGATCATCAGAATCAGCATCGGCATCATCAGCATCGGCATCATCAGCATCATCAGCATCATCAATATCATCATCACTAGCATCATCATCGTCATCAGCATCATCCTCATCCTCATTCTTCACGTCAACATCAATACCATCATCAGCATCAACATCAGCATCACCATCATCAGCAGCATCGTTTTCGTCGTCTTACTAATATGCTTATTCATTATCATGGTCGTCACTATCATCAACAATATCAGCGTCAACATCAGCACCAGCATCAACATCATCATCACCATCGCAATCACCATCATCATCATCAGCATCATCATCATCATCATCATCATCGGCAGCAGAAGCAGCAGCAACATCATCAACATCAGCATCATCATCGACACCATCATCAATATCATCATAATCGCCATCCTGATCATCCTGAACAGCCTGATCAGCATCATCATCACCACCACTACCACCATCATCATCACCATCATGACTATCAGAAGCATCATCATCACCAGCATCAGCATCACAATCATCATCATTAGCAGCATTAGCATCATCATCAACATCATCATCACCGTCGTCGTCTTCGTCATCATCATCATTGTCATCCTCATCGTCATAATCATCATCATCAGCAGCCGCACCACCACCACCATCATCATCGTCGTCATCAGCACCATTATCATAATCATCATCCGCATCAGCATCATCATCATCAGCGTCGTCATCGTCATGGTCATCGTCATCATCATCAGCATCGTCATCATCGTCATCAACATCATCATCATCGGCATCAGTATCAGCAACAGCACCATCATCATCATCGTCATCATCATCATCATCAACATCATCATCATCGTCGTCATCATCATCATCATCACCATCATCATCATCATCATCATCATCATTGTCGTCGTTATCGTCATCACACTCACCATCATCGACGCCATCATCAACAGGAGCATCAGCATCAGCATCAGCATCCGCGCCGGCATCATCATCATCGTATCAGCATCATCGCTCATCCGCCGCCGATCCTTGTCATCGCTCGTCCCTGCTACGGGAAGCAGTTCAATACAGACCAACACCATACAGGGCAATACAACACATCCCGATTTCTTCGAAGGGGGCATCTCGCAGGCTGCAGGGCTTTCCAGGAACTCCCCGGGGATTCCCGGCAACTTCCTGGGGCCTCTCAAGCGCCTCCTGAGACATAAGCTTCCCAGAGCTCCCAGTAGTCTCACTTAGTACGACTCGAAGGGCATCCGGGAGCCTCCCAGGGCATCCAGCTTGGCGGTCTCGCACCTGATGTAAAATGCCAACGTAAATACCAGGAGGGGGGCGCCAGAGGGTGATGTAGCATCCTCATCCTGCGCCCCGAACCCCCCGGACTGGGATGACATCAAGAAGCCCTCTGGCGCTCCCCGCGGAGGATCTGTGGAGACCCCTGGAGACCCCTGAAAGCCAACCTCGTCGAGGAGGGACCAGGAAACTCATGAAGACTTGCCTGCCGTCTCCCGAGCCAGAAACTTCCCAGAGCTTCCGTCGGAGCGCTCCGCTCGGACTCCACTTGGCCCCCACATCGGGGGGGGACATCGGCTCTCGGAATTCTTAAAAAAATGGGTTTATGGAATTCCAAAAACCTGGTTTCTTGCATTCCGAGAAATATGTGATCCTGGTTTCCCCCCCCAAAAAAAAAACTGTGTGTTTCCGATGCCGAACACAATCACGGATGCTGGCCTTCAGGGCACCCCTCGCGAGGCCGCGGACCCAGGAGCGCTCCAACGCGGCGCGAGCCGCGGGGGGGGGGGCACCCTGGGCCAGGGCAACCTCGGAGCTTCGCTCCGCTCGGTGGCTCAAAGATGGGGTCCCGAAGGATGGGGACCTGAGGATAGGAAGGGATCCAAGGGTGGATCTACTTTGCTTGAAGCAGCGCGTACTTAGGACCCCATGCCTCATGACCCCATCTTTGAACCATCGATCCACTGGTCCCCGTCCCAACTGGCGTGGCCGTGGGCCCACGGGCCAACTGATCCACATAGGCGGGGATGTGCAGTCGGCCCGTATCGTAAGGATGCGCGATAAGGATACGAGGGCCTTGGACTCCCACGAGATCCCAGGACTCCCCGTATTCGGTCCATACTTTCAGGCGTGTCGTCTTCCCCTCCACTTCCCATCTCTTCCCATGTTTTTCCCTGGGGGGCCGACGATGCATTGTGTATATGTGTTTGATTCGCTCCTGATGTATGACTACTCCTTCGGGAGTCGCGGCACCGATGCCCACCTAGAAGGGTGGACTGGTGGGGCTGAGATGCTATGACACAATGGGCATCGGGGACAAGGACCCCTGGCAACCCCTGAGGGGGGGGCTGCGGCGCCGGCACGGTGAGGGCATTGGATCAGGAACCACTGGATCAGAAAACCAAGGTCTGAAAGCTGGTGGCTCGCCAATCTGAGGCTTGGCCGTGGACACCACCGCCGCCCCCATCAGATAACTGAGCATTTCCTGAGGGCGGAGGGCTCAGGGTGAAATCCATATGGGCGTTTGCACCTCGAAAATCAGTCCGTCTTGTGATTCACCTTTTGCGATCCAAGCCTCGAAAATCAATCGAAACGGCATTTCAGATTTTACCCTTTGCCCTCCACCCCAAGAAAATGCTCGGGATAAGGAATCCGTCAGGGTCCGACCCCTCTGGCCAGATTACTTTTAGGTCGGGCATGTCCCCCTACAGGCGGACTTTGGGCGAGAGATTCTAAAAAAACAAAAAAAAATCATAAATAGTCAAACAAATACACAAAACATCGTCCCCAGCCTATTCTTGACTATTCTTGCATGCCCCCCCCGTAGAGGGACAGGCCCGACTTACGCTCAGAGCCCCCACCGCAGCGCGCCCCCGCGTGATGCCCCACGGCAGACCCCGGGCGAGCCGGGCGCGCCTCCGAGGCCATGGGGCACGGCCACGGCGCCGCCGCCACGACGCGCTGCGTCGCGCTTCGGCGCCGGCGGGGCGAGGCGGCTGGCTGCCGCGGGGGGCGGACCGCGGAGCGCGCGAGGAGGAGGAGGAGGAGGAGGAGGAGGAGGAGGAGGAGGAGGAGGAGGAGGAGGAGGAGGAGGAGGAGGAGGAGGAGGAGGAGGAGGAGGAGGAGGAGGGGGGGGCGACGAAGAGAGAGTGGAGAAGGACATCGGTGCCGCCGGCGCCGCGGGGCCCACAGGTCCGCTGGCGGTGACAGATTAAACAACTCGTAATCCTGCTCATGTTCTGTGCCGTGCCATGGCGGCGATCTGATCCTCCTCCACGTCATCACCACCACGACCCTGATCATCATCGTTATCATCATCACCATCACCATCATCATCATACTCATCATCATCATCATCATCATCATCATCATCATCATCATCATCATCATCATCATCATCATCATCATCATCATCATCATCCTCATCCTCATCCTCATCCTCATCCTCATCCTCATCCTCATCCTCATCCTCATCCTCATCCTCATCCTCATCCTCATCAGCAGCAGCATCAGCATCAGCATCAGCACCATCATCATAATCAGCAGCATCATCACCATCATCATAATCAGCAGCCGCAGTAGCAGCATCCTCATCAGCAGCAATAAGCATCATCACCAGAAGCAGCAGCATCATCGTCATCATCGTCATCAGCATGATCAACATCAACATCAGCATCATCAACAGCATCATCAGCAGCATCACCATCATCATCAGCATCAGCATAATCAGCAACAGCATCAGCATCATCATCATTATCATCATCGTCCTCATCAGCAACATCAGTATCAGCATCAGCAGCATCAGCATAATCAGAAGCATCATCACCATCATCATAATCATCAGCCGCAGTAGCAGCATCATCATCAGCAGAAATAAGCATCGTCATCACCAGAAGCAGCAGCATCATCGTCATCGTCGTCATCAGCATGATCAACATCAACATCAGCATCATCAGCAGCAGCATCATCACCATCATCATCAGCAGCAGCATCATCAGCAGCAGCATCATCATTATCATACTCAGCATCATCATGATAATCAGCATCACAATGAGCATCATCAGCAGCAGCAGTATCAGCATCATCATCATCACCATCATCGTCAGCAGCAGCATCATCATCATTGGCAGAAGCAGCAGCAACATCATCAACATCATCAACAGCAGTATCATCAACATCATCAGAACCATCATCCTGATCATCCTGCTCATCATCATCACGACCACCACCATCATCATCATGATCATCACAATCACACAATCACCATAACCAGCATCAGCAGCATCATAAACATCATCATGACCATCATCATCATCATCATCATCATCAGCAGCAGCAGCAGCAGCAGCATCGCCACCACCACCACCACCATCATTGTCATCCTCATCATCCTCGTCATCGTCCTCGTCATCATCGGAGCTCACAGACGACGTCCCTCGGAATCCTCAGGGTCGTGTGGGGGGTAGGGTTTGTCCACTCCGTCTGCGCCTCGTGCGGTCACCCTCAGGTAGCCGATGAAAAGGGATCGGGCAGGCCGAAACACAGCTGCATGATTGCCGTCAAGCAACGTGGTGCCCCGCGATGTCCAGAAAATATGTGTCACCGGTTGCTGTTCTGGTCGTCTTTCCTTGATGTGAAACTATGTATCCTCGACGACAGCCTGAAGTAAATAAATCGCACCACATGCTGGAATATCATGACAATATGGATCGTTGATTTGGCAAAGGGAAGGGAACAGAGAAGGACGAGCGAGGTGCCCAACAGCAGGCAGGGGCAGTGGGGAGAAGGGGTTGTCACGGATTCCGCCAGCTCCGTGCCAGGGTTGAGTGTGCGTTCCAGCGGAGGTGGTCTCCGTCTGCTCTCTCGCACCATCGGCGAGAAGAGCGTCTGCCCCAGACTCGGAAGATACAAAAATCCGAGCTTTCGTATCCTAGCAAATGCGCGGGCCCTGGTGATTTGCCCCGACCGTCTAGTGGGCGTGTGTGGCGAAATTGGGGTCCCCGGGCATCTCACTGGGAAACGGTCGGAACTTCTGCACGAGAATGGGGGGAAGGGGAAAAAAGGGAGGAGGAGGAGGAGGAGGAGGAGGAGGGGAAGGAGAAGAGAAGGGATAAGGCAGGAGGGAGGAGGAGGGAGGAGGAGCAGGAGGCAAACGAAGGCGTTGTCCCTCCTCGCCGCTCCTGGTCTGAAGCCGAGGGCGGGACCCGCGCCCCGCCCCTCACAGGGCAGCGCTACGCCGGCGGCGTCAAAAGTCCAGTCTCGCCGCCGCGCGCGCGCCGGCGGCCAAGGAAGGCCCTCGCCACGGCCGCCAGCTCTTCCAACCCCTCCTCCTCCTCCTCCTCCTCCTCCTCCTCCTCCTGGTCTTCTTCCTCATCACCACCACCACCATCATCATGAAGACCATCACCATCATCATCATCATCATCATCATCATCATCATCATCATCATCATCATCATCATCATCATCATCATCATCGTCATCATCATCATCATCATCATCATCATCATCGTCGTCATCATCATCACCATCAGCATCATCATCATCATCGTCCTCAGCATCAGCATCACCATCATCATCATCATCATCATCGTCATCATCATCATCAGCATCCTCAGCATCAGCATCAGCATCATCATCATCATATCATCATCATCATCATCATCATCAGCAGCAGCAGCAGCATCATCCTCAGCATCAGCATCATCGTCATCCTCAGCATCATCATCATCGTCATCATCCTCAGCATCAGCATCAGCATCATCAGCTGCATCAGCAGCAGCAACATCATTATCATCACCATCGTCATCATCACCGTCACCATAATCATCATTGTCATCACCATCATCATCATCATCATCATCATCATCATCATGATCAGATTCAGCATCATCATCATCATCATCATCATCACCATCATCATCATCATTGTCATCACCATCATCATCATTGTCATCACCATCATCATCATCGTCATCCTCAGCATCAGCATCGTCATCGTCATCATCCTCAGCATCAGCATCCTCATCGTCATCATCCTCATCATCCTCATCCTCAGCATCAGCATCATATTCATCCTACTCCTCATGACCACCACCACTACCACCACCACCGCCCCCGAGAGGGGAGAGGGTGGGAGGGGGGTCGGACGGGCCGGCGGGCCGAGGGCCTCCCCCCTGCTCGGGAGGCCGGGCGCGGAGGAAAAAGACAACTGTACAGCCGCGGGGGGCCCCGCCGAAGGGCGTGCGGCTCGGACCGCACGGGCGAGGCAACGGGAAAAAGCACACACAGTGGGAAAAAACACACACACACACACACACACACACACACAAAACACACCGTGGGGAAAAAAAAAACACACAGTGGGAAAAAAAAAACACACAGTGCGCTTTTGTCCCACAGTGTGTTCTTTTCCCACAGTGTGTGTTTTTGTGTGTGTGTGTTTTTTCCCGAGTGACCCTGCAGGAAGGCGACAACCCACCCCCCCACCCCCAATCCCGGCCCCATCCCCGAAGCCGCGATCCAGGGGAGCCGGGACTGGGGACGGGGGTGGTTTTTCGGGGCCCAGAGACATGGAGAAAACCCACCCCCGCCCGCAGTCCCGACCCCCTGAATTGGAAGCAAGAACGTAAACATTCACTTTTGGCGCTCCGCGCGGATTTCTTAGATTCGCGCTGGACCCCCCTCCCTGGCCCGCGGAACGCGCCATGGGGCGGCGCAGGAGGCGCCGCCAGGGGGCCCAGGCGCGGATCCAAGAAATCCGCGCGGAGCGCCAAAAGTTTGTGTTTATTTGGTTCGTCCTTCTTCGATGGATCGCAGGCTCGGGAAGTGGCGTCGGGGCTGGGGGGGGGGGTCGCCTTCTGACCCTGGGAAGAGTGACCTTTGGCGCGTGGCTTTTTGGGGGCGTCGGGGGGGGGGGAGGGCAACACACAAGCGCGCAAGTCGCTGCAACCTTTTCGCTTGTACAGCAATCCAGGAACCCATCTGTGCCCGCACCAGAGGTCACTCCACTCCGGCGAAGGGTCACTCTTATGTCTAGTCGAAGCACGCGGGTGATAGCAACTCGGCTGGAAGGACGCCGGCCATCAGCCCGCCCTGGCCCTGGCCTGGTAGGTACCCGTCGGTCGGAAGAGGTGGGCAGAAACACATGAAGTAGGAAGGCGCTGAGGCTGGATCTCCACCCTCTTCCGTGAAGAGGAGGGAAGAGGGAGGAGCGTTCGACGCTTGAAGTAGGACGGCGCCGAAAGTAGATTGGGCTCTGGGAAGCCGAAAAGTCAGACTTCCAACGACCGAAGGGTACCGTCGGACCTAGGCCAGAAGAACACCCTCCAAGAACACGAGACACTCTGCCAGCCAAGACAAACAGAACATCCAAGGGTGCCCTCCTAAGACGAAGCCAGGACGAGGATTAGGTAAAATCGTGTGAGGTTTGAATCAAGAATCTCTGAGATCTGGCGGCTCTGGAGGATGTCTCAGGCGCCGCGACCTTCTGCGTTCCTGAACGCTCTGGGAGCGTTCCGGAACGCTCCGGAACGGATTTGTCCCCGACCTAGCCCCGTCCGAACATCCAAGGGCACCCTCCCCAGGATGCACAAGAACGCCCGACAAACACGAACATCATCAGGGCACCCTCCCCGAATCGACCTCGATCTCATACCTCGGTCCGGCTGTACGGTCGGATCTGGGCCAGAAGAACCTCCCTCCAGAGCGTGAGACCCCCCGTCGGCCAAAACAGACAGAACATCCAAGGATGCCCCCCCAGGACGCACAAGGACGCCCAACCACAGCGGGGCAAACCAGGGCCCCCCCCCCCGAAGCGACCTCGATCATGTCTACCTCGGTCCGACTGCACGGCCTGCAGGCCCGGCCAGGGACGCCCGCGCGCCAGCCCTGGGCCCAGGGCTCTGGCCCGGGCCCAGGGCCGTCGCCCGGCATCGCCCGTCTCCCGTGCACGTGTTGGGTCTCGTGGGTGTTCGTTTGCTCGAGGGTCCAGGGTGCTCCTCGATTTCGGTGGCAACTCGCGGGCGCCTCCCATGCCATCTTGTCGGCTCTTGCGAGTCGACGCCAGTAGACGATGAATCGACGCCAGTCGACGCTAAATCGACGCCAATCGCCGCTGACCGACGCAAAATCGGCGCTGCCTCACCGACTCCCAAACGCTAACCGACGCTGAAGACGTAATTAAGAGGTATACCAGGCTCACGTGATTTGCTACCGAATGCGTGTTCTTTTGCTCGATGGTCCAGGATGCTCCTCGATGGTCCCCGATGGGAAACATGCACACGTCCGAGCGATGCCAGGTGGGTGGACAGTCGGCGTCTCAAGACGGGCGCGGGGTGGCTCAGTACCCCATGGCCGCCTTCACGGCGTCATAGCACCGCAGCTTCGAGGGCAAGTAGAACTCCTCCCGAGGGTCGGCCGGCCACCGGAAGAGGCAGGGTGCCGAGGGAGAACAGACCCTGCGGAATCAACCGAGACACGCAGACCCGTCCGACAACGGCCGGCGTGGGCCGCTTTCTGAACATCTGTAGAAGCTGGATGTTGCCGGAGGTGGCAAGGGTGACCTCCAGAGCAGCCCCCACAAGGACCAGGGGACCAAGAGGACCCCGGGTGCCCAGAGTGGCACGACTAGCCAGAGGCGCCTTGGGCCAGGGCCCCTTCTGGCAGCACCCGAAACAAGCCCGTTTGTATTCTGGCCCCTCCTGGCCATTTTCGGGGAGACGTAAGACCCGGGTACGGGGGACTCGGAAATCCCCGACGAGGTCGTCGAAAAAATGACGAGGCCGAGCCAGCATTTTGACGAGGCCTCCCGCTGCAGACATCCCACGAAACTCCTCCTCGTCAAAATCCGAGTCGCGGTCGTCAAAAAAAAATGGCGAACCCGAGTCCTGGCAAACCCGGGTCTTACGCTCCCCCGACATTTGGCCATTCGGGTGGCCAACGGACTGCGGAGCTGACCAGCCTCGACCTTCTCCCTGGCCCTCAGACTGACAAAGCCAGAGGCGACGACAATCTCACGGATGCGCCCTCGGAGACTGACGGAACCCTCAAGATCGGCATCAAGATAATGTCACAGCAACCATGAGAGGGGTATACCCAGACCCCCGACGTCATGATTTTTTCCTGACGCGACCCCCAAAGGCCGGGCCCCATTCCCGGGACCGGTTATTCACCCTGAGTCGTTTTGTTGACGGTCCCTAGGTCCTGTAAGAGCCCCTGGAGGCCAAAAATACGGAAAAACCTTCCGTGGTGATTTTTTCATGACCCGAGGGGGTCTGGGTATGTTTCAAGCTGGAAAAGATCCTCCTCCTCCTCCTCCTCCTCCTTCTCCTCCTCTTCCTGCTCCTCTTCCTCCTCCTCATCCTCCTCCTCCTCCAGCTCCTCCCACACCAGCGGGAACGGCGTGTCCCAGCCGCACACGCGCTGCACCGGCGCCTCGAGGTGCAGGAAGCACCGCTCCTGCACCGTGGCCGCGACCTCGGCCCCGAACCCGCTGGTCTTCGGGGCCTCGTGTTGGGTCGGGCGTGTCCTCCTACGGGCGAATGAGGAAAGATTGGCAAAACTCCAAAAATATGTAAACATGGTCGAAAAAATAGTCCAATTATCGTCTCAAGACTACTTCGTGACTGCTTGTGAATTGTCCTCCTGTGGAGGGACGCGCCCGGCCGAGGCCTCGTGGGCCACGAGGCACCGCCCCGTCTTGGACACGGACTCGACGATGCACTCCTCGCGGAGCGGCGCGCCCAGCGCGGCAGGCAGAGGGGGGGGCAGGCCTGCTCTCGGAGGGCGGCGAGGCTCCTCGGAGGCCCTCGGGCCTTCTGGGAAGCCCAGCCGCCTGCGTCTTCAGGGGAAGCTGAGAGCGAGACGCACACCGCACATCGACATACTAGTGCTATGTGCCCTCCTTGGAGGCGCGCGTCCGACCCGAACATCCAGCATACCAGTCCTGTCGTACATCGCTCCCCGAGCGGTATGGCCAGAAAGCGCCCGCCGCGACGCATATACTATTGAGACTTCTCACTGCGCGCGTCGCCCCTGGGGGGGCGACGCACACATAGCACCAGCATGCTGGGGTAATGCCGATGGAGAGCTGCTCAGAAGACCCGAGGCCTCCTGAGCCTTCTGAAGAGGCCCGCCCCCATCCGCCTGCCCCCCCGCGAGGCGCCGCCGATCCTCGTCCCAGGGCAGGATCGACATCAGGTCGATGACCTCGCAGGAGACGCCGTCGGCAGCGGCCAGGTCGGCCGTCTCGAGGAGGCGGTTCACCTGGTTGCCCCAGCCGACGAGCGTGATGTCCGTGCCCTCCCGCAGTACCTCGGCCTTGCCCAGCGGCAGCTCGAAGTCGCCCTCGGGGACTTCCTCCACCGCCTGCCTGTACCTCAAGAGTCGATCGTTCGAGCTCCCGGGGGGGGGGGGGACGCTGGTCCCACCAGCCCTCTGGGCCGAGGTGGTCTAGAGCGCTTCCTCTTCCAATCTCCCTTCCCTTCGGGGAGGGGTTCCTCAGTGCTCCTTACTGATATACGCCCCTCCCCCACTGCACTGGCCACCGATCAGGGCCAATGCCAACACCCCCCTCACCATCCCCGTCACGATGTGGCAAAATCTGCATAATGTATGGGGGCCCCGCGATCACTTTACACGGATCTATGCTGACCGTCGGAAGGAAGAGAGCAGCACACTGCCCCACGTGCGTAGGCCCACTCAA
The DNA here is from genome assembly GCA_963575745.1 of Prorocentrum cordatum. Taxonomy (NCBI): domain Eukaryota; class Dinophyceae; order Prorocentrales; family Prorocentraceae; genus Prorocentrum; species Prorocentrum cordatum. The sequence continues at coordinate 49,738 of CAUYUJ010003061.1, read as the reverse complement.
AAACCAATGCAACGCGCACGCTGTGGCAAAATGTTTGATCGTGCGCTGGCGCCCCGCGATCATCTTGTGTCAGATCCACGCGCGCGCTTCGTGCGCGCGACGGTTCTAGCGCAGTCCATGGCGCTGTGATGAAGCGCAGGTGAAGCAATCCTGGGCCTCCCCTTGTCCTCCCCCCTCCCCATCCCGGCCCGAATCGTTCTAACGGCGGCCTGAGGCTCGACTCACGGCCCCGAGCACGAACTGGATGGAGGGAAGCAGGAGGCACAAGCCAGGCGCGCTCGCGTCATGTCTGGCATCCTGCCTCTCCCACCCATCCCTTCTTATTGCGCTGATGTCTTCTCTAGCTGCCGATGCGTGTCATAGCGGACCTGGAACTCCCCAAGGGACCCTTTATCGTGTGATGCGCAATCGGGAAGGGGGAGCTGCGCACATTGGAGGAGAGAACGGATAAGCGGCAAGCTGAGCAGGAGGAAAGAGAGGAGGATGAGGAAGGAGAGCGATGACGAACAGCAGCTGCAAGAACTGTACGATTTAGAAGGAGCAGGAGGCGCCTGACGACCAGAGAGGGGACGGCGGAGGGGAGAGGAGGGGGGGCGACGACGACGACGAGGAACGACGCCAGGGCGAGAGAGCCATGCCGAACGCGGGGGGCGAAGCGCCGATCCTAGAATGAGGCCAGCGCTGCAGCGGCGGCACCACTTCGAGGCACCGAAGACGTCCCGACCCGACCAAAATACCGAGAAACCAACCCCGCGAAACAAAAAAACATGCGCGACAAAAAACAAGATGCGAAGGCGCCGGCGGCACCACCTTGAGGCACCGAAGACGTCCCGACCCGACCAACATACCGAGAGACCAACCCCGCGGAACAAGAAATCCTGCGCGGGAAGAAGCAGGACGCGGAGAGGGGGGGCGGGCCACTCCCTGTCGCCGTCTTTTTTGGGGAGGAGAGGAGAGCGTAGTAGTCGTGTTTCCTCCTCCTCCTCCTCCTCCTCCTCCTCCTCCTCCTCCTCCTCCTCCTCCTCCTCCTCCTCGTCCTCCGCCTCCTCCTCCTCGTCCTCATCCTCCTCCTAGTCTCTTCCTCCTCCTACACCTCCACCTTCTCATCATCCTCATCCTCATCCTCATCAGGTGGTTCAGCGAGCGCGGGCCTTTGGGGATCGGCCCGCTTTCCGCGAACCCCCAGACGCCGCTGGCCCTGCCAAGGGCGGCGGTGCACCATCCCGACGCTCAGGCGGCGCCATAGCCGCTCGCGATCGCCGGCGTGGCACCGCAGGCTGCGGAGGAAGCGGGCTAGCGCGCGGGCCACCCTGCGCCAGGCCGCTGCGCGCCAGACGCTGGCTGGGCACCACGGCGAGCACGTCGAGGCGCAGCCCGTGGCCATGCCGCCGCCTGCTGCAGCTGCTGGTGCCGCTGACGCTGCTGGCCGCAAGGTGCTCCTGGGGCCCAAGGAGCCCCACTGGCGCTGCCCAGGATGCCGCCAGGGGGGGCTCTGGGCCAACAGAGTGGTGTGCTTCTGCGGGCGCGACGCCCCTGGCCCCGTGGTGCGCAAGGCCAGGCAGGCCCACCAGGAGGCCTGGGCCAAGCGCGGGTCGGCAGCGCCCAGGGCCCGTTCACAGCCCCGCCAGCCTGGCCCTCGGCAAGGGGGCGGCAGCGACGCGCCTCGGCTCCAGCGGCTCGAGGCGGGCGTGGCCAACATCACCGCGGCGCTGGAGAAGCTCACGGCAGGCGGAAGCAGCTGCGCCGCTGGCCTACGCGGCGGACGCGGCGCCCTTGACACAGGCGCTGCTGCCCTTCCAGCCCCAGAGCCGCCAGTGGATCCAGCCATCCAGGAGCTCGAGGGCAAGGTCGCCAGCCTGGAGCAGACCATCCCGACGTTGCGCAAAGGTGGCATCGACGTGGGGCAACTCGAGCAGGACCTGGCAAAGCTCAAGCAGCAGCGGGTGGCAGCGCGAGGGCCGCAGGCGGAGGTCAGCTCGCTGGGCGCCAAGCTTGACCACGCCAAGGCCAAGCGGGTGCAGCTGCAGAACGAGCTCACCGAGAAGCAGAAGGACGTCGCCGAGGCAGAGAAGCTCGTCGAGGAGGCGAAGAAGGCAGTGGCCGACCAGGAGGCGGCGATTGCTCAGGCCGCCGCGAACATCACCGAGCTGGAGGCCAGCCTCAACCAGGCCATGCGGCGGGCCATGCCGCTGGGCCAGCCAGGCCGACCACCCGAGGCCCAACGCGACGCCGAGCGTTTCTTGGCCATGGCACCTGAAGCAAAGAACCCGGGACCTGATGTACTGGCCATGGTCGCCAAGCTTCTCACCAAGCACCTCATGTGGACCGCCTCCCAGGGGAAGCCCCCAGACGGCCAGAAGGGTGATGGCGGTGAGAACATCCCGACGCCGATGGACGAGAGCCTTGGCGACACTGATTTTGAAGAAGTCTGCAAAGCGTGCAAATCCGAGGACAGCAAGAGGGCTCTTGAGGACCTGTGCCAGCGCATGGGAATGCGCAAGCGGCAGCGGCTTTAGCACATGCAGAAACGGTAGCAACGTCGACGAGGGGACGGACGGCGGCTCGCGTGGGGACGAGAAGCGACATGTTCACCTCATTTTTGCGACGGCAAATATCACATCTTGGGGCACAGGGCGCAGCATCCTCCCGCTCGTGTCCGATCCTTTTCGTGCAGGAGCACAAGCAGTCACAGGGGCGACTCTTGGAGGTCAAACGCACGCTGAGGCACGAAGGCTGGGCCATGGCTTGTGCTCCAGCCATCATTAAGGTGAAGGACTTCCAGGGCGGCGTGGCCGTGCTGGCCAAGAGGTTCATCGACTTCTGGTACGACCCGCAGGACCAAGTCCAGTGGCCAGGCAGAGCGTGTGTTGGGTACGCTCGACTGCCAGGGATGGGCGTGGTGGCGCTGTACTCGGTCTACCTCGAGGTCAACGTGGGGCTCAAGGGCCAGAACCTCGACATCCTCTACAAGTTGCGCGAGCACCAGGCTCGCCACGGCCTGCCATGGGTCATGGGAGGCGATATGAACATGGACCCCGCAGAGCTCGCCAGCTTTGCAGGCTTCCGTGCACCAGGCATCCAGGTGCACGCGCCGACGGACCCGACGTGCCACGGCAGCGGCGGGACCCACTACATCAGGGACTACTTCGTGACAGGAGGCCGCGCTGGCCTGGCCATGCAGGTGCCCGTCGCCAACACCTCGCTCGAGCTGCCCACCCACGACGTGGTCCACATGAGCGTCAGCAAGCGCGCCGAGTGGCCCACAGTGAGGATGCCGCTCAGCACCGCGCACATGCCCACCACGGTGCCTGTGGGACCCCGTCGGGAGCCGCCCGACTGGACGGCGACGCAGCACGTGCTCGATGAGACCTACCAGCAGTTCGTGGGTCACGACGGACAGCAGGCGCAGACGTTTGCCGACCGCCAGGCGCAGGTGGACAGGGCCCACGAGGTGTGGCTCGGCACGGCGCGCCAGGACTTCCAGGGCATCGTGGACCGCGACGCCAGGGCCATGCAGCTCTGGGGGGGCCCATCCAGTTCAAAGAGGTAACCCTGCCCGAGATCTGGACCACTAAGGCCAACGGCAAGACCACGCCAGGTCGTGCGCTCACGTGGCTATCTGGGCAGCTGCGCCAAGTTCGAGGCCTCTTGAACATCTATCTTGATCGCCAGGCTCACCCGGGTGGCTTTGACCAGCGAGGCTGCCCAGGCCGACGCCTCAGAGGTGCCATCGCACGCTGCCGTGAAGGGATGCAGCGCTCAGGCAAGTTCGGCGCCGCGTACCACACCCTTGGCGATTACGACGACTGGTACCAGATCGTGCAGGTCGTCTTGGACCGAGTCGGCGATGTTATCAGCGGGGCCGTGGCGAACCCCGAGACCGACGTCGACCTTTCGGTGCTGCCCCTGTACGACAAGGTCCTGCAGGGGTGGGCAAGTATTGCACGAGCTTGTCAGCAGCAGGATGGAGACGGGCCGCCTGCTGCCATGGGGCTCCCACCAGGGCCCTTGCCGCCGACGCAGGTCGACAGGTGGCACTCCCTGCGTGACGACATTCGGGTGTGGGCCGCTTTCTGGATCGACAACCTGGCAGGCGAGCAGTACTTGGATAAGAATGACTTCGTAACTTGGTGTGAGGCCTACTTGGAAGAGTTAATGCAGACAGTCAGGCGCTCCTCCATCCGAGAGTGGCTTCTCTCAACGCGCCCAGGGCGCACGCTCGCACAGATCCTGGCAGAGGTGTGCGAGGAGGCCTGGGAGTACACCACCCGCGACAGGCGCGAGTTCTTCCGCCAGATCAGCGCAGACTCGGAGCTCAACAATGACCAGAGGGCACGAGTGCTCGTCAACATGAGCAGCATGCGCGACCAGATCCGCCAGATGTTCAGGAACCTCCTGGGCACCAGGGCGCCACCGTCTTCCTGGGGACCTCGCCCAGGCAGGGGCCCACCCGAAGAGTACTACGACGACCAGGATCGTCACGGCCTGGGTGGGGAGGGATTCGGCCCCTCGTCGTCACACCACCCAGGCCACACGGAGGGCGACTTCGGCAACTCCAATAGCAACGAGTACGTGTCTGCGGAATGCCTGGAAGCACCTAGCTGGCCAGCGCCCAGCAGCGGGCGGGAGCTCGGTGACCTTGGAGACCCCGCAGCAGCGCCGAGAAGGTCACCGACCCCTGGGGCCTCCCGGCAAGCGCCCAGCAGCGCGCCGGCGCTCGGTGACCTTGGACGCTCTTCCGCAGCGCCGAGAAGGTCACCGACCCCTGGGGCCTCCCAGCCAGCGCCCAGCAGCGCGCGGGAGCTCGGTGACCTTGGACGCTCCTCAGCAGCGCCGAGAAGGTCACCGACCCCTGGGGCCTCCCGGCAAGCGCCCAGCAGCGCGCTGGCGCTCGGTGACCTTGGACGCTCTTCCGCAGCGCCGAGAAGGTCACCGACCCCTGGGGCCTCCCAGCCAGCTCCCAGCAGCGCGCGGGAGCTCGGTGACCTTGGGCGCTCCTCCGCAGCGCCGAGAAGGTCACCGACCCCTGGGGCCGCCTGGCCAGCGCCCAGCAGCGCGCGGGAGCTCGGTGACCTTGGAGACCCCGCAGCAGCGCCGAGAAGGTCACCGACCCCTGGGGCCTCCTGGCAAGTGCCCCAAGGTGCGGCCCCACTCCAGGGGGTGGCCGATGCCCGCACCGCCCCAGCAGCCGCCCGTGGCTTGAGCACTGCCCTGCTCGCCGATGCTGCGCCCACACCCCTCTGCACTTGCGCAGGTGCCGACCCTGCGCAGCCTCTGGACCTGCCGAGAACCAGCGGCCTGAACGACCCCGAGGCGGACCCGTTTGCAGAGCTAGATGACGAGCTGGACTTTCAGCTGCTCGCCGCGCAGGAGCACGAGCAACTATTGAATGCAACTGGGAATGCGGGAGAACCAGCTAGTCCTTGCTGGCAGGCTGGGGACTCCGCAGTCCCGAGTGCGCTCCATCAGGTGGATGGCGGTCGGAGCGAGGCGAGTGCGGCAAGGGCCTCGCCGACGCCTCCAGCTTCGACACCACCGCCAAGACCTACAGCGCGCACCACCTACTCGGTCCTTGGCGAGATCGAGCTCATCGCGAAGATGGCGGAGCGCGTGGGCAAAGACGTGCTCAGCGGAAGTGTGCATGGCCGACAGGTAAAGGGCTGGCGTGAAGTGCTGGCCGAGGACCACCTGCGCGGGGCGCCCATGCTCCACAGGTGGACGAAGGACCCAGGGGAAGGTACAGCCGAGGTGGTAGACGGCACCGTGGAGCGCATCCAGGACCGCTCGGCTTGCCCAGTGGCTTTACTCACAAAGTACCAGGAGAAGTGGGCACGAGTATGGAACGTTCGTCCCCCTGATCAGCCAGATCAAGTATATCACGCCTTGCACAAGGCCATCACCGCGGCCATTGAGCAAGGTGGCCATGACCATCGACAGCACCTCCTTGAGCCAGAGAAGGTCAGAAAGACATGCAGGTCATTCAAAGCCAAGACTTGCAAGCCAGGAGGCATACATCCACGCCACCTGGGATGGCTCAGCGACGCCAGGCCGCTGACGACGCTGCTGAACATCTTCACAGAAGCAGGCGTCTTCCCCACGGACGAGCAAGAGATGCTCACGGCGCAGTATCTCAAGCCCGCTGGAGGGCGCCGACCCATTGGCCAGTTCAAGAGCCTCTACCGAATATGGGGACGATGTCATAAGCCAGCTCTGCAGAAGTGGCAGCACGCGCTGGACGAGAGGGGGATTTTCAACACGGGCACCTCGCGCAAGGTCACCGACTGTGTGTGGCGCGCGGCGGTGAGAGCAGAAGATGCTACTGGCGAGGAGAGGGCCTTCCTCATCCTGCTCTGGGACCTGGCCAAGGCTTTCGAGAAAGCCTCGCACAAGATCTTGTGCCGCCTGGGCTGCGCCGAGCAGTTTCCCCTGCATGTGCTGCGCGTGGTCATCGGCGCTTTCCGCTGGAGGCGCACCCTCATGCTGGACGGCCTGGCGGGTGACAGCTTGCACCCTGAGAATGGCATCGTCGCGGGGTGCTTCTCAGCCACATACGCCCTGCAGGCGTACCTGGTGGACGAGCTGAGGGCCCAGGCGACCGAGCACCCCCAGGTCGGGATCGCGGTCCACGTGGACGACATCAGCCAGGAGGTCGTCGCCGACAATGCGGACGCCTGCGTGGACCTCATGGTGGAGGCGGCGCGCGGGCTCAAGAGTGCCATGCACGACGAGCTCCAGATGCAGGTTGCCGACGCGAAGGGCACCATCCTGGGCAACAGCGACGTGGTCACCACGGAGGGCATGCGCAGGCTGGCGAGCCTGGGCCTGCCGAAGCCTGAGCACACCACCGCCGCGGCGAGGCCCCCGAGGGCGCCGCGGCGCGGGGCCCGACCCCACCGCCCACCGGCGACGGTGCGCCATCTTGGAGCTGACTTTCGGGCAGGCCGCCGTCGGCACGGAAGCGTCGTGCGCAACATTCACCCTGGACCTGTGCGTGGAAAGCGGTGGGAGGCAGCAAAGAGAAGATTAAATATGGCATTCCGAGCGATGAAGGCATATCGGCAAACCCGCCGCATTTTGCACACGGCCATCCTGCCCATGAAGAAGTGGGGAGGCGAGGTCAGCGGGTTCACGGTCCAGGAGCTCGACGGCATGAGGCGCATCACCAAGCAGGTCTACGGGCACATCCACATGTCGCCAGACGTTTTCGGCGCCATGTACCCCGAGATCGACCCCCTGGGCAAGGCCGCCTTCATGCCCCTGGGCCGCTACTTAGAAGAATGGTGGAGGGCAACCGACGACAGGCATCGCCACGGCAAGGTGCTGCCCGTCACGACGTTGCGCAGGGTCTACGAGCAAGCCCTCCAGGACAACCAGAACGGGGCTCATGAGGCAGGGCCAATAGGAGCAGCGCTGAAGGCAACCGTGGTAGCAGGCTGGTCGGTGGAGAGTGCGACGGTCTTCGTGTCTCCACGGTTTGGCCGCCTTTCGGCCCTCGAGCACGCCCCCAAGAGGATGGAGTACTTCTACCTGCGCGACGTGCTGGACAGGGTCCGTGAGCGCGCCACGGACAGCGTGAGGCGCCGAGAGAACCTGGACGAGGAGGCCCTGCCTGAGGTCTGGTGGGAGGTGATCGCGGCTACCCTTGGCAGCAAGCACCTCACCCCGCTCGAGAAGTGGGCCATCGCCTCCGTCGTGGGGGGCACCTACCTCACGGGCGCCAAGATGGTCGAGTGGGGCTACGACGAGAGCGCGGGCACCTGCAGGCACTGCGGGGTGCGTGATGACTTGGCGCACCGCCTCGGACTGTGTGCGGCCTTTGCTGAGGGCCATGAGAAAGTGACCCCTCCTCCTCCCCGCCGCCAGCAAAGTGAACAGGGGAGCGAAGATAACATCGGCCCTTTCTGTCCCAGGGTGCCTTCGGTGCCCGTCAGGCCCTCGGTGGCCTTGCCCGCGACGCCAGCGAAGATGATCGTGCGAGCGTTCGTAGGAGACGAACCCGTGCCACTGGATGATTTTGAATTTGAGCCTCACCAGCCTCTCGCGGGTGACGGGTCTGCCTCCACCAGTGCCCTCGAGGAGCTCCGTCGTGGGGGATGGGCGGTGGTGCAGCGGGGGAGGGACGGGATCGTTCGCAAGCTCGTAGGCTCCCTCACCTGTCAGCTCCCTACCTCCGCTCACGCTGCCGAGCTGCAAGCATACTGCAGAGCGGCCGATTATGCCGACGGTAGCCAGCCGTATGTTGGCGACAATGCAGCGGTGTTGGCCGCTCGAGCGCGCGGGTGCGCGTGCACCTCTAGCCCAGCTTGGCGTGATGCTGGGCACTGGCGCCGCGTTCGACGCGGCGACCTCGCGTACAGTGCGGGGGTGAAGGTAAAGTCTCACCAGGACGTGCCGGCCGCCCCTCAGACTGAGGGTGAGTGGCGGATCGTCCTCAACTCGTGGGCCGACGAAGCGGCCAAGGAAGCTCTCAACCTTTGGCCCAGGCGGGCCCAAGACGAGGCCACCCTGGAAGACGCCTGCGCAGAGGCGCGGCGTGGACTGGTGAATCTGGGGCGGGTGCTGGCGTGTGGGCCTGCTCCCAAGGCGGAGTGGGCTCACCTGCCCCCGCGCTTTCGGCCACCGATGGCCGTGAGGCCGTGTTTTCTGCAGCACGAGCTGCACGAGGTCGCCGATGGCCGCTGGCGGTGCGTTCAGTGCTTGCACGGCTTTCGGAGCTGGAAGGCTGGCATGGCCTCAGAATGTGGGCGCGAGGCGCCCAAGAGCTGGAGGAGCCTGCGTGAATTCGCGGGCTCACATGTTTTGTGGGGGGTGGTGATTGGCCCCAGGGGCCGCCCACCCGATCAGGGTGACTTTATGCTGTACTGTGTCCAATGCGCACAGTATGCGCAGCAGCATCCCGTCGGCTTGGCCAAGACGTGCCCTGCCAGACGGCCTGGTTTTGTCCTGGACAAAATGGGCAAGGATCGGGGATCTTCTGACCCGGGTCAATCCAGACCCGGGTCAGCCGAAAACCAAAAATTGCAATGCAGGAAAAAAAAAAAACTGCAACGCAGGTCTTCGCAAAACCCGGGTCAGCCAATATGTGCGGCCGCCTCGCGGCCACGAGCGGCTCGCTAACCCGGGTCAGCCAGAGGGGGTCTTCGCAGGATCCTGCAGGATATGGCGCTCTGGCTGACCCCCGTTTGCATTGACACCCGTCTCAAGGCTCCCGAAAGGAACGGCGGAGCCGTTTCGACCGGGGCCTCCACCCCAGAACGGGAAGGAAGGAGGTCGTCCTCGAGAGCTGGGCTCTCCAGGATCTTGGTTTCCTCACTCATGGGAGCGAGCCCAGTGCGTAGTGCACCCCCGTAGCTGGCATGATCGGCGTCCCATGGAGGAGCACAAAATCCTCATCCTCATCCTCCGTCCTCCTCCTCCTCCTCCTCCTCCTCCTCCTCCTCCTCCTTCTCCTTCTCCACCTCTCACCTCCACCTCCACCTCCTCCTCCCTCCACCTCCTCCTCCTCCTCCTCCTCCTCCTCATCATCATCGTCATCATCATCATCATCATCATCATCATCATCATCATCATCATCATCATCATCATCATCATCATCATCATCATCATCATCCCCCTCCCCCCCAATGTTCAAAGTTGGCGGTGGGCCTGACGAGTCGCGCCTCGACCGCAGTCTCCCCCGCGCGTGCCGACTTTGAGAGTTTGGGGGAGCGGGGAAGTGTCCACGAATTGTTTCCCCCTCCCGCATTCTGGGCCTCCGTGCGGTTGCTTGAGCCCTCTTGAGGTCTCTTTGGGTCTCCTCGGGGTTCCGAGCGCACCCTGGAGCCCCTGTGTGCGCCTCTCTCGGCGCTGTCTTCGGGGCATCCTGGGCCCCTCTTGGGGGCCTCGCGGGGGCTTCTTGGGTCTCGGACGCCCTGGAGGCCGAAGAGCCGATATGTGTGACATCTTACAGACAGCACTTGCCTTTTCAATGCAATTGGGTCCTGGGGGGGGATCTACCTGTTGACGCTTCGCATCGGCGCACCAGCCCATCCAGAAACGATGCCCAGGCGAGTTGCCTAACCAGGTAAGCGTAGGAGCAAGCAAGCAGTGCAACAAACAAGGGGAGAGGGTCAGCTGTCAAACCGAAGCTCGGGAGTCGGCCATAAATGCCTTGTCAAATCTTTCGATCTGCAAGCCTCTTGGCAGCTTACCCGGGCCGGCCCTCTTGTGGCCATTCTGAATGTTTTTTTGTTCTCTATTTGGGGCCCTATTGGGGCTCTCTTGGGAAATCTTCTGGGATCTTGCGTCTTGGGGGGGCATCCTGAAGGCATTCCGCCAAGGAAGGGGGAGCATGAACTCAACTGCCCGCGCTCCTCTCTGGCCCGCACGCTCGCCTCTCCGGATGCTCCTGGGGCGCTCTAGGAGCCGCTCTTGGAGCCCTCTAGGGCTTCTTTCGAGGCTCTCGTGGGCCATCCTGAAGCCATCTTGAAGCCCTGGAAACCCACTGGAAGCACAAGGCGATAATGCGCATCCATCACTGGGTGTCCTGAGACTCTGGAATGACTTTGACCCCTCGAGGGGCATCCTTGGGCGGCCCCCGTGGCCACTCGGAGCCGTCAGGGGGGGATTCCTGGGCCTCCTGGAGGCATCGTGGACAGCGTCTTGACCCACCCTGAGCTGTCTTCTGCAATCTTGCAGGTCGTCTTGGACTCTCCGCGCCCCTCGTTGGCCATCCTGGCAGCCCCAAGAGACCCTAAAGAGGGCGCGAGGGCCCGAGGACGGCCCGAGAGGGTCCCAGGACGGCCCAAGAAGCCATCAGAACGGCCCAACGAGGCTCCAAGGGAGCCCCACGAGCACGGACGGACCTCTCGGGCCATGTGCTGCAAGACGACCCCCGAGACCGCCAGCAGGGCCCCCAAAGGCCAAGGCGGCTGCCGCCCGGGTTTGCGTTCCCCATAATTCAACAATTTGACAAGGGCGAATTAAATGGGAAACGCGATCCTGGACGACTGCCCCCGGCACAAATTGCACGGGGACCGCGATTTTCCCAGAATTCGAATTCTGAATTATGGGAAACGCAACGTTCTTCAAAAAATAGCACTCAATGAGCCACAATCGCGTTTCCCATAATGCCCCCCACCCCCAAGAGGCCCTGAAAGGCCCACAAGGGCCCGCAGGAGGCCCCCTGAAGGCCCACTGGCCCCAAACGGGCTCCCAGGAGACCCGAGAGGCTTCAGAGCTGCCTCGAAGAGGCTCCCAAGAGGCGCCTCGGAGTTCGATCGTGGTGCGCAGTTGACACGCTCGAGCTTGTCTGGGGGGCCACGGCTGCCCACTGCAGGCTCGTATGATCAACTGTTTCAGTTCCACCCCAGATGCCACCCGGGATCACTTCGAATATGTTTTGAGACCGTGCTCCGCCCCGTCCATTTTACAATTATAGATCCTCGACAAGGAGTAGGATCAGCAGTCCAAGGAAGAAAAGGTTGACGTTGAGAAGGGAGATGAGATGGTTCGAAGGAGGAGGACGCCCACCCAGGTCCCGCCCAGGTCGTCGTCCAAGGCTATGCCGACACGCTTTGGCTAATCGGAGGGGTCACAGCTGCCCAGCGCTGGCCCTTAGAATCAATTGTTTCAGTTCCATTTTGGATGCCCACCCAGGATCGTTTCGAATACTTCTGAGACCGTACTCCACCCCTTCACCTTTACAATCACACGTTCGCGACAAAGAGCAGGACTAGCAGTCCAAGGAAGAGAATGTCGACGTTGAGGCGGATGATGCGATGCTTCGAAGGAGGACGCCCACCCAGGGTTCCGCTCAGGTCGTCGTCCAGGGCTGCGCCGACACGCTTGGGCTAACCTGGGGGGTCACGGCCGCCCCGGTGCTGGCCCTTAGGACCAGCTCAAGTCCGCCCAAAGAGGGCCCCGAGACGGCCAAAACGGACCCAGAAGGGGTCCCTTCAGAGAGGCCCTCAGGGGTCGGAGCCACCAGCCGGCCTCCGAGAGGCCCCATCGACGCCCCCCCGTACGCCACAGGAGACCCCTGCAGAGGCTCCCAGAGACCGCCAGAAGGCTGCCGAGAGGGTCCCGGAGTCTCCCCCGAGAGCACCCCAAAGGATCCTCGTCCAACACCTCGACGCCCTTCTGGAGGGGAGAAGGAGGGGGAGGAGGAGGAGAAGGAGGAGGGGGAGGAGGAGGAGGAGAAGGAGGAGGGGGAGGAGGAGGAGGAGAAGGAGGAGGAGGAGGCGTTGACCGATGAGGCGTGGCGTGCGTGTTCGCTATTGTTTTTCTTTGTCCGAGGCCTGCATGCCCCCCGGGAGGCCCCGAGAGGGGGCCCCAGGAGGCCCCCGGGAGCCCAGAGGAGACCGCAGAGGAGAGGGCGGGAGAAAGTCCCCCGACGGGGGGCGGGGAGGAGCCGCCGCGGCTCCCGCCCCTTGCGGGCTGACATTGGATCATCCCCCCTCGTCGTCGACAAAAACACGTCGTCGCCCTCGTCGTCGACAGCATGTTTCGTCCTCCCCCCCTCGTCGTCGTCGTCGTCGTCGTCGTCGTCGTCGTCGTCGTCGTCGTCGTCGTCGTCGTCGTCGTCGTCGTCGTCGTCGTCGTCGTCGTCGTCGTCGTCGTCGTCGTCGTCGTCGTCGTCGTCGTCGTCGTCGTCGTCGTCGTCGTCGTCGTCGTCGTCGTCGTCGTCGTCGTCGTCGTCGTCGTCGTCGTCGTCGTCGTCGTCGTCGTCGTCGTCGTCGTCGTCGTCGTCGTCGTCGTCGTCGTCGTCGTCGTCGTCGTCGTCGTCGTCGTCGTCGTCGTCGTCGTCGTCGTCGTCGTCGTCGTCGTCGTCGTCGTCGTCGTCGTCGTCGTCGTCGTCGTCGTCGTCGTCGTCGTCGTCGTCGTCGTCGTCGTCGTCGTCGTCGTCGTCGTCGTCGTCGTCGTCGTCGTCGTCGTCGTCGTCGTCGTCGTCGTCGTCGTCGTCGTCGTCGTCGTCGTCGTCGTCCCCCCTCCCCTCCTCGTCCTCCCCCCTCGTCGTCGACTAAATTGGACCATCCCCCCTCGTCGTCGACAAAAAAAATCCGGGCCGCCGGGGAAGAGAAAGCAGCGAGCACGGCGGGCAGGGCGGGAACCACTGCGGGCCCCCCCCCCAGTCGGGAGAGCTTCCCGCCCCTCTGCGGTCCTCTTGGGCTCCAGGGGGGCTCCTGGGAGCCTCTTGGGGCCTCCTGGGGAGCATACAGGCCTCGGGAAACAAACAATAGCGAACACGCATGCCACATTCGTCGGTCAACGCCACCCCACCCCACCCCATGTTGAAGAGGTAGCGGTGGGTCTGATGAGCTACACTGCGACCGCGGTCTCCCCCGCGCGTGCCGACTTTGAGAGTTTGGGGGAGCGGGGGATTGTCCACTAGTTGTTCCCCCTCCCGTATGCAAAATATGGACTGCAAAATGGCACACGACGGTCCAAGTTGGCTCAGGAAGGCCTCAACCATGCCTCCAAAACGCCCCGAGACGGCCCCAAGGCGGCTCCAGTCGACCCCAGAGCCTCAGAAGAGGCCCGAGCGGCGAGAAATGATGCGAAAGTCTTAGGTGCTGCATGATGTTGGCCTTCTCGTCGTGTCGCTTCCGATGGGCTTCTGAGGCCCAAAGATGGCTCCAACATCGTCCAAGAGAGCCCCAAGAGAGCCCAAGGGTGGCCCAGAAGGGCTCCAAGACGGCGCCTAACATATAGAACTCCATATATATATATATATATATATATATATATATATATAGATCGGGCTTCAAAAGGGCGGCCGACGTGCAAGATCTTCTCTAGCTTCCGAGAGGCTGCCACATCGAATGCTCTGAGCAGGAGTTTCTGATTGACTCCTCGGTCTATTCAAGATGATCCCAATGTGGGGTCTGACGGATGAGCCTGTCCTTCTTACACAATATGTTCCTGCACTTCCCTGATCAAAGAAATCCACCTGGGGATCGTCTCTGTATGGACCAGTGGTATACAGTCAAGACGCTGAACTAAAGACAACTTTGGATGAAGGAGAGGTTCAGGTGTTTCGGGCCGGTCCTTAGATCTAGGTCGGAGAACTTATTCGTAGCCGAAGCTCGCCGTGGTCAGAAAAGCCCCTTCGTTCGCGGATCCTCAGAGAGCCAAACCCAATCCCATCCAATCGCCTAAAGATGAGCCAATCCAACGTCCCCATGGGGTGTCAGGAGGCCCTGGCTCCAGAATGTCCCCAGAGAGCTCCCCAAATACAGCTCGGAGAGGCATCCAGCTGGGCCCGAGGAGGCCAAAGCAATGGAGACCTACGCAGAATCAAAACATGCTGCTTCGGAAGCGTTTCGGCTGCAGGCCGCCTACAAGAAGATTCAGAGAGGCCCAAGAAGTCCCCAAGACGGCTCCAAGACGGCCTGAAAAGGGGGCCCCAAGAGGGCCCAACAAGACTGCCCGCAAACCCCATAAGACAGCCTCACTGGGCCCGAAGACGGCCCCAACGCCCGCCCAACGGCCCTCAAGAAGGCCCCCGAACGACAGCCAACGGGCCGCAAGAGGACCCCAAGAGACCCCACGAAGCCTCAAAGCAGCCCCATGAAGCGTCCACTATGCCTTCAAGAGGGAGAAGGAAGGATAGAGGTGAGGGAGAAGAAGAAAGAAGGAGAAGGAAGAACGAAACTGCAGACAAGGAGTGTTTGAGACCCACGCCAATTCAGACAGGTACTGAGATGGAGTGGATCTGAAACCAACGACAGGTTCGTGTCGCGACGACCTCTTCCGAGGACGGTGTTTCATCACAGATGTCCGGACCTCTTCGCAGGACTTGTCTTTCGTCCCGAGTAGCAGGGGACCCAGCGGTGGCCCTGGGGTCCCGAGAAGTGCCGACGAGCTTCCGTCGTGATTCTTGTTCCGACGCATGCCAGGGACCTTTCAAGTCCGAAGCTGTGGGCAGGTCTATCACTCACGGCCCCGGGCATCCTCGCGACGATTAAAAATCGCGACCAGAAATGGGTGGCAACTATCGTCATTCGGAGGCCTTCCCCTCAAGAGTTGGCCTGACGAAAGACCCAACTATATGCCGCTGCGAGTACCGCATTGTGGGTACCGCTTTCGGTGGAGCTCCTTATAGGGGCCACGAACCGAGTGAGGGGCGTGCCGAGCTGGGCGCGGTGGTGTAATGCGAACCCTCCCACTGGAGCCTTCGGTGGAGCTCCCTATGGGGCGACGAACCGTGTGAGGGGTGTGCCGAATTGGGCGCGGTGGTGCCATGCGAACCCTGCCTCTGGGGCCTTCGGTGGAGCTCCATATGAGGCCACGAACCGTGTGAGGGGTGTGCCGAAATGGACGCGCGGTGGTCGGGGAACCGCATGCGCACGCGGCCACTGGGGCCTTCAGTGGAGATCCCGATGGGGCCACGAACCGTGTGAGGCGTGACGAAATGGACGTTCGGAGGGCAGAGACAAGGAGGGGGAGGAGGAAGGATGAGGAGGAGAAGGAAGAGGAGGAGGAGGAGCAGGAGGAGGAGGAGGAGGAGGAGAGGAGGAGAGGAGAATGCGGGGCGCTCTCTCTTCAAAACGAGGACCGAACACCACAGGAGACAGGGATGGGAGGAGAGGCACGGATGGGAGGAGATGAAGGGGGAGGGGGCAGCGGGAGGAGTGACGCGGGGCGCTGCCTCTTCAAAACGAAGACCCAACACCACAGGATGATTGGGGACAACCCTTCGGAGGCCTTCCCTTCAAAAACAACCCAGGGCAAAAAGTCGATCCCCGGGGATGAGGTCCAGACCTCTGGGGGGCCACGCTGCGAAAAAACACGGGCGTCTGATTTTGTCGCCTCCGCAGCGGCCCCCGCCGCGTGAGCGCTCTCCCTCCTCCCCGCTGCCCCGCGGCCGCTGCCTCCTTCCCCGTTTTCCCGCTCTTGCTGCCCGACAATCAGCGATGCCGTCTCCCAGCTTGCCCGAGCGCGCGTGCGGACTGCCTCCGCCGCGCAGCGGCGTAGAAAAAGTGTGCCTGGGCCTGACGCTCACGACCGAAGCTCTCGCACACACTCGGCGGCGAGCGAGGGGGGGAAGTGACCAGGAGAGGGCCCTCTCAGAAAGCGGCGGGACTTCTCAGAAGGCCTCGCGCCTCCCAAGAGGCTTCATGTCTCCGGAGAAGGCTCAACAAAACTTGTCAGAAGGCCGGGGGGGGCTTCCGAGCCTTCTGAGAAGGCCTTCTCCTTCTCACTTCCCCCCCCCGCTCACCGCCGAACCACTCCACCCTGGCCAAAAACAAGAGGAGGGAAAGGACACCAGGCAGGCAGGCGGAGGAGGAGAGGGGAGAACGGCCGCACGGCCGAAGGAGGCCCTCTCAAGGGGAGAGGCAGGTAAGGATATGGCGCCTGAGCTTGTCTGCACGGCGGCGAAAAGGCCAACAATCAACCTCCTCCTCCTCCTCCTCCTCCTCCTCCTCCTCCTCCTCCTCCTCCTCCTCCTCCTCCTCATCATCATCATCATCATCATCATCATCATCATCAGCATCATCATCATCAGCATCATCATCATCATCATCATCATCATCATCATCATCATCATCATCATCATCATCATCATCATCATCATCATCAACAGCATCAGCATCAGCATCAGCATCAGCATCAGCATCCCCATCCTCATCCTCATATTAATCCTCATCCTCATCATCAGAATTAGCATCATCATCAAAATCAGCATCATCATCATCATCATCATCATCATCATCATCATCAGCATCATCAGCATCAGCAGCATCATCATCATCATCATCATCATCATCAGCATCATCATCATCATCATCATCATCACAATCACAATCAACATCAACAGAACCATCAGCATCAACATCATTAGCATCATCATCAGCATCAGCAGCATCAGCATCATCATCACCATCAGCATCAACCTCACCATCATCACCATCACGATTGTCATCACCATCACCATCACCGTCAGCATCACCATCATCATCAACAGCATCAGCAGCATCAGCAGCATCAGCATCATAATCATCAGAATCATCATCAGCGTCATCATCATCATCATAATCATCATCATCATCCTCATCATAATCAACATCATCATTATCGTCGTCGTGATCACCATCATCATCATCGTCATCATCATCGTCATCATCATAATCATCATCATAAATATCGGCATCATCATAAGCACAATCATCATCGTCATCGTCATCATCATCATCATCATCATCATCATTGTCAGCATCATCATCAGCATCATCATCATCATCATCATCATCATCATCATCATCATCATCATCATCATCATCATCATCATCATCATCATCATCATCATCCGCCTCCGCCTCCGCCTCCTCCTCCGCCTCCGCCTACTGCTCCTCCTCCTCCTCCTCCTCCTACTCCTCCTCCTCCTCCTCCTCCTCCTCCTCCTCCTCCTCCTCCTCCTCCTCCTGCTCCTGCTCCTCCTCCTCTGGCTCCTCCTGCTCCTCATCCTCCTGCTCCTCCTCCTCCTCTTACTCCTCCTCCTCCTCCTCAACAGCCCGGCGTCCGATCTGAGCGCGCCGCGGGGCTTCCTAAGGCCAGCGCAACACCTTCGGCTCGAAGACGAGCGTCGGGTCTGGGGACCTGATCGCGGCCAGCAGCAGCCCTTTGGCCTCAGAAGAAAACAAAACAGCATAAACGTGCACGCTCAAAGGTCCGCGCCGATTGTTTGGGTCGGTGCTGGACCCCCCCCTAGCGCGCGGTAGCGCGCCAGGGGCGGCGCCCGAGGCGCCGCCAGGAGGAGCCCAGCGCCGCCCCGAGGAATCCGCGCGGACCTCTGAAAGTTGTTTGTGTTCATGCTGCTTTATATGTATGCTGCTCGAGGCCTGAACTGGGCCGCGAGGGACGACCACGTTCAGGCCTGGGCAATGGGAGAAGAAGGCCTCGGGCGACTGCGAGTGGTAAAGGCCGCCATGGCCGACCGCGCCACAGGGCATCCGGATTGTCAGCCCGCCGCAGTGCCAGGTGGAGCCGGCCCTGTAGCGGTACTTGGCAGCCTCGTTGACGATCTGGTCGAAGGCCGGGAACACGTAGTCAGCGAACTGGATCTCGGCGATCGGCGTGTACCCGACGGCGGCCATGCCGATCGCGAAGCCGACGATGCCCTGCTCAGACAAGGGGGTGTTGAACACACGTTCGCTGCCGTACTTATCCTTCAGGCCCATGCTGCAGCGGAAGACGCCGCCGAAGGCCACGTCCTCACCGAAGAAGGGGAAAGGAGTATATAAGCCGAAAAGGTGAAAGGAAAGATGCGAAATAAGAGGGACCGTCCTTCTCTTCCTCATGTTCCTCCTCCTCCTCCTCTTCCTCCTCCTCCGCCTCCTCCTCCTCCTCCGCCTCCGCCTCCTCCTCCTCCTCCTGCTCCTCCTCCTCCTCCTCTTCCTCCTCCTCTTCCTCCTCCTCCTCCTCCTCCTCTTCCTCCTCCTCCTCCTCCTACTCCTTCTCCTACTCCAACTCCTACTTCTATTCCTACTCCGGCTCCTCCTCCAACTCGTCCTCCTCCACCCACTCAAGTTCCCGGCGCTAGCCCACAGCCTTGCCTCCCTTTGCCCTGCATTCCTTCTGTTCAAACGAAGCTCGCCATTTTAGTTTCGAGGAGGGAAGAGATTGCCCTGAGATCCGGTCCAATCCAACCCTTCGCCTACTACTACTCGGGGAGCAACATCCGCTGGAAGCGTTCGTCCATATTCTTTTGCGCAGACCCCCCCGCTGACGGCGCGACATCGATTCGCGCTGTGCTGGCGTTTTCCCGTTTTCGCAGCCCCGTTTCTCCATCGGCATCGGCGCGGCGGGGGTGGGAGCAATCCCATTCGTCAGGGGGGGCGGGGGAACCCTTTCGGGAGCCGACGGCTCTGTCGCAGCAGAGGAAAGGAGCGCAGGAACACAGGAGCAGGAGCAGAGGAGCAGGAGCAAGAAGAGCGAGGCGTAAAGAAACTGCTGACGGCGACGCGTGCCTCAGCTAAGGTAATGAAACAGGCCAATAAAATGATGCCAGAAGGAAGAATCTCAAAGCTGATCTGCAACCCCAATGGAGGGGGAAAACCGATGCTGCACCGTGCAGCGGCGCAGCGGAACCGAAAAAAATTGACTAGCCCGGGGCTGCACTCCTGAACTGCCGCCAGCTCAATAAAAAGGCTCGGGCTGGCACTGGTGCATCCCGTACCAACACACTTGCCCACGGCGCTTCTCGAGTCACACCAGGCGTGGAAACGCCAGCCGGCAGCTCACGCAGCCCGCGCCCTTCGGCATCTTTGCCGCCCTGGCCGCGGCGCCGAAGGAGGCGGGCGGAGGACGTAGAGGAAGAAGAAGAAGAAGAAGAAGAAGAAGAAGAAGAAAGGGGACGGCGGGGGGGGTCGGGCGCAGCTTGCCCCGCAACGCGCGCGAAAGGAAAGAGGCGGCATCCAAGCCCAGCGGGGATGAGGAGGGCGAAGCAAGGAAGACGAATGGGCGGGCGTCAGGGGCGTCAGGGGGCCTGCCCTCAGACGTCATTGCCCTGGCGCGAGCTGCCGTCCGCCGCCACAGCGAAGCGCCGCGCGAAGGCCTTGCTGCTGCACCGCCACGCCCCGTCCGAACACCCCCACCGCCGGGAAGGGCGGGTCGCGAGCGCGCGGAGGACGAATGTCGTCCGGGGGCGGGGTCGGCAGAAGGATGACCAGACCAGGGACGGGCGAAGGATGTTCTACCAGCCCTAAACATCGCTGCCGGGAGCGTAGTACGCGGTCTTGCGCGCACAGGCTTGACACGCAGTCTGGGCCGGCAACGCACGCATTGGGCGAGGCGATCCCGATGTCGAGCGCCGTGAGCCCGCGTCCCAGAGCCCGCCCACGTGAGCACGTCCGCGGGCCGCAAGCACGTGCCCGAGATTAGGTTATGCGCCTCCACCTCGGTGGCGGGGTCGCCGGTTTGGGCGGCCTCGTGCACTTCTTTCTCCTCCTCTTCCACCTCCTCCTCCTCCTCATCCTCCTCTTCTTATTATGAGCATTAGTAGTATTGTCCCTCTTGATAGTAGCATTCTTATTATTAGCAAGATTGTAAGGATTAGTGCTATCAGTAGTATTCTTCTCATTATAATTGCTACTCGTAGTATTACTATCATGCTATCAGTATTAATATTGTGATTAAGATTGTCATTATTACTGGTATTAGTATCATTATTATGTATGGTAGTCTTGCTATGACTATTATGATTCGTACTCTTCTTCTTGTTTATTATTAGTATGATTCCCTACCTAGGCTCTGCCTAGAAGGGTTCTTACTCTGTTGGCTGAAAAGGGCCGGGCAGTGTAACCCGCCCCGGGCGGTTCCCCCGGTCCCCTGGGAGGCAAGCAAAAGCAACAGCAAAGGTAAAAGCAAACACGCGGTTCCCCCAGTTGCGCTCCCGGGGTGCCAAGCAAAAGCAAAAGCAAAGGCAAAAGTGAAGGCAAAAGCGCAGGCAAAGCACAAGCATAGTATAGCATAGCATAGCATAGCATAGCGCAGCATAGCATAGCGCAGCATTGCATAGCATAGCATGGCAAAGCGTAGCCTAGCCTAGCCCAGCCCAGCATAGCATTGCGCAGCATAGCATATCATAGCATAGCAGAGCATAGCAGAGCATAGCATAGGTTCTGGCGCTACTCCTACTACTACTACTACTACTACTACTACTACTACTACTACTACTACTACTACTACTACTACTATTACCGCTACTGCTACAACTACGACGATGAGGAGAAGGAGGAGGACGGCGTTTACCGCTCCTACTAATGCTGCTGTCCTAGAGGCTCCAACTCCTAGGTAGGGTCGCACTGGGATATTTACTGTTATCCCCCTCCTCCTCTTAGCATTTCCTATATTATTTTTACTCCTCCTACTCCTCCTCCTCCTCCTCCTCCTCCTTCTCATTCTTCTCCTCCTCCTCCTGTTACAACGACGACTTCCTACTACAACTACAACTACAACTACAACAACAACAACAACAACAACAACAACAACAACAACAACAACAACACGACGACGACGACGACGACGACAACGACGACGATGACGAAGACGACGACGACGACGACGACGACGACGACGACGACGACGACGACATCGTCGTTATCGAGCCTCGCCGAAGACCATCGCCCGGTCGTCGCTGGCCAGGGCGACGTCCATGGCGTCGTTGATGGCCGTGAACATGTTCATCTCCCGCTTGGGGCCAGATCCCGCAGACGCCTGGAGGCCGAGTCGTCGACGTCGCCATCGTTTTCCTCCTCCTCCGTCTCCTCCTCCTCCTCCCCCTCATCCTCATTCTCCTCCTATTCCTCCTCCGCCACCTCCTCCTCCTCCTCCTCCTCCTCCCTCTCCTCCTCCTCCTCCTCCTCCTCCTCCTCCTCCTCCCCCTCCTCCTCCTCCTCATCCTTTCCCCTCTCCCGCCTCCTCATCCCTCTTCTTGATATATCCGCCACCGTGCGTGCACCCTGGCACGCTGAGGCATGGCAAAAATGCGAAGTGCTGCCTGGCAGGGCCCCGCAATCTTCTGAGGAGCTCTACCCGCATCCACCTGCACGCATTCACCATCCTTCTCATCCTCCTCCTCCTCCTCCTCCCTCCTCCTCCTCCTCCTCCTCCTCCTCCTCCCTCTCTCCTCCTCCTCCTCCCTCCTCCTCCTCCTCCTCCTCCTCCTCCTCCTCCTCCTCCTCCTCCTCCTCTCCTCCCTCCTCTCCTCCTCCTCTCCTCGCTCCTCCTCTCCTCATCCTCCTCTCCTCCTCCTCCTCCTCGTCCTCCTCCTCCTCATCCTCCTCCTCCTCGTCCTCCTCGTCCTCCGCCTCATCCTCCGCCGCCTCATCCTCCTCGTCCTCCTCGTCCTCCTCCTCCTCCTCCTCCTCCTCCTCCTCCGACTCCTCCTCCTCCCCAACCGAGGCCACGATCCCCAGCAGAAGCGATGGATGCTCGCTCCCGAGGCCACGAGATCCCCTAAAAAAAGACCTGTGGCCCTGCGCCCCCCGAGCTTCCAGGGCGACCGCGTCGGGCCACCAAGACTGCCAAGGCTGCCCAGGACGCCTCCAAGAGGCACTGTGAGCGGGGGCCCAGGGACACACAAACAAATAGACACAAGTCCCAGGATTCCCAACATGTGTTCATATGTTGTGGATTTTCGTCTCTTCCCGTAGTTCCCATATTGTCTGGGGAATCGACGATTCACTGTGTCTGTGTGTCTTTTCCCCTCCTGGCACAAGACAGCCCCAAGACAGCCGAAGATAGCCTCAAGACGGCCTCAGAGGCCCCCCAAGACGCCCCAAGAGGGCGACCAGAAGACCCCCCGCAGGACCCGAATAGGCCGAGACCACGCATGTTCCTCAGGGTGCTCAGGGATCTCAGCGGCTTCACCTTCTCGGACTTCCTCCACGGCCCCAGAGGCCCCCGAGATGCCCCCCGGACGGCCCAAGAGGGCAGCGAAATGGCCAAATGGCTCTGCAAGACGGCCGCGAGGCATCCCGAAAGGACCCCTCGACAGTCCGGGACGGCCCCGAGAGAGCCCCAAGCTGGCTCAAGAAGGCCCCCGGATGGACCCAAGACCGCCTTAGAGGACCTCTCGACGGCCCGCACGGCCCTTTGGCAGCCATACGACGGGCGCAAGGGGTCCCCCAGGCGGCCAAGAGCGCCCCAAGACGGCCCAAGAGAGCTGCACGACGGCCCAAAATGGCCCCAGACCCCAAGACTCTACCACAGGAGCACAGGAAAGGACGAACGGAATGGAGACGCCGAAGACGAGAAGAGATCCCCCCCACACTGCACGGAAGAAAGTGCAGTGTGTTTCTCGCAGTTCTCCCAAGCCTCGGGGCACGAATCGTCACACATGCGACGGCCTCCCGTGCCCACCCCCCAAGAGCCGCCACCCAGAATGCTAGGCTGGCACGACGGTGGGACTTGCCGCAGGCAGCTGGCTACCTTCCCCTGTCGCACCACCAGACGTGCCAGCAGGCCAGGGCAGGCGGTGCGCTTCAGACTTCCTTACTATGTACGACCCTGAAATCAACAAATAGAAAAACAAAAAACACCAACTGTTGCAGGGATGCAGGGCCGATGGTTGTTTTTTAATGCGGCCCTCGTCTGAGCGCCGCGCACGTCCGTTTGACAAACAACTTCTAGCCGTCATACGGATGAAGGACCATTCGTTTACAGAATGCGGGGGGGGGGGGGCACTCCGAGGGGAGGGGCCTGCCCCTAGTGCGCTCCAAGGAGGGCCAGCTGAGGCCACGGCAGCCGCCCCCGCACCCGGCCCGCCTCCGCTCGAGCCTGGCCCCCTCTGGGGCCACGTCTGCTGGAGGCCTGGAAATTGGCACCAGCACCAGCGCGGGGGGTTGCCTCCACATGGGGAAGACGATCCTAGATTTCGGTGCCCGTGGCAATGCTTCGGCCACCCTGGAAGCCAGAATATTACCACCAGCACCGAGATCGGCATCGTCTTCCCTCGGTGGAGGCACACCGCCGATCCTGGTGTTGGTGTCGACTCTATGCCTGCGGATCTGGGGCCCCCCCTGGCCGGCTCCTCGAGGCGGACCCGGCCAGGGAGACGCGAGGCCTCCCGGAGGCCTCGCGCGAGGGCGAGCAAGGCCAGGGAGGGCCGCCGAGCTCTGCGACGACCCTCCCCCGGTTGGCGCCCGGCCCCCGTGGCGTGGGCCGCCGCCGCCGCCGCCGCCGTCGGCACTCCGAGATGGGGCCCTGAAGGATACAGTCGGGGCGTTGACCTAAGGAACCCTAAATAAGGAACGAGGCCCCGTTTTTCCATAAGTGAACCTTCGATCTCCGATCGAAAGCATAAGGAAAACCTGAGGCAAGCTGTAAAGCACTTGAGGAACACGGAGCCCCTCCCCAACGAAAAGGGTTCCTTCTTCAGGGCCCCGCCCGTAGGGCCCTGAGAAGGAGTGGCTGATGGGGGACGATAGGAGGGGGGGGACTGGCTTAAGGTTCGGTCGAGCCTGCCCCCCCACAGGGCGCTTCTAGGACGAAACATCCAAAATCCACAAAAAAATACTCCCGAATGGTCAGACGTAGTCAAAAGAATCGTCCCCAGACGATTGCTTGACTCTTTTTGAATAGGTACTCCTCCTGTAGAGGGACACGCCCGACGTGAGCCTGAGGGGGGGAGGGGGATCGACCTGGAATCGACGATGCGTCGCCGATAGCTCGGCGATGGGCCCCCGCCCCGATGGCGAGACCGCACGCTCAGGGACGGGGCGGGCTGCTGGGCCCTCCATCGGCGACCAGTGGGCGACTGGGGGTCGATGCATCCCCCCGATGAGCGAAGTCTGAGGTGACGGATCGGACGTCTGACAGCTGCGCTTTTCCTCGGCAGGTTTCTCACAGCCCGGTCGGCAAGGCTCGAGCGCACGTGCTCCGAACGCCCTCTGCGGATCGAGAGGCTCGCCTCAGAGTGTGAGGCCGACCGGCTCTTACGAGCACAGGCCTTCACGGTAAAACTTGTTTGAGCCTATCCCCCCCTGATCCCCGTCGCCCAGCTCTCGGGTCACAACTCGGGTCCCTGGCGGCCGCTCAGGACGAGTCTTGCACCCCGTGGGGAAACTCCTCGGCGAGGCGAGGCGGAGGACCAACCACCCCGAGGCCCGGAAGCCCCCGACGGCCTCGGAGAACCTCGCAAAAGGTTGCCTCTTCCCTGAGCCTGGCCTGGCCTCCTCCTCCTCCTCCTCCTTCGCCTCCTCCTCCTCCTCCTCCTCCTCCTCCTCATCCTCCTCCTCCTCCTCCTCCTCTTCCCCCTCCTCCTCCTTTTCCCCCTCCTCCGCCCCCCCGAACCTTGCCCCTGAGGGCCCCATTCCTCGGGGCCCCAGCTCCAAGCCGCCGACGACGGCGACGACGAAAGCGACGACGACGAAAGCGACGACGACGACGACGACGACGACGAAAGCGACGAAAGCGACGAAAGCGACGACGAAGACGAAGACGACGAAAGCGACGACGACGACGAAAGCGACGACGACGACGACGAAAGCGACGACGACGACGAAAGCGACGACGACGACGACGACGACGACGACGACGACGACGACGACGACGACGACGGCGACGACGACGACGAAAGCGACGACGACGACGACGAAAGCGACGACGACGACGACGACGACGACGACGACGACGACGACGACAACGACGACGACGACGACGACGACGACGACGACGACGACGACGACGACGACGGCGACGGTTGGCTCCCCGCGAGGCCGCGAGCCAGCGGCAGCGGCCGCCCCAGCTGGGCGATGGCGGCGCGCGGCGGCTGGCGCCGCGCACGGCCGCACGCCGGGCCGCCGCCCAGGACATCGGCCCGGGGGGCGGCGAGGAGGAAGGAGGAGGAGGAGGCGGAGGAGCAGGAGGAGCAGGAGCAGGAGGAGGAGGAGGAGGAGGAGGAGGAGGCGGAGGAGGAGGCGGAGGAGCAGGAGGAGAAGGGGGAGCAAGCAGGAGGAGGAGGCCCTGAAGAAGGCAGGGCGGGCCCTGGCCAGGACGCTCCCCTGCGGCCGCGCGCAACGGGCGAGGGCAAGGGCGGGGCGACGAGGACGACGACGAAGAGGAGGACGAGGACGAGGGCGCGGATGAGGAGGGGGGGAGGACGAAGAAGACGAGGACAGGGAGGATAGCGCTCACCAACAGAGGGGACGGACAGCCAAGAGCGCGCGCGTGCGCAGCAGCACCACGGATGGGCGCATGAACGTGCCCAGTGGTATGGTAAACACAGAGCACCATCTCGTTAGACACAATCTCGGACAACATATGAGCATGCGACTGTGCGCGCTGCCGCCATGCGATCTTCGCGGCACTGTTGCCGAGACCGAACACATCGGATAGTTCCTGTGGAAACAACAGAAGGTAAGAGAACGAATGACAAGGGGGAGACGAGGGGAGAAAACGAGCATAGGGGGAGAAGGACGAGAACAACGACGATGACGACGACGACGGCGACGACGACGAGGACTGGAACGAGGAGAACGCAGGAGAAGGAGGACAACGACGAGGATGAGGACCAGGACGGGCACGAGGAGAAAGAGAGCACAGGGAAGAACAGGTCCACGCGGCGCACAAAAAAAAGAATGTAAGATGAAGGGGCTCTCCCTCGTCCTCCTCCTCCTCCTCCACCTCCTCCTCCTCCGCCTCCTCCTCCTCTGCCTCCTCCTTCTCCTCCTCCTCCTCCTACACCTCCACCTCCTCCTTCTCCTCCTCCTCCGCCTCCTCCTCCTCATCATCATCCGCCTCCTCCTCCTCCTCCGCCTCCTCCTCCGCCTCCTCCTCCTCCTCCGCCGCCTCCTCGCGATCATCATAAACATGAGCATCACCATCTTCGCCCGTCGGACGGATAAACCGTCTCGCCATCCGCCCTCCATCCTCAGCATCGTCATCGCTGCCATCATCATCATCACCATCATCAACAACAGCATCATCATCCTCAGCAGCAGCATTGCTGTAATAACCATCATCATCCCTGCCACCTTCCTCACCATCAGCACCATGATTATCATCAGCAGCATCATGATAATCAACATCAACATCACCACGATATTCATCAGCAGCATCGTCAGATTGATCGCCATTAGCATCATCATCATGGTCATCATCATCATCATCATCATCATCATCATCATCATCATCATCATCCTCATCATCATCCTCATCATCATCATCATCCTCATCCTCATCCTCATCCTCATCCTCATCCTCATCATCATCATCATCATCAGCATCATCATCATTCTCAGCACCATCGTCATCGTCATCATCATCATCATCATCATCATCATCATCATCATCACCATCACCATCGTCATCATCATTTTATCAGACTCATCCTCATCATCGGCATCACAATCACCATCACCTTCACCCTCACCCTCCTCCACCTCATCAACATCTTCCTCACCATCGCCACCAGCATTGGCAGCATAATCGCCATCACCATGACAACAACAACAACAATAACAACAACAACAACAACAACAATTACAACAACAACAGCAAAAACAACAACCACAACAACAACAACGACAACAACAACAACACCATCAACAACAACCGCAACAACAACATCGTCACACACATCATCATCATCATCATCATCATCATCATCATCATCATCATCATCATCATCATCATCATCATCATCATCATCATCATCAGCATCAGCATCAGCATCAGCATCAGCATCAGCATCAGCATCATAATCATCATTATTATGATCATCATCAGCATCATCATCATCAACATCAATATTAACATCATCATCATCCTCAGCATCAGCATCATCATCCTCATCCTCACCATGATCCTCATCATCAGAATCACCCTCACCCTTTCCATCACCATCACCATCACCAGCACCATCACCATCACCATCACCATCCTCCTTCTCCTCCTCCCCCTCCTCCCCCTCATCATCATCATCATCATCATCATCATCGTCGTCATCATCTGCATCACCCTCGTCATCATCATAATCAGCATCATCATTATCATCGCAGCAGCATCATCAGCATCATCATCGTCAGCATCATGAGCATCATCATCGTCATCATCATCCTCAGCAGTATCAGCATCATCATCATCACCGTCATCATCAGCATCATCATCGTCATCGCCTCAGCCTCCCTACTCGCTTTCCTCCTGGTCCTTCGCCTCCTCATCTTCCTCATCCTCCTCCGGCAGACCTCCTCCTCCTCCTCCGCCATTCCTCCTCCAACTCCTACTCCTCTTCCTCCTCTTCCACCTCCTCCACCTCCTCATCCTCCAGCCTCATCCTCATGGTCGTCCTCCAACCTCATCCTCCTTCTCATTCTCCCCCTTCTCCTCCTCCTCCTCCTCCTCCTCCTCCTCCTCCTTCTCCTCCTCCTCTCCCCTCCTTCTCGTCCTCCTCCGCCTCCTCCGCCTCCTCCTCCTCCTCCTCCTCCTCTTCCTCCTCCTCCTCCTCCTCCTCCGCCTCGTCCTCCTCTTCCTCCCTCCTCCTTGTCATCATCACCATCATTACCATCATCGCAATCATTACCACCACCATCACCATCATCATCATCACCACCACCATCATCACCACCACCATCTTCATTACCATTATCATCGTGATCGACATTGGCATCATCATCATCAGCATCATCATCATCATCATCAGCACCACCACCACCATCATCATCACCAGCATCATCACCAGCATCGGCATCATCATCATCATCATCATCATCATCATCAACACAACCACCACCACCACCACCACCACCATCATCATCATCATCAGCAGCAGCAGCAGCATCGTCAGCATCAGCATCATCATCACCACCACCATCACCACCATAATCATCATCAGCATCAGCATCATCAGCAGCAGCATCATCATCTTCTTCACAATCGTGACGAATCATAACGACCATCATGTTAGTATGATGTTCACTACCGATAAGAATAAGAATAATGCTAAGAATATAGAATATAATATTGTAATAATAAAAAATAAGAAGAAGAAGAAGAAGAAGAATGATAATAATAATAATAATAATAACAATAATAAGAATAATAAGAGGAATCGTAATCTTTATAGTAATCATGATAATCCTAATAAAAATACGATGAATAAGAACGACAACAAAAAATAGAAACAACAACAACAACAACAACAACAACAACAACAACAACAACAACAACAACAACCATCACCACCACCACCACCACAACAACCACAACAACAACAGCAACAGCAACAACAGCAGCAGCAACAGCAACAACAACAGCCACAGCAGCATCACCATCGCCATCACCACCGCCACCGCCATCCGCAGCACCGTCGGCATGATCCGCGGCATGGGCGCCGCACGGCGCACGTCTGGCCCTCCCGACCGGAGAGGCGCACCGCCGCCTCCTACGGCACTGGCAAAAGGCGGCGCGGCCGCCCGGGAGCGCCGCGCCCCCTGGAAAGCGAATCTGAGAATTGGCGGCGCGTGGGCAGCGCGGCTGCTCTAGAAGACACGGCACGTCCAGCCGCCCACCCTAAAGGAGGAGGAGGAGGAGCAGGAGGAGGAGGAGAAGCAGGAGGAGGAGGAGGAGAAGGAGGAGGAGGAGGAAGACAAGGAGAAGGAGAAGGAGGAGGAGGAGGAGGAGGAGGAGGAGGAGGAGAGGGATGAGCAGGAGGAGGAGGAGTGTTCACCCTCCCTGCGTCTGCGCGCAAGAAGCTCGCTTGCGCAAGCGCGCGCGCTCACGCCTGTGCGCCTAACCCGATCATTAGGTCGGGCGTGTCCCCCTACATGCGGATTTTGGACGATACATATATATATATATATACATACATGTGTTTTAAAAAATGCTCAAACAAATACTCACAAAAATGGTCGAAACATCGTCAGACTGTTTTTGAATATTCCTCCTGTAAAAAGTCAGGCCCGACTTCACCCTACGTAACCCTATCATCCCCTTCCTTCCCCGCGAGATCTGGGAGCTGCGCTCTGGTCACACGGTGCGTTTTCTGCCCGCCCAGCTGCGGGCCCCCGGAAGCCCCACGGAACGGCCCTGCTGGAGACACATGCCGCGGAATGATGGGAAAGCAGGGCTCGGGTCACAGTTTGCCGCGATGGTGCACGTTTTCTCATTCGGCGTTTCGACATTTCGGGGGTGGACAGTGGACAGAACCCCCACCCTGGCACGTCGGTTAGTGAACTATCCTTTGTCGGTTCTCGAGAGGGCACCGCGGCCGTCACTTTCCAGGCTTGCGCCCGCCAGGTTTGAGCCCGAAGTCGTGTTCACTAAACCACGTTGTACTCAAGGGGGTTTTGTCCATCCCCGAACATTGGGCGGAAGGGGGGGGTCTGGCTCCAGACCTCTGCTTAATGCGACTGTTTGCAGCAGTGCGTTCTGTGGGGGAGACTCCACCTGCTCGAAACAGGCGCCCCAAACAGCTAAGATCTACTCCATGGGGGGAGGGGCCGAAGGCCCGCGCCGACCGGCTAAACAACGAATAAGAGAACGATCACTGATTTGTCGCGATGTTGCGATTCGTTTCGCAACTCTTGGCGGCGCGCACAAGGGGGTAGGGGGAGGGGGGAAGGCTTCTGAGAAGGAGGCTGCTTCGTGGAAGGCGCCGGCCCTGCATGTACAGAGAAGGCCCGCGCCTTCTCTTTAAGAAGCAGGGGTGCTTCTCAGAAGCCTTCCCCCCTCCCCCTGCCCCCCTCTGGGCGTGGCCGAAGCTCTCAGGCTTCTCCGCTTCCGGCGCGAGCGCCGCCCCAGGCCAGTGTCGGGCGCGGGGCGGACTGCGGTGTCGCAGCGCTGTCGGCGGAGCGACCCGCGCAAAAAACGACGGGGCGGGCGAGAGGTGCAGCTCGCCCGCGTGCCCGGGCGACGCACGGAGGCGGGCTGCGCGAGGAATCTCTGGACGATGCCCCCCAAGATCGCCCCAAAACGGCCCAAAAGCCCCGAAGAGGGGCCCAACAGGCCCCCAAGATGGCCCCCAAGAGGGGCCCAAGATGGGGAGCACGAACCGACATCTTGAGACCTCCGCCCCAAGATGGCCTCTAGATCCCCCCACAAGCCCCCGAGGTGCGCCCAAGAGGCCCCAGAGTCCCAAAGGTTTCCCTGGAAACCCTGAGGATTCCTCGGGAATTCCGTGTCCTCGGGAAATCTCAGCGCTGCCGCAGGAACCCGAATGACTTCTTAAGGAATCCTGGCTCGACAGGAATCCTACAAAGGTTTCCTCCAGACCCGTGAGGACTTGCTCTGGAATCCTGCAACATGTCCTCTTGAAACATCAGGAAATCCGAAGGAGCCCTCAGGAAATGCGACGGGATCCTGAGGATTTGAAAAGGATCGCCAGAACTTCCTGCGCAATCGTATGGGAGTTCATCGTGCGCATTCGAGGCGGACCCCGCCCTCCAGTGCCTGCGCCCCCCGCCGATGCGACGCAGCTGCGTCACCCCCGCGGCGGAACAACAAGGAACCCCCACAAATCGCGGAGCGATGCTCCCGCCGACACCAAGTCCCCAGTCGCGAAGCGAGGCGCCACTCCGTTCGCAGGGCGAGACCTCCGCCAACCAGTCGCGAAGCGAGGCCCCCACGGAGGCGGCGCAGGCAACTTCCCACCATTGAGGGCGGCCGCGTGGAAAGGGAGGCGTGAGGGAAGTCCTCCCTCGGGCGACGGCGGGGGCAGCTGTCGCGGGGGCTGGGATGCGGGCAATACGAGCGCGCACTAGAGCATCTCACGTCCCGCACTCCAGATGGGGGGGGAATGCGTGCGCGCGCTCTCTTGCGAGTCACCTCTTTCTTCCTCCTCCTCCTCCCCACCCTCCCACTCCTTCTCCGCCTC
Source organism: Prorocentrum cordatum (assembly GCA_963575745.1). Classification (NCBI taxonomy): domain Eukaryota; class Dinophyceae; order Prorocentrales; family Prorocentraceae; genus Prorocentrum; species Prorocentrum cordatum. The sequence goes on along the minus strand of CAUYUJ010003061.1, from coordinate 18,441 downwards.
CGCCCCCTTCTCCTACTCCTCCTCCTCCTCCTCCTCCTCCTCCTCCTCCTCCTCCTCCTCCTCCTACTACTACTACTACTACTACTACTACTACTACTACTACTACTACTACTACTACTCCCCCTCCTCCTACTCCCCCTCCTCCTCCTCCTCGGCCCCCCCTCCTTCTCCACATTCCCATCCCTCCCCTTACCCTTGCCAATATTTCCCCATCCTTCCCTCTCCCTTCCCTTCCTCAATTTCTTCCTCCACCTCCTCATTATCTTCCTCATCCAGCTGCCCCTCCTCATCAACCTTCTCGTCCACTTAATTGTCCTCCTCCCCCTACCCCATCTCCTTATCATCAGCAGCAGCAGCGCCGTCACTATCACCGTCAGACCCTCAACCTCATCGTCACCATCATCATCATCATCATCATCATCATCAGCAGCAGCATCATCATCATCATCATCATCATCATCATCATCATCATCATCATCATCATCGTCATCATCATCATCATCAGCAGCAGCAGCATCATCAGCATCATCATCATCATCATCCTAATCCTTCTTATTCTTATTATCATTACCACCACCACCACCACCACCATCATCATCATCATCATCATCATCAGCATCCGCATCATCATCAGCATCAGCATCAGCATCATCATCATCATCATATTCATCATCCTCATCAGCATCAGCATCATCATCATCACCAGTATCAGCCTCATCATCATGAGCAGCATCATGATCAGCATCATCATCAGCATCACCATCGCCAATTAGCATCATCATCGACATCATCATCAGCGGCATCATGATCGTTATCATCATCATCATCATCATCATCATCATCATCATCATCATCATCATCATCATAATCATCATCATCGTCCGCATCATCATCACCGTCACCAACATCAGCATCATCATCACCACCATCACGATCACCATCAAAGTCATCATCATAATCAGAAATAGCAACAGAAAATAATAATGGCAGAACATGGAAAATAAAAATTTAAACCTTACGAGTAATAGTCTTCATCATCAGCAGCAGCAGCAGCATCATCACCGGCAACATCATCATCATCATCCTCATCAGCAGCACCATCAGCATCATCATCGTCATCATCATATGCCTCATCATCATCATCATCGTCATCATCATCAACGTCACCAGCATCATCATCATTGTCATGATCAGCATCATCACCATCGTCGTCAGCATCATCATCAGCAGCATCATCATGATCATCGTCACCAGCATCATCATCACCACCATCATCATCATCAGCATCGTCATCATCATCAGCAGCATCGTCGTCATCATCGTCGACGTCGGCGTCAGCATCATCATCATCAGCAGCAGGAGCAGTAGCATCATCATCGACACAACCATCACCATCGCCATCTCCATCACCATCACCATCCTCAGCATCATCAGCATCACCACCATCATCGTCAGAATCAGCATCATAATCATCATCATCAGCATGATCAGCATCGTCATCATCATCATCATCAGTATCATCACCATCACCATCACCATCATCGTCAACAGCATCATCACCATCATCATCAGCAGCATCATCATCACCATCAACATCACCAGGACCATCGCCATCGCCATCAGCATCATCATCAGAATCATTGTCAGCAGCATCATCACCATCACCAACATCATCAGCATCATCATCAGCATCAGCATCAGCATCGTCATCACCCTCACCATCACAATCGCCAGCATCAGAATGTCAAAAAAGTAATAACAGCCATAAACATATGAATAAGAACAATCCTCATCATCATATCAGCACCATCAGTATCATCATCAGCATGATCAACATCATCGTCATCATCATCATCAGCATAATCATGGTCATCAGCATCAGCATCGTCATCATCATCATCATTATCATCATCCTTAGCAGCAGCATCAGCAGCTTCATCATCATCATCGTCGACGTCGGCGTCAGCATCATCATCAGCAGCAGCAGGAGCAGTAGCATCATCATCACCACAACCATCACCATCGCCATCGCCATCACCATCATCATGAGCAGCATCATCATCACCACCAGCATCATCACAATCATCATCAGCATCATCACCATCACAATCACCATCCTCAGCATCATCAACATCACCATCACCATCATCATCAGCAGCAGCAACAGCATCATAATCATCGTCATCATCATCTGCATCACCTTAATCGACATCATCTGTATCGGAATTTCAGCAGCACGAACGTCAGCATCACCATCCGAATCATCTCATCAATCATCGACATCATCATCACCATCACCAGCATCATCAGCAGCAGAAGCATCAAACATCATCATCGTCGGCGTCATCAGAACCTCGCCGCGCCCCTTGACCTCACCGAGCTGTCATCGTACTTCGTGACGCCAGAATACCAGAATCATATACTGGAGGACGCCGATCTCCACAATGCGATCCTCGGAGGTCCTCTTCACCACTCTGTCAGTCAGGATGGCACCGCCTAGCCTTCGGATCCTTGTCCTCGCAAGCCTTTCGGTACGCCTGGGATTCCTCTGGGTCGCTGTGAGGCGGCAAAAAACGATAGCGGACGACGGTTTCATTCGCTGTCGCTGGCTGCACTGGTCGAGTGATATCAGCAACTTTCTTGTAAGGTGTCGATTCCGTGTTGTGTTTCGTTGCTTCGCGATGTTTCATCGGGGTGCCCTCAGCCTTCCACATGTGACCGCATCTACACAAACACGTTCTGTCGATCAGCCTCTCGTACTTGCCGCACTGTCCATTGAGCTTCCACGGCGGTGCCAGGCTCGATGCGGCTGCGCCCTTGCCTCCGATTCCTCTGCCAACGATGGCCAGCGAGGAATGATGGTCCTGAACGCTGCTTCGGCGCGTCTGACACTCGAAAAAGAGCTGGAGAGTGTCGGCTCGACTTGCCCGCTCGCGCCTGTGCCAGGCTGGTTCATCCGGAGCTAGGCGGCGCGCCAGGGGGAGAAGTAAGAAGGGGCGGGCCTTCTCTGAAGGAGTCCCCCGGACTTCTGAGAAGTGTTCTAAGCCTTCCCAAAAAACACACCGAAAACCTCTCAGGGGGCGCGAGGGGTGGTGTGAAGTCCCCCCGCCTTCTGATGATTGGCAGAAGAAGAACCCCTAACCCTTTGGGAGGGGCTCTAAGTTAGGAGGGCCAGAACATTAGGGACAGGGGGTCTGTTCTGCAGATGTACCGAATCAAACCGCACGGAATGATTATCCCCAATGCGAAGACGGGGAGCTCAGCGAGGCCACTTCTTCATCGTGTTCTTAGGGTTAATGCGGAGACCTAAAGGTACCGATACCGCTACTCCCTGGACCTCTCCCGGGCTGCGTTCTGACCACGATTTCGAGGCGAATCCAGCGGTGGCGACGAGGGCCTCCCGGGAAGCCCAAAAAGGAGAAAACGGGCGGAGGGTAGCGGTATGGGTACATGTTCCTCGTCTGAGGTAGGGGTTCTTTTGCTCTCGACGATTATGAGAAGGCCTTCTCCTCCTCCTCCTCCTCCTCCTCCTCCTCCTCCTCCTCCTCCTCCTCCTCCTCCTCCTCCTCCCTCCTCCTCCTCCTCCTCCTCCTCCTCCTCCTCCTCCTCCGTCCTCCCCCTCCTCCTCCTCCTCCTCCTCCTCCTCCTCCACCTCCTCCTCCTCCTCTTCTGGTCGTGCCGATACCAGTCGCTGCCCTCGACGGCATCAAGGCCTCCCGCCGCGGGCAGTGGCTGGCGGCGCGCGCGAGCACGTGCCCGAGGGCAGCCCGCCCGGTGGTCCGATCGAGGTCCCTGTCGCGGGCCGGAGCCCAAGAGGACGTGGTGTGTCGTCTGCCTGCTCTTCCTCCTCTGCTCCTCCCTCCTCCTCCCCCCATCATGTTCCTCCTCCTCCTTCATCCTGCTGCTGCTCCTCCCGATCCTGTTCCTATCCTCTTCCTCCTCGTCCTCCTCGTCCTCCTCCAACTCCTCCGCCGCCTCCTCCTCCCTCCGCCTCCTCCCCCGGATCCGTACTTCCCCACCAGGAGCAAGCAGCAAGGAGCAAAGAGGGAGGACGCAGGAGGCTGAAAGCGGAGAGGATCTTTCGCAAGGAGGGAGGAGGCAGGAGGCTCGAGAGGATGGAGCAAGGAGGGAGACGCAGGGAGGAGTAAACAAGGAGGGAGAGAGGAGGCAGGAGAGGATTGAGCAAGGAGGCAGGAGGCAGGAGACAAAAGGCGGAGGGAAGGCTGCCGCGGGTGTATCCTGAGGGCACGGGTGGGCCTCCAACACCACAGAAAACCGCTGGGAAGCGGGACCTGGCCACGGCGTCGAGGTGCCGAGGCGCAAGGAAGAAGGCTTCAACAGCATGAGGGAGAAGCATAAGTGAGGAGTGGCAGGCAGGAGGGAAGGGGGGGGGACGGCGTCCCTCTTCTCGCCCGCCACGCCACCTCCCTCCCTCCCTCACTCCCTCCCTCCCGCCCTTCCGTCCAGAGCTTGCAGGTGGGAGCCTGGACGGTGTCTACCGGCTGGCTCGGTACTAGTACAATGGCAAATCTGAAACCGCGTGCAAAGAACTGGCAAGGCCTAGGGCTGCGCACGAACAACCCCAGGAGGTTGACCCGGCTGTCCACAGTAGGCACCGAGCCCCTCTGGGCAGAATGCGGCATCGTCATCACAATCACGACGACCACCTTCATCATCGTCGTCCGCAATTCTCACCATCATCACCACATTCAATACCAACCTCATCAACGTGATATTCGTCATCCTGCTATAATCACATTCCTTCCCGCCATCACCACCACCACGATCATCATCATCATCATCATCATCATCATCATCATCATCATCATCAGTATCATCACCGTCATCGTCGCCATCATCAGCATCAGCATCAGCAGCATCATCATCAGCAGTATCATCGTCATCATCAGCATCACCATCATCATGATCATCATCATCAGCATCATCACACTCGTCATCATCATCATCATCATCAACATCATCGTCATCATCATCGTCGTCATGATCATCATCATCATCATCATCATCATCATCATCATCATCATCATCATCATCATCATCATCGTCATGGTCGTCGTCATCATCGTCATCGTCATCGTCATCATCCTTATCATCATCATCCTAATATCGTACTCATCATCATCAGATTCTTCATCGTGATGATCATCAGCATCGCCAGTATCATCATCAGCATCATCATCACCATGAATCAAGACTAGCATCATCACCAGCATCGCCATCATCGTCATCAGCATCATCATCACCAGCACCATCAACAGTGTCATCAACATCATCATCAGCATCATCATCAGAAGCCTCATCATCATGGTCGTCACCATGAGAAATGCCAACATCATTAGCGTCATCAACATCATCGGCCACATTGTCATCAGCATAGTCATACTCATGATCATGATCATGATAATGATCATCATTATCATCGAACATAAGCATCATCATCGTCATCAGCATTCCCATGGATGAGCATGAGTATCATCATCATCATCATTATCATCATCATCATCATCATCATCATCATCATCATCAGTATCATCATCATCATCATCAGCATCATCATCAGCATCATCATCATTGTCGGCATCATCATCCTAGCTATCGTAGTCACCATAAGTATCATCAGCAGCAGCAGCATCCTCATCGTCATCGCCATCATCGTCATCAGCATCATCACCCACATCATTTATCGCCAGCATAACCGTCCTCCTCCTCCTCATTAGCACCGATGTCATCACAATAATCATCGTCACCGTCAGGATTATCTGCATCGATCGTCCTCACCATCTTCGTCACCGCCACCACCATCATCACGACCACAAACCATTACCACCACTACCACCGTCATCATCCTAAGAGCAAAAACAGGATTCACCATCTTTACCATCATCGTCATCGTCATCATCGTCATCATCGTCCTCATCATCGTCATCATCGTCATCATCATTATCATCACCATCATCGTCACCATCATCAGCATCATCGTCATCATCATCAGCATCATCAGCATCATCATCATCAGCATCATCATCACCAGCATCATCAGCTCCAGAGGCCTCGACGCCCCAATCCCTGGGCGCGGAGCGCTCAGAGGGGGGGCACCGCCGGGGCCAGCGCTGGGCCGTTGTGGCATGTTCCCCGGGGCCGCCGTGAGGGCTGCTCCGGCCAGGCAGAGCTGCCCCTGCTGGCCGCCCGTGCGCGACACCGACGAGGCGGCGTCGAGCGACCACCTCGCCGATCCTGCCCAGTCCCAAGTCGGGCGTGTCCCCCAATACAGGGGGGATTTTCGACGAAAAATGAAAAATACTCCAGAAAATATTCCAGAATGGTCAGCAAAATACTCAAAAAAACAGCCCCCTGCCTGTTTTTTGACTATCTTTGAACATCCCCCCCCGTAGAGGGGCAGGCCCGACTTAAGCCCAGCCCCGTCCTGGACCCAGGACCGGTGTGTACACTTTTTGGCGTCGGCGGCGAGGCAGGGGGCGTCTGCGCTAGCGGACAGGCCTCCACGGGGGGGTGCCGTTAGGGCAAATTGTGCCTCCATGCAGGCGGGGGAAGCGGCGGGGGGCGCGGCCGAAGGAGGGGGCGGAGGGAGCAAGCCGCTCGGGGGGACGGGTCACGCCCCGAGCGCGTGGCGCCCCGGTGTGTCCACAGCCCACCCGTATCGTGAGGACGCGCGGTGAGGACGCAAGGGCCCCACCCCAGAAGGCCATGCCGACGCTCTGCGAGCGGGGCGCGGCCAGCGAAGGCGGCCAAGGATGGGCTGAAAGGGAAGGACGCGAGGGCAGCCTTGGAACGTCGCTCATCCTTACTCTGCGGGCTGATTGTATGCGCCCTCCTGGTTTGGCCAGGCCCAGACATCCGGCCGCTCCAACTTTTGCGATGCGCGTGCCCCGGAGGTCCGGGCCACCCCTTGGCCGGTTTTCAGTCCCGAGTCGTTTTGTTGACGCTCGCGAGGCCCGGCGAGGGCCCTCAAAGGCCGAAACTGCCAAAATCCCGCCGCTCCGCGTTTCTTGTTAGCATCGAATCTCTGGGGACCCGCGGGTTGACTCTGCGCCCTCCTGCATGGCCAGGGGGGCGCACGCCGGTCTGAGGAGTCTCAGGGAAACAGCCTGGGGGTGCCCGGTTTCCCCCCGGGCCGTAGGCGACCCGAGGAGAACGAGGAGGTGGAGGAGGGGGAGGGGGAGGAGAAGATGGAGGAGGAGGAGGAGGAGGAGGAGGAGGAGGAGGAGGAGGAGGAGGAGAGGAGGAGGAGGAGGAGGAGGAGGAGGAGGAGGAGGAGGAGGAGAGGAGGAGGAGGAGAGGAGGAGGAGGAGGAGGAGGAGGACGGGTCGCCTGAGCCTTCGGAGAAACCTTCCACCTGGGGGCCCTGTCCCGCCGTGGCTCGGAGAAGGCCTCTGGGTGACCTCCAGGGGCACACCGCCAACGCACCTAATGCAAGCCGAGCCCAGACATGCGACGTCCTGACTTTTCGGTGCGGCGTCCCCTGAAGTCCCGACCCTTTCCCTGGGACCCGTTTTTATCCTGAGTCGTTCTCTGACGGTCCCGAGGCCCGGCGAGGGCCCCCCGAGGCGGAAAATGGCCCAGAACCTCCCGCCCTGACTTTGGTTGAGACCCGACCATGCCCAGACCCCCGACGTCATGATTTTTCCATGACGCGATCCCCAGAGGTCTGGACCCATTCCCCGGGACTGGTTTTTCATCCTCAATCGTTATTTGACGGTCCCGAGGCCCGGTGAGAGCCCCCAGAGGCCGAAAGTGGCCAAGAACCTCCCGCCCTGACTTTTGTTGCGACCCGACCATGTCTGGGAAGCTCCCTTCGAAAGGAAAAAACAACAACAACAACAACAACAACAACAACAAAAAAAAAAAAAACAAAAAAAACAACAAAAAAAAAAAAAAAAAAAAAAAAAAAAAAAAAAAAAAAAAAAAAAAAAAAAAAAAAAAAAAAAAAAAAAAAAAAAACGGGCGCTGAACGCCCACCCGAGGCCGGCGACTGGGGGCCAGCCACGGCCCCCCCCCGACCAAGAGAAGGCGCCGGCCTGGCCAGGATCAGGTCGGGCGTGCCCTCCTACAGGAGGACTTTGGACGAAAACAAAAAGAGTCAACAAAGACTCAAAACTGATCCCAAAATGCGTAGGAAATCGTCCCCCTATGATTCGATTTGGCTATGTTTGAGCATTCCTCCTGGAGGGGGACACGCCTGACTGAAGGCCAGGAGGGAGGGCGATCCCGCCTGGCCCCCAAATCTGACTGGCCAGGAAAAGGAATCCCAGACATGATCGCGTCGTGAAAAAATCCGGACGGCAAGGGTTTCGCTGTTTTCGGCCTCGGGGGGCCCTCGCCGGGCCCCGGGCCCGTCAAAAACGACTCAGGAGGAAAAACCAATCCCGGGGAAGGGGTCGGGATGTCCGGGGACGCCGCACTGAAAAAAATCAGGACGTCGCATGTCTGGGAACCCTAACCCATGGGGAGGGGACCTAGGTTAGGAGGGCCAGGAACATTAGGGATAGGGGGTCATTTCTGCAGATGCATCGACCAAGCCGCCCAGAATTAGAATCCCCAAGGCGAAGACGGGGACCTCAGTGAGGCTACGTCTACATCGTGTTATTAGGGTTCGGGGTTCTTCTCTGTTCAATGCAGATCCAATCCAGATAGGGAACCGAGCTCTATACATCGACGCTTTTTCCAGCCCTGCAGTGCAATTTGCACAGGAGAGCGGATCCAATTCTGTACAGGACCCTGGTGTATACCTTTTTCGCTGCTTCCCCAGGAAGTGGACAAAAACAAGTGTGCCCCACATCACCCCGACATCGTCCCCGACCCTCAAAAAGCCGTAGGATTGGAAAACAGCCCGCCACTGGTAATGTACAGCCAGACCGTATCATAAGGATGAGCGATAAGGATGCAAGGGCCTTGGACGCCCATTTCGAAGCCTCTCGAGCGGGGCGCGGCCAACGGAAGTGGCCAAGGATGGACCGAGGAAGCAAGGATGCAAAGGGTACCCTCTAGGTCGGGCGTGTCCACAGGCGGATTTTGGCGAAAAATAAAAAATCAACAAATATTCAAACATAGCCAAAAAATACTCAAAAATCGTCCCGTCTGTTTTTAAACTATTTTTAAATATTCCTCCTGTCGAGGGACGTGCCCGACTTAAGGGTACCCTTGGAAAGGTTGCCCGTCCTTACTATGCGGGATGACTGTATTTGCTTCCTGCCTCCGACAAAAATCCATGCCTGGACCGCTCCTGAGCACCATCCGGACCCAGGCATCCGGCTGCTCCAATAGGTTGGACATGTCCCCCTACAGGCGGATTGTGGGCGAAAGAATTGAACACAGTGCCAAAATACTCCAAAATAGTCAAACAAATCGTCACTGACTATTTCTGCTGACTAATTTTTGAATACTTCTCCTGTAGGGGGACAGTCCCGACTTAAGACGGACTCGTTTCTGACTCGTTTCTTGACGCTCCCGAGGCCCGGCGAGGGCCCCCAGAGGCCGAAAGCTGCCAAAACCCCGCCGCTACGATTTTTGTTGGAGCGTCGGCTCCCAGCCGTCGCGACGAGAAACCCACACGGGGGCCCCCCAAAAAAGGGACGACAACCAGCGCCCGGGCAGGGCAGCCGCTGTCTCTCGCCGTGCCCCCATCCTCCGAGGACAGCCCTATTTGCGGGGTGCCCTCCGGGCGACCTCTGTCATCGTCGTTGTCATCGTCATCGTCGTCGTCGTCGTCGTCGTCAGCGTCGTCGTCTTGTCATCGTCATCTGGTCATCGTCGTCTTGTCATCGTCATCTTGTCGTCTCGTCGTCGTCATCGTCATCGTCGTCGCCATCAGCCCCAGGCCCTGCCAGGAAGAGCTGCACTGCACAGGGGCCCGGTTGGCCTCGGCTGGACGCCTCCCCGCCGGGGCATCCGAGCAGCTGGGGCCGGAGGACTGCACCGCGTCGGCGACGCATCGGCGACGCACGGGCAACGCCTCGGCGATGCATCGGCGACGCGTCGGCGACGCATCGGCGACGCCGGCGCGGAGAAGATCGGGCCCCGCAGCCGGCCGCACGGCCGATGCATCGACGAGCCGGCGCAGGCCTCCGACCCCAGCTGCTCGGATGCCCCAGCTGGGAGGCCTGTACTCGGGGATGGACAGACCTCCCTCTCGTAGAACGTGGTTCAGTGAAAACGACCTGAGGCCCAAACCTGGCGGGCGCAAGCCTGGAAAACAACGGCCGCGGCGCCCTCTCGAGAACCGAAAACGGACAATTCACTAATCGACGCGTCACCGTTGGGGGTTCTGTCCACCCCCGATACACTATAGATCGGCACAGGGAGACCCGCTCGAGGCGGGGGGGGCTCCCGGGCCGCCGCCCCGGGGCGCCGAGCTCATGCACAAAGGGGGGGCCGCCGGGCAGGGGCAGCCAGGCCCACCGGGAGGGCGAGACTCGCCGCCTGTATGGCGGAGGGGGAGGGGGAGAAAGGCGAGGAGACGGACGAGGAGGGAGCACGGGGAGGCCTGGAGGTTCCTGGCGCGGCATCGGGTCCCCGAGGCCCTCGCGAACCGGGCCAGCTCGAGAAACGCCGCGTGTAGGTGCGATCTGGGGTTCCAGTCGTGCTGCTCCAGGATCTCGCATTTTTTCGCGGCGTCGGATCGCAGGAGAGAACCCAAGAGGTCTGGACCCGTTCCTCTGAACCGGCTTTTCGTCCTGAATCGTTTTGTTGACAGCCCCGAGGCCAGGGAAGGACCCCCAGAGGCCGAAAATCGGCCATGGACAAACCTCACTGTAGCAAACCACCCTCTAATGAAAACGGCCTGGGACCGAAACCGACGGACCTGGACCCGCAAAAAGGAGGGCCGCGACGCCCTCTCGCGAACCGAAAAAACGGCCGATTCGCTAATCGACGTGTCAGGATACCCAGACCCCCGACGTCATGATTTTTTCATGACGCGACCCCCAGAGGTCCCAACCCATTCCGATTCCCCGGGACAGCTTTTTCATCCTTAGTCGTTTTTTGACGGTCCCGAGACCCAGTGAGGGCCCCCAGAGGCCGAAAATGGCGAAAAACCTCCCGTCGTGATTTTTTCATGACCCGAGGGGGTCTGGGTAGGAGGTCTGTGCACCCCCGAGAAAATCGCGTTAAAAACCTCCCGTCGAAGCTTTTTTTCGAGACCCGAGGGGGCCTAGGCACGCGGCAGCCGCCGACCCCCCGCCGGGCAGCGCCTGCTCGAGGCGGCGCCGGCCCGGGGCCGCCTCGAGCCGGGCGTCGCCACCGGCGCCAGCTGCCGGCGGTGCTCTCTGGACGGGCCACGCACAGGCCCCGACTCTCCCCAGAAGGTGCGGGCCCTGACGATGTAGCATACGTATGCATGTGTGTATGTGTGCACACGCATGTCAACACGCATGCCGGGCAGCGCCTGCTCGAGGCGGCGCCGGCCCGGGGCCGCCTCGAGCCGGGCGTCGCCACCGGCGCCAGCTGCCGGCGGTGCTCTCTGGACGGGCCACGCACAGGCCCCGACTCTCCCCAGAAGGTGCGGGCCCTGACGATGTAGCATACGTATGCATGTGTGTATGTGTGCACACGCATGTCAACATTGCGTTCTGTGCGCATGTATATATATATATATATATACATATATATATATATATATATATATATACGAATGTCGAGAGAGAGAGAGGGAAAAAGTGTGCGTGAGAGAGAAAGTGCGTGTGTGAGAGAGAGAGAGAGAAAGAGAGACAGACGGAGAGAGAAAGAGAAGTATACATATTGGAAAGAGAGAGAGAGAGAGAGAGAGAGAGAGAGAGCGAAAGACAAAGAGAGAGAGAGAGAACAAAGGGAGAAAGAAAGAGAGACAGAGAGAGAGAGAGAAACAAACAAACAAAAACGAGAGAGACAGAGAGAGAGAGAAAGAGCGAGATACAGAAAGAGAGAGAGAGAGAGACGGAGAGACGGAGAGCCGCACAGAGAAAGACAGACAGAGAAAGACAGAGATACAGAGAGAGGGAGAAAAAAAAAAGAGAAGAAGAGAGACTCTCAGAAATAAAAAGAGAAAGAGAAAGAGAGAGGAGGGAGAAAGGAGGAAGCGACGGAAGGGGAGGAACGGGGAGGGACGAGGCGGGAGGAGATTGGCACGAGGAGCACGAAGAAAACGGGGGGGGGGGCGGGGGAGGAAGCAGGCATAATCTCATCATCCCTGTGCTGCCGGCTGCCCTGAGCTAGATATCACTCGCTCACCCGAGCACAGTGCAGGTGCCATCATGGGCGTTTTACCCAATCAGGCCCTGGAAGGGAACTACTGCGCACGAGCGAACGCTCCGCGGCGAAAAATCACTAGAAGTCGGCCCCTGGGGGTACATCCGCCTACTCCTCTCCTCCTTCTCCTCCTCTTCCTCCTCCTCTTCCTCCTCCTCCTCTTCCTCCTCCTCCCCCTCCTCTTCCTCCTCCTCCTCTTCCTCCTCCTCCTCTTCTTCCTCCTCCTCCTCTTCCTCCTCCTCGCACCCTCAGACATGTCGATACGGCGGGGCAGGCGTGTCGCCTGAGACGTCCTCACCACGTAGGCTCCTGAAGCTTGCCATTTGCAACAGCTGTGAGGATGGAGGGAGGGGATGGTCTTCAAGATGCGGCTCTCGCCTTAGCGCCGCGCACTGCCGTCTCAAAAGTTCGCAGCAGCTTCAAGGATGGAGGGTGGGTGGTATCCGACATGTGACTCTCGTCTTAGCTCCGCGCACATTCGCCTTAAAAGTTTGCATCAGCTTCAAGGGTGGATAGTGGCTGGTTTTCAAACTATGGCTCTCGCCTAGCGCCGCACGCTTTCACCCCAAAAGTTCGCAACCGTTTCAAGGATGCAGGGCGGCTCCTGTTCAAAACGTGGCTCTCACCTGGGCACCGCGTAAAGTCGTCTTAAACACTTGCAACAATTTCAACGGTGGAGGGCGGGTCCTTGTTCAAATGTGGCTCTCGCCGAAGCGCCGCAAAACTTCGCCTTAGAGGTATGCGACATGTTCAGAAGTTCAAAATCTGAAATCCCAGGAATGGTGTGCTGGCACGGTTTTGGACTGGCTGGACTCAACCGTCACGTTGATTCGCGGTGCTTAAATCCCTGGACTACTGCTCCAGCACGACTTAGGATTGTCAGGATGCAGTACAGTGGAGGCCAGTCCACAAGAAACCTTCCACAAGAAACCCAGCCCTGAAACCCCAGGACGTCCATTGATTTTTCGTGTGGGAACGTCACGCTTTCCCTAGCAAAACCATCGAACCCCAAGAAGCCCAGGGCACCCTGGAGGTAAGCAGGGTGTTTTAGGCATGAGTCTCCCTTGTAATAACTGTGATTCGCGGCGTTCAGTAAAGTCCAGGAATGTTGCTTTCTTCCACGATTGGGGATTCTGAGACGGCTGTTTTCCAACGGGGCACGTCCCGAAATGAAAAGCACTTCTCTTGCAAAACCCTGTGAGAGATAACTTGCCGGAGGGTCCATTGCAACATCGTTGTTGCGCCTTGAGTTTGCATTGGTCCTCCTCCTCCTCCTCCTCCTCCTCCCCATCATCATCATTACCATCACCATCAGCATCATCATCATCATCGTCATCATCATCATCATCATCATCATCATCATAATCATCATCATCATCATCATCATCATCATCATCATCATCATCATCATCATCATCATCATCATCATCATCATCATCATCACCATACTCATCATCACCATCACCATCACCATCAGCATCATCATCAGCATCAACATCGTCATCATCATACTCCTCCTCGTCCTCCTCCTCCACCTCCTCCTCAGATTCCTCATTATCAACCTCAGATCCTCCGCTCCCCCGCTCCTCTTCCTCATTATCCTCCTCCTCCGCCTCCTCAGATCCTCCGCTCCTCTTCCTCATTATCAACCTTCCCCTTTTGGTCCTCATCAGTATTGTCTGCGTCCCTCTTCCCTGCGCCCCTCGCTCCCTCCATCCACTTTGACTTCGTATTATCTCTCTTCTCTTCCTTCTGCGCCGACGATTTCTTCTTCTTCTTCTTCTTATCCTTCCTCATCCCCTCGAACTCTCTTCCTCTGAGTTACCTTTCCTTCTGCTACTCCACGTGCCCCTACTGATCAGCATTGTCCACCTCCTCCTCCTCCTCCTCCTCCTCCTCCTCCCCCTCCGCCGCCTCCTCCTCTTCCTCCTCCTCTTCCCTCCTCTTCCTCCTCCTCCACCTTCTCCTCCTCCTCCTCCTTCTCCTCCTCCTCTCCCTCATCCTCCTTGGCTTCTTCTTATTATTATTTGTCGTCGTCCTCCTCCTCCTTCTCCTCCTACTCATCGTTCTTCTTCGTCTTCTTATTCTTAGTATTATGAGATTTCTTGTTACGATTATTAGTATGATTGTTATTAGCGTTATTCGTCTTATTCGGCTTCCTCCTCCTCCTCCTCCTCCTCTTCCTCCGCCTCCTCATCCGCATCCTCCTCCTCCTCCGCCTCCTCCTCCTCCGCCTCCTCCTCCTCCTCGTCCTCCTCCTCCTATTCCTCCGCCATCTCCGCTGCCCCCTCCTCCTCCGCCTCTTCCTCCTACGCCTCATATGCATCCTTCTTCTTCGTCTCCTCAGTAGTATTGTTATCATTCGTGTTACTAGTAACAGTATGAGTAGTATTAATAGTAGTATTTATAGTGCTAGTAGTATCGCTAGCATTCGTATAAGTAGTACTATTAGTACCAGAACTAACTACAGTAATAGTATGGGTATAAGTATCATTGATATGATTATTAGTATCACTATTATTATTGTTAGTATTCGTATTAGTATTATTCGTAGTATCATTACTATTAGTAGTATTAATATTACTGTTCGGCTTCCTCCTCCTCCTCATCCACCTCCTCATCCGCCTTCTCATCCTCCTCCGCCTCCTCCTCCTCCGCCTCCTCCTCCTCGTCCTTCTCCTCATATTCCTCCGCCTCCTCCTCCTCCTCCTCCGCCTCCTCCTACTCCTACGCCTCCTTTTCCTCCTCCTCCTCCTCCTCCTCCTCCGCCTCCTCATCCTCCTCCCCTCCTCCTCCTCCTCGCCTCCTCCTCTTCTCCTCTCCTCTCCCTCCTCCTCCTCCTCCTCCTCCTCCTCCTCCTCCTCCGCCTCCTCCTCCTCCTATGCCCGCCGCGCCCTGCGGCAGATGCGCAGCCCGCGGGTGCCCCTACAAGGGGCACCGCCGCTTAGAGCCAACTTGCACGAGCAGGGAAGTTCAGCGATTGTCTCAAAGATCGTGGACCTGCCTGCCTGCAGCGTGGCCACTTCATATTCCCTCGAGCGCCTTGTTCGGGCGCCTCCATATATATAGCGCCATCGGCTGGCGCTCTTAGCTTCTGCCAGAATCGGGCCTCGCGTGCTCCTCTGTGCACGGACGGGTTCACTTCATATCTGTCACTTGTCCGACGTGGGAAGAGGAGGTGTTCCACCAACGCGGTGGCTGTTCCCTCAAGCCTGCGTTTGCTCACCGAGCCAGCGCACCCTGCCAGCTTCGCGCTGCGTCGCATGCTTTCCTCACGAATGACCCTCCAGGTTCGCCTCAAGCCGCCTTGAATGTCATCAGCAGCATCATCCTCATCATTCTCATCATCATCATCATCATCATCATCATCATCATCATCATCATCATCATCATCATCACCATCAGCATCATCATCATCAGCAGCATCATCATCATCATCACCATCATCATCATCAGCGTTATCAACAGCAGCAGCATCATCATCGCCATCATCATCATCATCATCATCATCATCATCATCAGCAGCATCAACAGCAGCAGCCGCATCAACATCAGCATCAGCATCAGCATCATCATCATCATCATCAGCATCATCAGCATCACCATCATCACCATCATCAGTACCACCAGCATGATCATCAGCATCATCATCAGCAGCAGCTGCATCATCAGCAGCATCAGAATCGCCACCATCACCATCACCATCATCATCAACAACACCAGCATCAACATCATCATCAGCATCGTCACCATCATCATCATCATCGTCATCATCATCATCATCATCATCATCATCATCATCACCAGCATCCTCATCGTCATCATCAGCATCATCAGCATCCGCGTCACCATCATTATCAGAATAAGCATCAGCATCAGCATCTGCATCAGCATCAGAATCAGCAGCAGCAGCATCATCAGCATCGCCATCAGCAGCATCAGCATCATCATCACCATCCTCAGCAGCATCATCAACATCATCGTCATCGGCATCAGCATCAGCATCATCATCAGCAGCCTCAGCATCATCATAATCATCAGTAGCATCATCGTCATCAGCATCACCAGCATCATCATCACCAGCAGTATCAGCATCATCCTCATCATATACATCATCATCATCATCATCATCATCATCATCATCATCATCATCATCATCAGCATCACCATCATCATCGTCATCATCATCACCATCATCATCATCATCAGCATCGGCATCGTCGTCGTCGTTGGCGGCGGCTTCGTCGTCATCAGCATCATCATCATCATCAGCACCATCATCATCAACATCATCATCGTCGTCGGAATCATCATCATCATCGTCAGCATCGTCATACTTATCATTATAATAAGCAGCAGGATCCTCATGATCATCATCAGCATCATCATCATGATCAGTATCATCGTCACCGCCAATTAGCATCATCAGCATCGTCATCATCATCATCAGCAGCATCAGTATCATCATCAGCATCAGCAGTATCATCATCACCATCATCATCAGCATCGCCATCATCATAGTCATCATCATCATCATCATCATCAGCAGCAGCATCATCATCAACAGCATCATCACCGTCATCTCCAGCACCAGCATGAGCAGCAGCATCATCACCAGCATCACCACCAGCACCACAACGATCACCATCATCAGCAGAATCATCATCAGCATCATCATCAATAGGAGCAGCAGCCTTATCAACAACAGCATTGGCAACATCATCATCATCAGCAGCATCATCATCGTCATCACCACCATCATCAGTGACCTTAGCATCATCACCATGATCATCACCAGCATCACCATCATCATCAGTATCGGCATCCTCATCATCATCATCATCATCATCATCAGCATCAGCATCAGCATCATCATCGTCATCATCATCATCATCATCAGCATCATCATCATCATCATCATCATCATCATCATGAACATCGCAGCATCACCATCATCAGCATCATCAGCAACCTCATCATCCGCTCCCTTCTCCTCCTCACTTTCCAAGGCTAGAGTACAGGAGGAGGGAGAGGAGAGCTTGACGCTTGTTTCGCCTTCGGGGGGGGGGCCTTCTGGGGGGAAAGGGAGGGGCGGGCTCTTCGCCGCTTCAGCTGAATCCCCCTTGAGATCCTTGTCGGAACGAGCCCCGGGAGGTCGGAGGCGAATTTGAGGAAGGAGGGAGGAGGAGGAGGAGGAGGACGAGGAGGAGGAGGAGGAGTTGGAGAAGGAGGAGGAGGAGGAAGGAGGGAGGAGGAGGAGGAGGAGGAGGAGGAGGACTCTCGACTTGGCAGCGATTTGGACCAGTGATGCGCGGATATGTTTCAGCACCTCCTCGGCCCAAATCAGGCCCGTGGGCAAGATAGGAAACGTACGATGACCCTGCGCAGGCGCGGATGCCTTGTCTCTCACCAGGCATGGTCTGGTGCGGCCCTGATGCGACCGCTAGGCCACAGACATGCTGCCATCCCAGGGGAAGCGACCAGACAAGGTGCCTGTTAGCACAGGCACATGAATCAACTGGTGCCGTGAAATACTTGCAGGTAATCCTTCGCGGGCGGGACAAAATCTACTTCAGGAAGCACTACATGTCAGCAAGGTGGGCGTGCGGCCATAACCCAAGACAGGCTGATCAGCACAGAACATGACAGCCCACGCTGTTGCGTGACTCCTCTCATTTACCACTGCAACGGCCTCCACCGTGCAATGGCCTCCATCATGTGCTCGTGTGATTTACCTTCGTGATACGCATAGACCGTGCCACCGTCGACATCCTCAATTGACTTGGACGCCCACCTGACACAGACATCGCTGCACGACAGAAGCACTGGAGCACGCGTGCGGTCCGAGGGCCAGGGCAGGGCAAACACGGTGACCGTACAGTTGAACCGACCTCTACGGCTAGTGTCTACACCCAGTCCACGTACTTGAGGTGAAGCGTAATTGGCAGCATGATGTATGGAATATTTGTCATGCTGTGTTGCACGGAGAAGGACGAGGAGAGAAGAACAGGGAGGAGGGAGAAAGGAGAACGGTCTTGATACGTAGTTCTATAAGGGGGGTCCTGCCCCTCCTCCTCCTCCTCCTCCTCCTCCTCCGCCTCCTCCTCCTCCTCCTCCTTCTCCTCCTAGTCCCACTCATCCTCCTCCTCTTCCTCCTCTTCCTCCTCCTCCTCCGCCTCC
>CAUYUJ010003060.1:36243-82529 GCA_963575745.1 Prorocentrum cordatum | reverse complement strand
TAGTCGTAGTAGTCGTAGTAGTAGTAGTAGTAGTAGTAGTAGTAGTAGTAGTAGTAGTAGCAGTAGCAGTAGCAGTAGTAGTAGTAGTAGTAGTAGTAGTAGTAGTAGTGGTTGTTGTAGTAGTAATAGTAGTCGCCCCCTTGCGGGGTCCCGGGGAAACCCCAAGAAGCCTCGTGAAACACCCTGGGGCATCATGAAAACCCCCATACACGCGGAGTCCATATTGCCGCCGAGGAGTCGTGCGGGGCCTTCCTGATGGCCCCTCGGAACCCTGAGGAGCCCTGACTGACGGCTTTCGAACATTCCTGAGGAAGCTGCAGGAACCCACAGGGGCCCACAATGAATCCTAAGGCATTCGATTGACCCCCGAGGAATCGAAAGGAACCAATAGGGGTCCCGAGGGCACCAAACGATTCCAGGGATCAGGGATTCTCAGGGATCCTGAGGGATTCTGAGGATCCTGAAGGATTCTGAAAGATCCGGATGGATTCTGATGGATTCTGATGGGTTCTGAAGATCCTGATGGGTTCTGAAAGATTCTGAAGATCCTGAGGGATTCTGAGGGATTCTGACAGATTCTGACGGATTCTGAAAGATTCTGAGGATCCTGCAGGATTGTGAAGGATTCTGAGGATCTTGAGCCCTGACCACTTGGGACCTGAGCCCTGGGCCCTGAGCCTAGGGCCCCGTGTCCTCAGCCCTCAGCCTTGGGCTCTCTACGTTCCGAACCCTGAGCCCTGAACCCTCCGCCCGGGGGGCCCCTTATTTTTTTCAATTCAAATACAAACAAACGTCCGGCGTCTTGAATCCCGGACCCGGCTGTGTTTTTCCCGGAAAGGGCGTCGGCCCAGGGTTCTCTTTTAGTATGTAAACATAGTCCCCCGTGCCCAACTTGAAGGAGGCCGGCGAAATTATTCCCTGATGAATATCGAAGTCGAAGGAGGCCGGCGAAATTATTGTTGAGGATGTCTCGAGCGAAACGCTTGTTTTTGAAATCCCGATCGATAAATCACAGGGTGCGGGACACCTCAGCACGACCACACCCCAGCATGACCACACCCCAGCACGACCACGCCCAGCACGACCACGCCCCAGCACGACCACACCCCAGCACGACCACACCCCAGCACGACCACACCCCAGCACGACCACACCCCAGCACGACCACACCCCACCACGATCACACCCCACCACGACCACACCCCAGCACGACCCGATCGATGAATCACAGGGTGCGGACCACCCCAGCACGACCACACCCCAGCACGACCCCACCCCAGCACGCCACCCCAGCACGACCACGCCCCAGCACGACCACACCCCAGCACGACCACACCCCAGCACGACCACACCCCAGCACGACCCCACCCCAGCACGACCCCACCCCAGCACGACGCACGACCACACCCCAGCACGACCACACCCCAGCACGACCACACCCCAGCACGACCCCACCCCAGCACGACCCCACCCTAGCACGACCACACCCCAGCACGACCACACCCCAGCACGACCACACCCTAGCAAGACCACACCCCAGCACGACCACACCCCAGCACGACCTCACCACAGCACGACCACACCCCAGCACGACCACGCCCCAGCACGACCACGCCCCAGCACGACCACGCCCCAGCACAACCACCCCCCAGCACGACCACCCCCCCAGCACGACCACACCCCAGCACGACCACCCCCCAGCACGACCACACCCCAGCACGACCACTCCCCAGCACGACCACACCGCCTTGGTTGAGTGGTTGCCTGTCGTCGTGGAATGTTTCGTGGGGTGTCTCGTGGAATGTTTCGCGGGGTGTCTCGTGGAATGTTTCGTGAGGTGTCTCGCGGAATGTTTCGTGAGGTGTCTCGTGGGATGTTTCGTGAGGTGTCTCGTGGGATGTTTCGTGAGGTGTTGCTCCGTTGGGTATCGTGAAAGCGTGCCCATGCTCCACATGTCTATATCCCTTTCCGGGTTCGTGGGTCCATCATGTTTGACCCTGACCCCACCGATCTGCGTGAGGGGTGCCACCGAATTCCAAGACATGTGGCGAATCCCATGTGTTTTTCGACCCTGACCCCACCGATCTGCGTGAGGGGTGCCACCGAATTCCAAGACATGTGGCAAATCCCATGTGTTGTTCGACCCTGACCCCACCGATCTGCGTGAGGGGTGCCACCGAATTTCAAGACATGTGGCAAACCCTGTTGGTTTTCCCGGAAAGGGCATAGGCCCAGGGTTCTCTTTTAGTTTGGTAAACCTGCCCCCGGTGCCTCAACTGAGGTGCGCCGGCTGATTTTTCCCCTGATGAATATCGAGGTCGAGGTGCGCCGGCGGATTAAAATTTGAGGATGTCTCGAGCGAAATGCTTGTTTTTCATGATTTGTTGAGGATGTCTCGAGCGAAACGCTGGTTTTGCAAAATTGGGGATGTATCAAGCGAAACGCTTGTTTTCAGAATTTGTTGAGGATGTCTCGTGCGAAACGCTGGTTTTGCAGAGCCGACCGCGACGCGGAAAAGCGCCCCGCGCGCAGGAATTCTGAGGATGTCTCGCGCGTGCCGCGTCCCGCGCGCAGGAATTTCGAGGATGTCTCGATTAATTCGTTTGTTTTTCTAAGATTTAGCGTGACAGTGTTCAGCACGACCACACCCCAGCACGACCACGCCCCAGCGCGACCACGCCCCAGCACGACCACGCCCCAGCACGACCACCTCCCAGCACGACCACCCCCCCAGCACGACCACCCCCTAGCACGACCACACCCCAGCACGACCACACCCCAGCACGACCACTCCCCAGCACGACCACACCCCAGCACAACCACACCCCAGCACGACCACACCCAGTCGCACCCCCGTGGAATGTTTCGTGGGGTGTCTGGTTGGG
This sequence comes from Prorocentrum cordatum, assembly GCA_963575745.1. NCBI lineage: Eukaryota > Dinophyceae > Prorocentrales > Prorocentraceae > Prorocentrum > Prorocentrum cordatum. The sequence goes on along the minus strand of CAUYUJ010003060.1, from coordinate 79,644 downwards.
TGGTTGCCTGTTCGTGGGGTGTCTCGTGGAATGTTTCACGGGGTGTCTCGTGGAATGTTTCGTGAGGTGTCTCGTGGAATGTTTCGTGAGGTGTCTCGTGGGATGTTTCGCGGGGTGTCTCGTGGGATGTTTCGTGAGGTGTCGCCCAGTTGGGTATCGTGAAAACGTGACCATGCTGCACATGTCTATATCCCTTTCCGGGTTCGTGGGTCCATCATGTTTCGATTGTGCCGAAACTTAGAAATGTGGCAAATCCCATTGGTTTTTCGACCCTGTCCCCGCCGATCTGCGTGAGGGATGCCGCCCAATTTCAGAAATGTGGCAAATCCATTGTGTTTTTCCCGGAAAGGGCGTAGGCCCAGGGTTTTCTGCTAGTATTGTTACCCCCGGCTTCGACTTGAAGGAGGCCGGCGGAATTATTTGGCGATCAATGACGAGTTTGAAGGAGGCCGGCGGAATTATTTTTGAGGACGTCTCAGGCGAAACGCTTGTTTTTCAGAGTTTGTTGAGGATGTCTCGTTCGAAACGCTGGTTTTGCAGAGTTGGGGGATGTCTCGGGCGGGGGCCTCGTGGGGGTCCAGAGTTCAGAGGATGTCTCAGGCGAAATGCTTGTTTTCACGTCCCGCTCGCAGGAATTCCGAGGATGTCTCGCGCGTGCCGAGTTCCGCGCGCAGGAATTTTGAGGATGTCTCGACTAATTCGTTCGTTTTTCCAGGACTTCCTTGGCCACGCAGGGGGGTATCTAACATGTTCTGCCTGAGCTGGAACCACGTCGCTTCACGTGTCCAGGGCACCCAGGTGGGTATCTAACATGGTGGTCCCGAGCTGGTACCACGTTTTCCCGAGTCCTGGCCACACAGGTGGGTATCTGACATGGTGGTCCCGCGCTGGAGCCACGTGTTTTCACGTGTACAGGCCACCCAGGTGGGTATCTAACATGTTGGTCCCGAGCTGGAACCACGTGTTTCACTTGTCGAGGCCACCCAGGGGGTGTCTAAGATGGTGGTCCCGCGCTGGAACCACGTGTTTTTACGTGCCCAGGTCGCCCAGAGGGTGTATCTAACATGGTGGCCCCGCGCTGGAACTGAGTGTTTTCACGTGTCCACGCCACCCAGGGGGGTATCTAACATGGTGGTCCCGCGCTGGAACCGCGTGCTTTCACGTGTCCAAGCCACCCATGAGGTATCTAACATGGTGGTCCCGAGCTGGAACCACGTGTTTTCACGTGCCCAGGCCACCCAGGGTGTATCTAACATGGTGGTCCCGCGCTGGAACCATGTGTTTTCACGTGTGCAGGTCACCCAGGTGAGTATCTAACATGGTGGTCCCGAGCTGGAACCGGGTGTTTTCATGTGTCCACGCAACCCAGGTGGGTATCTAACATGGTGGTCCTGAGCTGGAGCCATGTGTCTTCACGTGTCCAGGCCACTCAGGGGGTATCTAATATGGGCCTCCTGGCTCCTTCCTGGGATTCGGAACGGAACGTCGAGAGTTTATTTGTTTTTGGTATCGATTCGTTTACTGTTTGGCCTCCAGGCGCCTCTGGACATTCCTGGGCCCTCCTGCGCTCCAGACGACCGCATGTTAGATATCCCCCCTGGGTGGGCTGGACCACGTGTTTTTACGTGTGCAGGCCACTTAGGGGATATCTAACATGGTGGTCCCGAGCTTGCACCACGTGTTTTTCGTATCCAGGCCACCCAGGGTGGTATCTAACATGATTGTCCTGAGCAAGGACCACGTGTTGTAACGAGTCCAGGCTATTCAGTGGTGTATATAGCATGGTTTCCCGAGCTGGCACCATGTGTTTTTAGGTGTCGAGGCCATCCAAGGAGATATCTAACACGGCTGCCCCGAGCAAGGACCACGCATTTTAAGGTTCCCTAGCGCGTCCCCTCGGCACGTCCCGCGGTGCGTCCCCGTGGCACGTCCCCTGGCACGTCGCCCGGCGCGTCCCTTGGGACGTCCCGCGGCGCGTCTTCCTGGCATGTTCCCCTGTCAATTAGCTCTGGGGCAACTACTATGTGCTGAGGCAGCTCGAGCTTAAGATCCAGATCAGTTCGGTCAGGACTCGGATGCAAAGGAGGACTCGATCCACAACGCTATAGAGCACAATCGCGGCATGGCACATCGCAATTCAGCACAGCGCAGCACAGCACAGCTCTCGGCACGGTACATCAAGATCGATACATTCAGCATTGCAACTTGGCGCGTCCCGTGGCGAGTCCCCTTGGCACGTCGCGCGGCGCGTCCCCTGGCACGTCCCGTGGCACTTCCATTGGCACGTTCCGTAGCGCGTCCTTTCGGCACGTCCCGCGGTGCGTCCCCTGGCACGTCCCCTGGCACGTCGCCCGGCGCGTCCTTTGGGACGTCCCGCGGCGCGTCTTCCTGGCCTGTTCCCCTGTCAATTAGCTCTGGGGCAACTACTATGTGCTGAGGCAGCTCGAGCTTAAGATCCAGATCAGTTCGGTCAGGACTCGGATGCAAAGGAAGACTCGATCCACGACGCTATAGAGCACAATCGCGGCATGGCACATCGCAATTCAGCACGGCACTGCACAGCACAGCACTGCACAGCACAGCCCTCGGCACGGTATATCAAGATCGATACATTCAGCATTGCAACTTGGCACGTTCCGTGGCGCGTCCCGTGGCGAGTCCCCTTGGCACGTCGCGCGGCGCGTCCCCTGGCACGTCCCGTGGCACGTCCATTGCCACGTTCCGTAGCGCGTCCTTTCGGCCCGTCCCGCGGTGCGTCCCCGTGGCACGTCCCTTGGCAACTCTCCCGGCGCGTCCCTTGGGACGTTCCGCGGCGCGTCCTCCTGGCATGTTCCCTTGTCAATTAGCTCTGGGGCAACTACTATGTGCTGAGGCAGCTCGAGCTTAATATCCAGATCAGTTCGGTCAGGACTCGGATGCAAAGGAAGACTCGATCCACGACACTATAGTGCACAATCGTGGCATGGCACATCGCAATTCAGCACGGCACTGCACAGCACAGCCCTCGGCACGGTACATCAAGATCGATACATTCAGCATTGCGTTTGCCCGTCGCCCAATCAGGTGTCTTTGAAACGTTGCCATGCCTTACATGTCTATATTCCTTGCTGGGTTCGTGGGTCGATCATGTTGGACCCTGACCCCGCCGATCTGCGTGAGAGGTGTCAATTTGGACCCCCCCAGAAATTCTGAGACCCCTCCCCGGAGGTGCTAACCAGGGCGGTTTTCGGCTCCCCCCCTCGCGCGGTCTACAACAAGGAACAGTAAGCAGCATAAAGCAGAACTGTAATAGTGGAAATTGGAAACTGGAACTGGCGCGAGGAACAGCAAACCCTGATCCTACAGCCTGGTGTCCCCACAAGGGGGCCGGCGGATTTGTCCATCGGGAAGCAGGCGGTTGCTATTTTCTTTTGCGGGGAGAGATGTCCTGCATGTCGAAAAAAGCCAATTCACATTTGCAGACGTTGGGTTGCAACCGAAGTGTATGTTGCTGGTTGTCCTATATTTGTCTTACTCTGGTGCAGCATACCCTGGAACGCCCCTCACGCGGGCAGAAGCAAGCATGATGAAACATGTTGTTTGGAATGCCGTCGTTCCCCCTCAGTCTCCTCTTGCATCCTGTCTCCTCTCCCTCCTGCCCGCTTCTGTCGCCCCTCTCTTCTCGTCCATCCTTGCATGATCAACTGTTCCTCCTCTGCCGACGGAGACCCGTCGCCGCAAACGACCACCAACGACGACGACGACAACAACGGCGACGACGAAGACGTCGACGACGACGACGACGTCGACGACGACGATGACCACGACGGACGACGACGAAGACGGCGACGACCACGACCACGACGACGACGACGGCGGCGGCGACGACGACGACCTAATCGACGACGACGACGACGACGACGGACGACGACGACGACGACGACCGACGACGACGGACGACGGCGACGACGACGACGGACGACGGCGACGACGACGACGACTGTGGCGGCTGCGGCGGCGGCGACGACGACGGCGGCCAGAGAGGCGGAGCTGCAGCGGCTCGCGGAGCTCCTGCAGCAGCCCTGAGCCGGCCGCACGCGCTGCCCTCTGGGAAGGCAGCCGCCTCCCCCCATGGCCTCGCCAGCAGCCTCCCAGGAGGCCTCCTCCTCACTCCTCCCTCCTGTTTTTCTCCTTTTCTCTTCCTCCTTATCCTCGTCCTCCTCCTCCTTCTCCGCCTCCCTCTCCTCCCTTTCCTCCTCATCCTCCTCCTCCGTAGCCATTTTGTCTCAAGTTTCCAATGGTGGCTGGCACAGCGGCCAGCTCTGGAGTTTCTTTTGGACCCTCCTTTTACACACTCACGCGGAATATTCCCGAAATGCGGCGGTTTCTCTGCGCATTCGCCCGCCTGCTGAAGTGTAAGAAGAAGGATTGCCCAGATGCCCGAGCACGACAGAGACCGCCCTCTTCGAGGTAATAGAGATCCCTGGCATGAGGCAGCTACTGGCAAGAAACTGGATTCCATCAAGGCCGAGTTGGAACAGCTCCTCTCCGCCCAGGTCGCCGCCGCCTCAGCCAAGTTCCAAGCTACTGCCGAGAGAGTCACGGCCGATGCTCAGTCCGCCTTCCTCTCCCAAGTTCGAGGAGTTGCAAGTGCAGTCGCAACCAGACAAGACGTTTGTGAAAATGACATTGCTGAGCTCAAACGCAGGGTGGCCAACGCTGAAGTTGCACGCCAAACATTGAACAACTCGGTCGAAGAGATCAAGCCCACGCTCGCCATCGCCGAGGCCAAGGTTCTCAGCCTGGACATCGCCAACATCGGAGATTGGAATCGACCTGGACACATTGGTACATGGTGGTGCGGGTCCACGGTCGACATGACCAAGGATCAACTACAACAAGATCTCATTCCATTGTTTAAGCGGCTGAGGTGGACCTGGCAAGCGCGCTTCAACAGCGCTGCTCCTGGCAACCGGGTTTCCATCACTCTCATGGCAGACGACACCGTCGTTCGACCTCGTGCTCAAGCTCTTCACAACCATCTTCGAATCGGACGAGACTGGCGGAAACTTGTCATCTCTAGTGGTAGCATCGATCACGACCTCTTCGTCAGCGCAGACAAAGGCCCCAAGCTGGTACGACAAGAATTGCAACTCAAGCGTATCGCCAAGCTCACAGCCACCGCATTCCCCGCGCTCGACATCCGCACACACAGGACTGACGCATTCATTTCAGTCGGCAACGAGCCTATCGCCCGCACTTGCGTGGGCAACTCGCCATCGGAGCCGACACGAGTCCAACGGTCTGACGCAGCAGTTCGACACGGAGCCCCTGAACAACACCGCAATGACCTGGGCGCGGCCCTCGCCAGCTCCCTCGGCAACACTCTGGAAGCAGTGTCGTGGCTTTAGCACACGCTGGACGCCGTGGATGCACATAGATTCAAATACGGATTCCTCCATCGCCAGCTGGAACGCGCAGGCACCATTGCACTCCGACCCCCACAGAAGAGACATCAAGCGGAAGATCTTGGTGCCGTACCTCCAGAAGCTCTCCATCATCGCTCTCCAAGATACGCATGGGACTAAGAACTCCTTGCACCAAATGACCAGCTCCACGGCGATCAAGTACCAGGCGTACCACAGCCCTATTCCCGGCAACCCCGCCGCGGGCGGCGTTGCCTTTCTCGCGCCCAAGTGCCTCCCCAAGCCTGGAGACATCGACCAGACTGCCAAGCCCGACATACAGTTATCCGCTATTGTTCCTGGCCGCGCTGCTCTTCTTGTTCGCATCGCCGATGTCACGAAGCAGTGCGCTCACATCTGTTTAAACGTTCACAATCACGACTTTTCTTCCGCTGACCGTGTCGCCATCAAGCACGCTTGCTTATCCGCGAACAGCGAGGCGCTGGCCGATCCCGATCACATGCTGTTCCTCATGCCCGGGGACTTCAATATCGCTGAGCACCCAGCGCGCAGTCTCACTCGACCTATTGACATACATGCGAATGAGCGATATGAGTATCAGCCTACCTGTTTGGAAGCAGCTTCTCCGCCTGCTCACCGAGATTACTGCCAAGTCGACCGCCCATCGCTGTCCAGCGAGCTCCACGGAGTCTTGCATACATCGCTTCTTCAAGTGTTTCGCCGCCCACAATATCCCGCTGATCGGGACCACCATGGTGATCGATGGCTCACCTCTCGAACGCCTTGGCAGCGCAGCCAGCGACCACAAGCTCATTCAGGTGCGAATCCGACACCGCGCACAGCGCCCACGTGCTGAACGAGGCATCCCCGCCGACCTCTTCCAGTCCAAATACTATGCGAGCGCCGCTGAGCACCTGTCCCAGAACACAGACTGCGACAACCTCGCCCCGATCGGCGAGTGGAAAGCCCTCAAGGAGAACGCGACCACAGCTGCCTCTCAAGCTCGTGACGCACTCGCGCGTCTTCATCTTGATATTCCCAAAACCGACCACAACGCCACCTCCAGGGAGGTCAACTCCATTACCATGCGAAGTATTGCCCGAACGGCGCGGTACCAAGGCCCCAAACTCGCCCGCAGCCTCATCGACACATCGACACGTGGCGCGAAGTACCCCCAGATCAACGCGACCCCAGCATCCCCGCACTGCTACTCTGTTATCGTGCTGAAGGACCCTGTGGTCTGCGCGACTGACGCCGCCACCATCCACGCCGCGGCCTCCGATGAACGACGCGCCCAGGCCGCCGCCGCTGCTCGTCAAGCTTTTCAATAACAACAGCAGCTACGAGGCGATAGGTGGCGGAACGAGTCAACGCTGGGCGAAGGAAAGGGGAGCTTTGGAAGCCCTTTTCCAAGCGCCTGGTGCTCGCTGGTATCCGAGTGTCCCGTGGCCTCTCCCACTCGCTGCTCAAGGACCCAATGGACATGCATTCCGCCATTCAAGCCCACTGGATGCGGATCATCACCGGCAAGCCCGTAAACACCAACGCCATGAACTCCTATCTTGACCCCCCCCCCCCCACACACACACACGCACACGCACACACGCACGCGCGCGCGCACGCACGCACGCACACACACACACACACACACACGCACACACACACACACACACACACACACGCACACACACACAGACACACACACACACACACACACACACACACACACACACACACACACACGCCCGCGCGCCCACGCGCCGACCTTCGACGCCACGACCCCCGACGGACGCGACTTCTATCTGGCAGCAAGAACGCTTCATATTCCGCTCCTGGATCTGGCGGCCTTCCTTACCGTGCCTGGCTCTTCACTTCCAACAGTTTCTCTCTCCTTCGCCGAGCTCGCTACTCACCTGTCCAGCAGCCTCGCTATACCGCGCGCGCTGAACCGCGCCATTATGGCAATGCTGCCGCAAGGAGACGAACCTGTTGGGCAATCAGAGTGCTCTCGTGTTCTTGGACGGTTGTGCCCCCTCTCCATGGAGAACACGGGTGCGCAGATCATCGCTTCCGCCGTGAACAGAAAGCCCAAGCCGCTGATGAAAAAAATCGCCCATCCAGCGCGGCGCTGCCCCTGGACGACAGTTTTTGGACAAACTTGTCGAGGTCGACGCGTACAGCCGCAAGTGTAACACCCATCCTGATGCCCAAGCCCTTCAAACGTGCTTCCTGAGCATGGGCATCGCGGCCGCCTCCCCGCGCCCCTCGCACACCTGGGCGTGGAATGTCATACAGCGATGGGGCATGCACGGCCGCGCATTCACCCTGATACAGGCGTTTTACCATGTGCCGATCGCGCTGCTCGACATGGGAGGCACGCGCCGACCGCTCTTTCTGGCGCCAAGTGGGGTCGCACAAGGTTGCCCCCTCAGTGGCGCCAGCTAGGCATTGATCTTCGACCCTCCATTGATCGGCATCAACGGCTTCTTCCAGACATTTGAAAAAGGGGCATTGCCACGGCGTGCGCCGATGATCTAGGATGCGTTATCGCCTGTCTTCGTGACGCCGAAGGATTACGACATCGCCCGTCGACGATTGCCCAATATGCTGGCCTGCGCCTTCAACAACGCGAATGCGCCTTGGCGCCCGTCTGGACCATTGCCTGTTCCGGCCTGATCAACAGCATCAAAGACACCCCCGCTCACATCCACGCTGACTGGGGCCTCTTCAAGATCGAGTCCTCTGCCGAGTACATCGGCGTATTCATGGGCCCAGGAGATGACGAACGTACTCAATTGTCTGGCCCTGCCGCCAAGTGGCTTTACCGTGCCCAGACCCTTGGCGAATCCCACGCACCGATCCAGCAGAATGCCAAGTCGTACAACTCCTCCGCGCTGACGACGCTCTCCTGCGTTGGCCAACTCTTCTCTGTTCCTGAACTGATTCTCAGCTGCGAGATCCATGTCCTCCACAAGACAACCCGCTCGCCGCCCTCGGCTTGCGCCAAGCTGGACATGCTGGGCCTGAAGAGCTGGGCTGGAGCTGACCTCCCCACGGGCGCCGAGGCGCTGATGAGTGCGACGCTGTGGAGATCTGCGACCTCTACCATCAAGAGTTGGCCCCCGCTGATAGACATGCTCAATGAGTCCGCCACGGAGACCCCCTCCCCCATGGCCGCGACGGTGAAGGGCCACTGTTATGTCGAGTGTTGGGCCTCGCCCTTCTCGGTCGCCCAACATCCCCAAGTGGCGAAGAACGGAGCCGCCTTCCCAGCGGGCAAGGGCTCCATCTTCATGGTTCTGAGAAGAATGAAGAACGCAGCCTGTGCGCGGCAACAACTTCTGAGTGGTCACCGCAGCGCTGCGGCCTCGGCGCTTTCGCCGCCACGTCGTCCCGCCCTTGCTCCTGTGCTGGGCGCGCTTCGGCGCAATTTGTTTCAATCGAAGTACTCGGCCACCCTCAAGACCCACCTCTACGAGGAAAACTTCGACATCACCATCGTGAAGAGGCTGAATCCTGCTTCTCGTACATCCCCATGGCCGCTGACGGGCAATATGCCACAGCAGGAGATGAATACCATGCACCCAGCCCTGCTACTCGAGCATCACTGAACTCTACGATTTCGACTCCTCAACAGACGACATCAGCACCTGCGACCTCTTCTCCTGCCCCCGCACCCGATGAAAATCAAGATGGCCGCATCGCTGCCGCTCGTGAATTACATGTTCTTGCTGAAGTACTTGCATATTGGGCCTCGGATTGGTTCCCCGACCTGTACATCGACACCTGGGGCCACACGCTGCGACGAGGCATCGACGGGATGGACTGGCGCGAACAATACGTGCTCCGTCATCTTCGCCGACGGAGCATGCGCATCCTCTACACCGCCGCGTCGGAAGAAGATCTCCGCCGCCGCGCTCGCAACATCTGCCGACAGGCCTGGCACGACTCGGGCGCGAACCGCGATGGCAGGGCGGTGTATACATGGCGAGGATGCCGCGCTCATATGACCTACCAGCAGCGTCCAACCTGGCGGCCGAGGAACATCGTCTACGTCGCCAGTGGATACATCTGGCCGGTTTCAACTCCGACCTGTCTGACAACACCTACATCGACGAGGTCAATGAGCATCTACACCCAGATGCTGGCTCGTTCAACGACCTGACCGCCTTGTACCAGCCCCCGACCAGTGTCGAGACCCATTGGCGGCGCACGCGAGCGTGATTGCCCGCGTGCCCCCCTCGCGCTTCTGGCCCACGATGAAGACCTTGGCTGGCGCCTGGTCAGCATCATGCCGTCTTCGTGTCCAACCTGATCGGCGCCCCTGCACATGCGGGTGCAACGCGAACTACGCAACGCATAGCGTCTCGCACTACCTCATCTGCCCTAGACAGTGGCACGCACTGGCATATCCCAGGGACCGCCTCTCGAACTGCCTCCTGGCCCGCCTCGGGACGCACGACAGCTGCCACGCCACCGACCCGAACAACGAGAACCACGTTCCCACGCGATGGTCCGCCTGGCCGTCGCCTACCACATGTACCACACATGCAAGGACTTTCAGGCCTCCTACGTCGACGTGAACGCGTTCGAGGCCTCGTCGTACAAGCATCTGAGCGAAACGCGTGCCGCCGCACGCCAGGCCCTCCGTCTCGGCGCATCGCCGCACGGAGGCAGTAGCGCGGGCCTGCCGCCAGCCGCTGGTCAGCCTTTCTCTCCTCCCGACCGTCCGCCGTCCCGCTCGTCCTCACGTGTTCCTCTCCTCCTGCCGCCCGGCCGTCCCTCTTCTCCGCCTCGAAGCGTCGTAAACCTACGCAGTGAGCACGCCGCCTGCGCCGCCGTGCGAGCCACCTGACGCTGCCAGCGCAAGTGAAGGCCGCTAGACGTTGACTCGCCCCCTCCAGGGTTCGTTCGCTCCTCCTCCTCCTCCTCCTCCTCCTGCTCCTCCTCCTCCTCCTCCTCTTCCTCCTCCTCCTCCTCCTCCTCCTCCCGTTCCTCCTCCACCTCCTCCTCCTCCTCCTCCTCCTCCTCCTCCTCCTCCTCCCCCTCCTCCTCCCAGGGTCGGGGAACTGCGGTCGAGCATCCGGTGAACCCGCATAGGAAGGGGATGAGCAACGTTCCAAGGTTACCATTGCATCCTTCCCGTTCGGCCCATCCTTGGCCGATTTCGCTGGCCGCGCCCCGCTCGCAGAGTGTCGGCATGGCCTTCTCAGGCCCTTGCATCCTTTTCGTGTGTCCTTATGATGCAGGTTGACCGCACGGTCGAGCACATGATTGAGAAACGTCCCACCGCTTCTTAGCCCGATCGTGAGAAAGCACCATTATTGAGATGCCAGCGCCGCGAGTCAACGTGACTGTGAGGTCCTGACAGTCCTAAATCGTGCCTGAACACCGCACCTGGGACTCCAACGCCACGAATCAACGTGATTGCCGCGTCCTGGCAATTTCAAGTCAGACTTCCAACTATACGAATCCTTCCTTTAACTGTAGCAGGTTTTCAGAGTGAAAGTGCGCGACACGGACGCGAGAGCCGCATTTTGAAAAAGGAGCCGCCCGCGATCCGTGCAATTGTTGCAACTTGTGAAAACGATTGTGCGCGGCGCCGAGGCGAGAGCCGCATTTTGAAGTCGACCCGCCCTCCATCCGTGAAGCTCGTGCAAACTGTCAAAAGGAATGCGCGCGGAGCCAAGGCGAGAGCCACGTGTTGGAAACGGCCCGCTCTCTCTCTCTCTCTCCTTGAATATGCCGCCAAAAACGGATGTGCGCTGCGCTGTGGAGACAGCCACATTGTGAAAACGACCCGCCCTCCATCCGCGAACATGTTGGAAATTCCATGCATCACGATCATAAATGACGAGGATGTCTCAAGCGAAACGCCCGGCCCGCCCTACCGACACGTCTGGGAGACCGAGAGGGATGAGTTACTTATCGAAGACGCTTACGGCGAATCACCGCCGCCCCCTGCCTTCTTGGATGCGCCTATGTGGCCGAACGTTGAGGCCAAACTTACCAAGCATCGGACCACGTGCTCCCCGAATTGGTTTGGAAAGCTTTCGGGGAACACGTGGGCATCTTGAAGGTCATCTTGGCCGTCTGGAAGCCATTCTGACCCTTTCGGGCATTCTTGGAGGTCGTCTTGGAGGGCTCTTGGGCCGTCTTGGAGGCCATCTTGAGCGTATTGGAGGCCTCTTGGACCGTCTAAGGGGCCTCTTGGGGCCGTCTTGGGCCTCTTGGGCGATCTTTGGGGGCACTTGGGCCGTCTCGGGCCGTCGGAAGGCCGAACAAAAATCAAATGCCATAGTCCTTCAACAATTCATTGGAAATCAATGATTTGGGCCTTCTCAAGCCTTCCTGGAGGCCCTCTTGGAGGCCTCTTCGGCCGTCTTGGGCCATCTTACGGCCATCTTCGGCCGTCTTGGTGGGCTCCTGGCCCGTCGGAAGCCGTTTGTGGGGCCTCTCTGGGGCGACTTGGGGCCCTCTGGAAATGCTCAAGGGCCGTCTTGGAGGCCATCCTGGGCGTCTTAAAGGCCTCCTGGGCCGTCGTGGTGGCCTCTTGGGGCCGTCCTGGGGGCCTCTTGGGCCGTTCTTGGGCCATCTTAGAGGCCTCTTGGGCGATCTTTGGGCGATCTTTGGGGGCTCTTGGGCCGTCTCGGTCCGTCGGACGGCCGAAAAACAAGAGAAAGTCAAATTCCTTCAAAACCCTACGGAAAATCAGCGTTGTTGGCCTTTTCCGGCTTTCCTTGAGGCCCTCTTGGAGGCCTTTGGGCCGTCTTGGGCCAGCTTCGAGCCAACTTCGGCCATCTTGGTCGGTTCCTGGCACGTCTGACGCCGTCGGGAGCCGTCTTGGGGGCTTCTCTGAACCTACTTGGGGTCCTCTTGGGGCGCTTCGGGGCCGTCTTGGAGGCCATCTCGGGCCCTTGGAGGTCTCTTTGGCCGTCTGGGGGCCCTCTTGGGGCCGTCTTGGAGGCCTCTTGGGCCGTCTTGATCCGTCGGAATCCTGAAAAGACGCAAATGCCAAAATTCTTCAAACACGTAAGCAAGATCTGTGATTTTGGCCTTTGCAGGCCCTCCTGGAGGAGCTCTTGGAGCGTCTGGGAGGCTTCTTGGGGGCCTTTTGGGCCGTCTTAGGCCATCTTGAGGCTATCTTAGGCCGTCTTGTATGCATCTTGGGCCGTCTTGGAGGCATATTAGGGCCATCTTAGCCGTCTTCGAAGCCATCTTGGGCCAACTTAGGGCCGTCTGGGGCAGGAACACCGTTTGCAACCGGGTCTTCCGGGTGGCCGGCGGGACGCGCCGGAGCCCCAGGGGGAGTTCTTTCGGAAAGCAACCAAAACCAAAAACGAAATCATCTAGCACGCCAGGCACCCTTGTGATGAATCAACACGGGGCGGCGGATCCAGCTGGCTACAGTCGGGGCCCTGAAGAAGGAACCCTTTTCGTTGGGGAGGGGCGCCGTGTTCCTTAAGTGTTTCACAGCTTGCCTCAGGTTTTCCTTATGTTTTCGATAGGAGATCGAAGTTTATTTTATGGAAAAAAGGGGCCTCGTTCCTTATTTAGGGTTCCTTAGGTCAACGGCCCGACTGTACGGCAAGTCCCGCCACCGTGCCTGGGTTGTGGGTTCTAAGCCTCGTGGATCGTCGTTGGAATCTCGTGGGAGGTCTCTCGGGGGCCTCTCGGAAGCAGTTCTGAGGCCTCTCGGGGGCTGTTTTGGGGGCCTCTTGTGGACCTCTTGGGGGGGCCTCTCGGGGGCCTCTTGGGGGCCTCTCGGGGCCTCTTGGGCGCCTCTTGGGGCCTCCTGGGGGCACCTTGGGGCAGAAGGCTCGGATTGTCGGGTCGCGTGTTCTCTGCGAGGCCCCTTTTGAGGCCGTCTTGGGCGCCTCTTGGACCGTCCAGGGGCGCCTCTTGAGGCCCTCCTGGGGGCCCCTTTGGGCGGAAGGCTCGGATTTTCGGTTAGCGTTCCCTCTCTGAGGCCTCTTTTCGGGCCGTCTTGGGACCCTCTTGGGCCATCTGAGGCACCTCTTAGGCCGTCTTGGGGCGCTCTCAGGCCGTCTTGGGGCCCTCTTGGAGGCCTCTTGGGCCGTTTTGGGGTGGTCTTGGGGGCATCTTTGGCCGTCTTCAAGCGTCGGAAAGCCGAAAAGGCGAGAACGCCAAACTCCTTCAAAAACGCAAGGTGAATCAATGCTTCTTGCCTTTGGGGGGCCCTCTTGGGAGACCTCTTGGAGGCCTCTTCGGGTGCCTTCCAGGCCTTCTGCGCCATCTTGAGGCCATCTTGGGCGTCTTCGAACAATCGTTCGGTGACTCGGGGCCCTCTTGGACCATCTTGGAGGCCTCCTGGGCCGTCATGGAAGCTGTAGAGAACCCCAGGGGGGCGCTATGGCCGCCCAGGGACCCCCCGGGAGTGTGGCCGGTGCACGCGACGAGGCGCTTCCCGAGGAGGTGGGGGCCCCTTAGGTGATTACAGAAACCCTGCCAGACAGCATGTGGCATTCTACCACGCCTCATCGTGCCAGAGGGCACGGTGACGGAAAAGAAGAGTGACAGAGGGGGAGGAGGGGGAGGAGGAGGAGGAGGAGGAGAGAGGAGAGGAGGAGGACGAGGACGGGAGGAGGGGAGGAGAGGAGGGAGGAGGAGGAGTAGGAAAGGAGAGGAGGGAGGAGGAGGAGGAGGAGGAGGAGGAGGAGGAGGAGGAGGAGGAGGATGGAGGAGGAGCAAGAGGAGGAGAGGAGGAGGAGAGCAAGGAGGAGGAGGAGGAGGAGGAGGAGGAGGAGGAGGAGGAGGAGGAGCGAGGCTCCCTCCGCGCCCGCCCTCCTCGCCACCCGGCGAGAGCGCTCCGGCGCCGGCCCCCGCGCCTCCCGGGGGGGGGGCCTTCAGAGACCGAGCCCGCCGGGCCGTGGACTGGCGGTGAGGTGTCCGCCCTGCGGGCCCGCGGCAGACAACATTGGAGGAGGAGGGGGAGGAGGAGGAGGAGGAGGAGGAGGAGGAGGACGAGGAGGAGGAGGAGAGGAGGAGGAGGAGGAGGGAGGAGGAGAGGGAGGAGAGGGAGGAGGAGAGGGAGGAGGAGGAGGAGGAGGAGGATGAGAGGGAGGAGAGGGAGGAGGAGGAGGCGGAGGAGGAGGAGGGAGGGATAGCGAGGAGGGGGGGGATTGGGGAAGGGGGGGGTACGAAATTTGCTGCATGCAGCTGGTTTCCCAGACCCCCTCGAGTCATGGAAACGTCACGACGGGAGGTTTTTCGTTGTGTTTGGACTCTGGGGGCCCTTGCCGGCCCTCGGGACCGTCAGAAAACGACTCAGGACGAATAACCGGTCCTGGGGAATGGGTCCAGACCTCTGGGGGTCGACGTCATCAAAAAATCATGACGTCGGGGGTCTGGGTACGAAATTTGCTGCATGCAGCTGGTTTCGGCCTCGCCGAGGAGCCCATTCCTCGATACACTGCCGCCTCCGGCGCCGGGAGGCGCCGGGAGACTCAGCTACGTGAGCTGATTCTCACCCCCCCCCTTTGCTATCCCCCCTTTCGCCCGACCCGAACATCGTGGTTGTCGTTGTCGCCCTCGTCGTCCTTGCTGTGGAGGTCGAGGTAATTAGTCGTCATCGTCGTCGTCGTCGTCACCGTCGTCGTCGTCGGAAGAGGAGACGGGAGGGGGTCGTGGTCGTGGTCGTGGTCGTGGTCGTCGAGAGACGTTATGGTCGTCGCAGGCGAAGGGAGAGAGAAGGCTTGGTCGTCGTCGTCGTCGTGGTCGCCGTCGTGATCGAGGCGGTCGCCGTGGATGTCGAAGGAAGATGGAGGGACCTTCCTTTTCGAGGGCAGTCCTATCTAAAGCAGGCGAGACATCTGTGGCGCCCTTGCTTTTTCATCACCCCTGCCATCTCGGTGAGTCCGGATTGGAGGGGGTTGCCTCAAAGGTCAAGTATCCAGGTCGAGCATTTTGGTACCATGTTTCCATGTTCTGGTCTTGATCGGTTCATATGCTACTGGTGGCATCCTGCTCCTAGCCGAGCCTCTGCCTGGCAATGTTCCGCCCCACTGCTATGGCTCACCCTTCTCCTCGTCGCCCTCCCCCTCCTCCGTGCAGACCCCCAGCACTTTTTGCGTATCCTCGTGCTCGTTCCTCTGAGTTCCTCTTGCGGGAACCTCTTCACGCCTCGCGCGCTGATGGTGGCGTAAGGTCAGGTGCCATTGCAAGGGCTAGCTTCAAGAGGGGAAAAACACACAGACACAATTAATCGTCGACTCCCCAGAAAATACAGGAAAATATGGGTAAATAGGTGGGAAGACAAACAAAAACAACAAATATGAGCAAATCTGGGGAATCCTTTTATTTGTGTCTATTTATTTGTGTGTCCCAGGGCCCCTTCATAGTGAACGGCGTGTCCACCGCCGGCTGTGACTCGATCTGCGCCAGCGAAGCACAAGGCCGAGCTGACCGGCGGCCGGGACCTTCAATCGCACGGCCACGCTCGCAGCTCCGCGCGGATGTCTTGGGCCTGCGCTGCCCCCCACCCCCCTGCCGCACGTCTGCGCGACAGGGAGGGGGGCGGGCCCGGCGCCGCTCCAGGGAGGCCGCACGGACCCTCGAAGGGTTGCGCAGTTCTTCCGTTGGTGTGCCCGTCGGCACGCGCTCCTGCGTTGCTCTGGGCCGCCTCTGTGCACCGATGTTTCTCTCGAGGGCAGCACTCGTTGCTTTGCTGCCCGGGGTCCGTGCGAGACCCTGGCGGCCTCCCGTCTGCGCTTCGCTCCTGGCCCTGCCGAGAGGGCCGTCGCCCGCCGCCTGCCATCGCTGCCCGCCGCCGCGCCGACCCGCCGCTGCCGCAGCAGCGGCCCGCCGCGCGCGCGCCCACCTCCCGGCGCGCGCCGGGGCAGCCAGGGGAGAGGGGAATGCAGCAGCGTGTGTGCATGTGCGGGGCGTTCCCAGACCTCCTCGCGTCGTGAAAAAATCACGACGGGAGGTTTTTCGCTATTTTCGCCCTCTGGAGGCCCTTCCCGGGCCTCGGGACCGTCAAAAAACGACTCACGACGAAAAACCGGTCCCGGGGAAGGGGTCCAGACCTCTAGGGGTCGACGTTGTGAAAAAATCACGACGTCGGGGGTCTGGGTTCCAGGCAGGGGCCTCGCTTCCGAGGATCGAAGGTCGGGGGAAGGGGCGCGAGGCCGCTTCCGCCGGCGGAGGGGCTGGGCGGCAGGTCGACGGAAGGCGGCGGAAGCAGGCACTTGCCCTCCAGGAGAGCAGTTTCGGGTTCAGGGGTTCCGAAATCGCCCACATGTGTGCGTGCGTCCGCTTGGGAGCGCCCGCGTCCGCTGCCAGGACGCCTCAGCAACGGCGGGCCGCACGGGCCACTCCTGCAGGAGATCTGCGTGCGGAGAGTGCCCTCCCCCCGCCGCCCGGGTTCTGCGGCCGCCTTCTGTCCCGTCTCTCCACCCTCGTGCTGCCAGGCTCGTTGTGGGCTTCGCCCCAGCTGCCAGAGCGCGCGAGCGGATGGCCTCTGCCGCGCCGCGGCGGAGTGAGAGAAAACGTGGTTGGGAACGTCTGAAACGCCTGATTGGCCACTTTTCCACCACCACTACCATAGGTAGGACGGGGGAGAAGGGAGGATGGGGATGTCCTCCTCCCCCTTCTCCTCCTCCTCCTCCTCCTCCTCCGCCTCCTCCTCCTCTCCTCCTCCTCCTCCTTCCTCCTCCTCCTCCTCTCTCCCCCTCCCCCTCCTCCTCCCCCTCCCCCTCCTCCTCCTCCTCCTCCTCCTCCTCCTCCTCCTCCTCCTCCTTCCTCCTCCTCCTCCCTCCTCCTCCTCCCTCCTCCTCCTCCTCCTCCTCCCCCTCCTCCTCCTCCTCCTCCTCCTCCTCCTCCTCCTCCTCCCCCTCCCCCTCCTCCTCCCCCTCCCCCCTCCTCCTCCTCCTCCTCCTCCTCCTCCTCCTCCTCCTTTCTCCTCCTCCTTCTCCTCCTCCTCCTCCTCCTCCTCCTCCTCCTCCTCCTCCCCCTCCTGGCCCAGGCAGGGCTCCGCGCCAACGCCTACTACACCAAGGCCGCCGCCGAGCTCAAGGAGAAGGCCGCCACCGACCCAAGCGTCGACACTGCGAGCTTGGGGCCGCCGTTCCTGTGCGTCTTCTTCATTGTGATGGTGGAGCTTCGCAAGCAGGCAGCGAGCGGAGTTCACAAAGATGAGATCGAACAGTTCTGGGCGACGTCCATCCAGGGTAAGGCACCACACAAGCTCGCGGGACTGATCCGCACGATATCATTCCAGCAGCCCCGCGGCGAGAAGAGGAACCGCATGGAGAAGATGGTCAAGCTACGCTTTCACATTCTGTCGGACACGGATGGCGGGAGGAAGCTCGGATTGTTGATGCAGCGTGCTCTCGTGGAGCTGAATGCCCAGAAATTGTACAGCTCCGCACCGCGGAGCCAGGAAGAGCGCGCGATCCAGAAGTGGCAATCGAGCAGCCGCTCATGATCATATATTGGCATGGAGAGGTGATGAAGAATGACGGCCCTTCCGATTCAATCGTAGGGTCTTCGGCTGGTTCTAAGTGTGTTGCGGCGTCCTCTCGCCCGATGACGTCTCCTCCGAGGAAGGCTCGGAGAATGGAGTGCGAGAAAGAAGTCCCTGCCGCGCCGAGAGCTAAATCGTTCGAGGCGGGGGCTCCTTTACTGCTCCTGCTTTGTCTTTGAATGTCCCTCCCTCCTCTCCCCTTCTGAGTGCCTCGTCGTCCTCTACCCCTCTCCCGCTCTTACTCCCTCCGAATATTGTCACCAGCTCCAGGCTTGCCTCGTTGGCTTCCCGTGGCCTCGTGCGCGGTACCCGAGCCACGGGAGGAGGTAGGTTTGTGGGGAGCGCGGCGACTGGGTCGGACGTGGGGGGGGGGGGGGGGGGGGCATGAGGCTGATAGGCTCTCGGCCGCTGCAGCGGATCGTGCCCTTGGCCGCACGGTGGCCGAGACAGAGACAATGCGCCGACTTCCTCAGAAGCGGGGGGCTCCGTCGCGCCGGCGTGGGACTTGAGGGCAGGCAGCTGTGCCCCCCCCCCTCCTGGCCGTGGGGGGCGGTGCTGGGCCCTGGTGGCTCCGCCGTCTAGGCGCTGGGGGGCGGGGCTTGGGGCAGTTGTCTGCCTAGGACGTTGGCGCCCGCAGGCACCCCTGGAGGGCCTTCCCTCCTTTTTGGGCTCGCCTCGGGGCCCGACGGGGGCCCTCCTCCCTGCGGAGGCCTCTCGATTTTAAATTTTGGATGTTCACGCGGTTTTTATCGACGTCGCAGGGACCGAAATCATTTTTTTGACAAGTCTTCTCGGGTAGGCTCATGGCTGTAAGCTCGATGTCGTTCCCAACTTTTCAGATCAGATCAGATATTCCCCCTCCTCCTCCTCGTCCTCCTCCTCCTCCTCCTCCTCCTCCTCCTCCTCCTCCTCCTCCTCCTCCCCCCCTCCTCCTTTGAGTCCATGCGGGGGGCTGGCACGGCCCTTCGCTGTAGACCCCCCCGAATGCGAGGCGACGCCTGTGTTCGCAGTTGTGTTTTCGGTTCCTCTTGGTCCGCAGATTCTCGGGTCGACGCGAACCGTGCTGGAGGGCGCGAAGATGCGCCTGACATCTGTAATGTTTCAGCAACATCATCATCATCATCAGCAACATCCCCATCCTCCTCATCATCTGCATCATCCTCATCATCAGCAGCAGCATCATCATCACCATCACCATCATCAGCATCATCAGCAGCAGCATCATCATCACCAAGCAAACGGCGATGATTTAGCAGGAGACGGAAGAAACATAGAGAAGCAACACAGACAGGAGGTACTCAGACAGGACGATAGCATCGGCCAGCAGAAATGGAAAAATAAGATCGGGAGGAGGGCCAGGAGAAAGGAGGAAGGGGAACAGTCAAACAACTGCTCTGAGTTTTTGGGGGACGCACCATTGGATTTCGGGAGCTCCGTGGATGGCTCTGGCACGCCAGGGGGCCGCAAGATCGGGCACGGGTCTCATGCCCCCGCCGACGTTATCCCATTCGCCAATGTAAGAACTAATGTTCAGTAGCGGGGGTCTTTCGCGCTTGAGTATCTCAGGGGGATCGATTCAGGGGCGCCCGAACCATTTCTGATGTCAGATGTGAGGTTTCTGGGCAAACAATGAGCCCGCGGGGCAATCTCGGTCTTGTATTGTGTTCCTCGAAACCGTTCCGGCTCGAACGGCGGCTTGGGATGAGGTCCCACGTGTGTAACCCCTTTGCCAATGATATGATTATGGCACGTGCAGTTTGCCGTGCTGCCCTCAATATATTCATTATGGTTGTTGCTGCTTCGGCGGCTTCACCTCTCCATATCGTCAGTTCGGCAGCATAGACGCTCGCTTGGACATGCTGCATATCAGAGTCGTTCAGATTCGTCCATATTATTTTGGTTGTTGCTGCGACGACGGCGGCTCCACCTCTCCATAGTTATCAGTTCGGCAGCATCGACGACGCTTGCTGGGACACACTACATATCAGAGGCGAAATCGGCATCAGGTCAGGCATGGACTTGGATGAGGCCCTTGATGATCTCGAGATTGATGGCCAGCTTGGCGAGGCTCCAGCAGCACGCGGCGTCGCCGACATCGCCGATGCTGCCCCCGAGGAGATGCTGGTCGACGGCCTGGACCAGTTCGACGAGCTCGACGCCGCCGCCCTCGCGCCCGAGAAGAAGTTCGTGAAGAACTCCGACCGCCACATCGCCCGCGCGAGGGAGGCCTTGCTCAAGAAGCGTGCGAAGACGCTCAGCCAGCAGCTCAAGGTCCTAAAGGGGTGGGGTGTGGGGTGGGGTGGGTGTGTGTGTTGGTGCGTGGTGTGTGTTTGTGTGTGGGTGTGGTTGGTTATGGGGTGGAGTGTGTGTGTGTGTGTTGTGTGTGTGGGTGTGGGTGTGGGGGTGGGTATTTGTGGGTGTTGGGTGTGGGTGTGGGTGGGGTGTGGGTTGGGTGTGGGTTGTGGGTGGGGTGTGGGTGTGGGTGTGGGTGTGTGTGTGGGTGGTGGGTTGTGGGTGTGGGTTTGTGGGTGTTGGGTTTGGGGTGTGGGTGTGGGGGTGGTGGTGGGGGTGGGGGTCGTGGGTGGGGGGGGGTGGGGTTGGGGGTGGGGGTGGGGGTGGGGGTGGGGGGTGGGGGTTTTATGAAGGGGGGGGCCCTGGGTGGGGGTGGGGGTGGGGGTGGGGGTGGGGTTGGGGGTGGGGAGGTGGTGGGTGGGGGTAGGGGGTGGGGGTGGGGGTGGGGTTGGGGGTGGGGAGTGGGGGTGGGGGTGGGGGGTGGGGGTGGGGGAGGTGGGGGTGGGGGTGGGGGTTGGGGGTGGGGGGTGGGGTGTGGGAGGTGGGGTGGGGTTGGGAGTTTGGGGGTGGGGGCGTGGGGGTGGATGTGTGGGGGGGTTGGGAGTGGGGGTGGGGGTGGGGGTTGGGGGTGGGGGTAGGGGGTGGGGGTAGTGGGGGAGTGGGGGGGTGTGGGTTGGGGTTTGGGGGTGGGTGGTGGGGGTGGGGGTGGGGGTGGGGGTGTGGGGGTGGGGTGTGGGGGTGGGGGTGGGGGTGGGGTGTGGGGGGTGGGGCGTGGGGGTGGTGTGGGGGGGTGGGGGGGGGGGGGGGGGGGGGTGGGGGGGGGGGGGGGGGGGTGGTGTGGGTGGTGTGGTCGTGGGTGGGAGGGTTTGTGGGGGGGATGGGGGGGGCAAAAGCTAGCGTTCCGTGGGCCTATTTCGGGCTCTTTGATTGAATGAATCGATCCGCAGCGCGCGCGTCGGTCGGCGAGTGGAGGGGCGAAGAGCCGCGACGGCGCAGCACGCGCAGTCGCCGCCGTTCCAAGGACCAACCGGCGTCGCGCGATGCCGCGGTCAGGAACGTGCAAGCCCTGATCCCAGCAGCCAGACTTATCCCAGGGACGTCTTGCGGGTCAACTTTGGGGAGAAAGCGGAAGCTCAAGGCAGTCGGTGGACGCTTGAACCATGTGCGCCAGGAAACGCCCGAGGGAAGAAGTGGGGCCCTGAGGGTCCATTGGGGAGGGTCCTGGGGGCCCATTCGGGGGGGGGGGGGGGTAAGGTTGACCAAACCGTGTGTGTGTGTGTGTACCAGCTCGGTTTTTGGTCTATTACTTCTGATGCGCTTGCTTTCCTGTTGATTATGCTTCTCGTCATCTCTAAAGTGATTGTTCAAAGTAGTGGAATGCAGAACGATTCCTGTTGTAGCACATTTTAAATTGAGTTCTTTTGTAAGGAATTACAAGGGACTTCTGTTCATGATGTATTACACATTGTTTCCTTTTGTGGCGGATTACAAAAGGATTCCTTTTGTGGAGGATTACAAAAGGATCCCTTTTGTGGAGGATTACAAAGAAATTCCCTTTGGTGGAGGAATACAAAGGGATTCCTTTTGTGGAGGATTACAAATTGATTTCCTTTGAGTGCTTTCCTGGAAGTGAACCAGGGGACAAAAGAAAAAAAAAAAAAAAAAAAAAAAATGAAAATTATGAAAATTGCAGGTTTTCGAAGAATTTCCCATGCTTTGAAACAACAACATATAAAACAACACAGCATTTTCACAATCCGAATGCAAAAATGCTGTGTTTTCATATGGTTTCGGCCTCAAAACCTTGGAAATGCTGTGTTTTTTATATGTTTTTGCTTCAAAGCATTGAAAATTCATTGGGAACTTGCAATTTTCGCAATTTTCAATGATTTTCGGATTTTTGTTTTTTTTGTTTTCCTTTTGTCCCCTGGCTCACTTCCAGGAGAGCCCTCAAAGGAAATCAATGTGTAATTCTCCACAAAAGGAATCCCTTTGTATTCCTCCACCAAGGGGAATCCCTTTGTAATCCTCCACAAAAGGGATCCTTTTGTAATTCGCCACAAAAAGGAATCATCATGTGATCCTCCATAAAAAAGTCCTTTTGTAATTCTCCACAAAAGGAATCCTTTTGTAATCTGCCGCAAAATAAAACAATATTAGTTCACCACAAAAGGATTCCCTTTTGTAGCTCAACAACAAAAGAAATCAATGTGTAATCCGCTAATGTTTATTTCGGGCCTCCGGGGGCCGGAGAATCGAGATATTAAGGCTTACTAATCTCTCTGGAACGCGCTTCGGCGCTCACCCACTGGAAGTAAGAGGGGTGAGGAGGAAGAAACGGTGGTGGAGGCGGAGGAGGAGGAGGGGGAGGAAGAAGGGTGAAGAGAGGATAACTTATGGAATCTGCTATGGGTGCCTAGCCCCAGGGAGTTATTCCCTTAGTCTGGTGGGCTGTGCTTCCCACTCGATCGTGCTCTGTGAAACTCATTATGACAACGCATTGCTCCCAACGCATGCTCGTCATCACCATCGTCACCAGCAGAATCTTGAAACACATACTCATCATCATCATCGTCATCAGCAGCATCTTGAAACACATGCTCGTCGTTACCATCGTCATGGGCAGCATCTTGAGACACATACTCGTCATCATCATCATCGTCATCAGCAGCATCTTGAAACACATGCTCGTCATCATCATCATCGTCATCAGCAGCATCTTGAAACACATGCTCGTCATCACCATCGTCATCAGCAGCATCTTGAAACACATGCTGGTCACACCATCGTCATCATCAGCAGCATCTTGAAACACATGCTCGTCATCACCATCGTCATCAGCAGCGCATTGAAACACATGCTCGTCATCACCATCATCAGCAACATCTTGAAACACATGCTCGTCATCATCATCATCGTCAGCAGCATCTTGAAACACATGCTCGTCATCATCATCATCGTCATCAGCAGCATCTTGAAACACATACTCGTCATCATCACAATCGTCATCAGCAGCATCTTGAAACACATGCTCGTCATCATCATCGTCATCAGCAGCATCTTGAAACACATGCTCGTCATCACCATTGTCATCAGCAGCATCTTGAAACACATGCTCGTCATCACCATCATCATCAGCAGCATCTTGAAACACATGCTCGTCGGCCCCCCCTGTGGTCTGTGGTCTCGGGGAGGTGCGGGTCGGCGCCGCGCCGCGCTCCAGCCCCCTCGCGGGGATCTCTGCGCCAGCCCTGCGGCGGCTGCCGGCCCTCGATGGCCTGGGTGGGCTGCTCCAGGGAGGCGCTGCCGTGGAGCCACCGCGAAGCTGGAGGAGGAGCGGATCAGGATGAGGAGGATGGGGAGCGAAGCAGGAGGAGGAGGAGGAGGAGGAGGAGGAGGCGGACGTGAAGGTGGACGAGGAGGATAAGGAGGAGCAGGAGGATGAGGAGGGTGCGACGGACGGACGGAGAAGCAGTAGGTGGATGAGCACGAGGGGAGAAGGAGGATGAGAGGCGGACGACCAGGATGAGAAAACAGGAGAAGGAAGACAAGGAGGTGGAGTTGGACTAGGAGCTCCTGCTCCTCCTCGTTCTCCTTTTCCTCCACCTCCTCCTCCTCCTCCTCCTCCTCCTCCATCTCTAGTGGATGGAGGAGGAGGAGGTGGAGTTCGAGGAGGAGGAGGAGTTCGAGGAGGAGGAGGAGGAGGGCAGATAGCGACGACCAGCAGGAGGGACGGGCCTCTGCCGCAGCCTGCGGGGCTGGCGTCGCTGGCCGCGCTCGGGCCCGGGCGCGCCCAGGAACTTCAACACACACACACACACACACACATCCATGCCTTCTCTCCAGGAAGAACGGCAGGAGGAGGAGGACGACGACGTCGAGTAGGAGGAGTTCGAGGAGGAGGAGGAGGAGGAGGAGGAGGAACATGAGGAGGAGGAAGGGGGAGGCGGGACAACGAGGAGGACGATGAGGAGGAGGAGGAGAAGACAAGAGGAAGATGAGGAGGAGCAGGAGACGGAGCCAAGGATGAGGAGAGGAGGAAATAGGTTGAGAAGGAAGAGGAGGAGGAGCAGGAGGGGGAGGAGGAGGAGGACGAGGGGGACAAGGAGGATGAGGGTCTGGCGGACTAGGATAAGACACACAAGTTGCGAAAAGCTCTTAGGGGTCCGCCCTGGGTAGTATTTCACCACGGATCGATTTCTGACGGCCCCCGTGGTCCCGAAACGGACCCAACAACTCGGCTCAGGCGAAAGGATGGAGGTGGGGCAGGAGGGGTGGACGATGAAGAGGATGAAGGAGGATCGAAGATGATGCGGATGGATGACGGAAATGAGGAGGAGGGTGGGGAGGAGGAGGAGGAGGAGGAGGAGGAGGAGGAGGAGGAGGAGGAGGAGGACCAGTGTAAACCCAAGGCTCATCAACGATGTTGCAATCAACCCTCCCTGCAAGTTCCCCCATTCACAGGACCCTACAAGGGTTCATTCTCACAGAGAAGTGTCTCGTTGGAATACAACCGTCAGAAAATCCTGACCAGCGCCAGAATACCACTCCTGGGATTTCAACGCCGCGAATCAAGGTGACATGTGCGTCCTGACAATCCTGAGCTATGCCAGAAAAAGTTCCTGGGACTTCGACACCGCCAATCAACGTAACTGTTGCGCCCTGTCACTCAATAGGAATACTTCAAACGATTGCAAACTAATATTTAGACGGATTTCCGCCGCGCTAAGGCGAGAGCCAAATGTTGAAAAGGCATCGCCCTCCATCCGCCAGACATTCGCAAACTGTTAAGACGAATGCGCGCGACGCTAAGGCGAGAGCCACAATATGAAAAGGTTCCGCCCCCGATCCGTGAGATTCATGCAAACGCTGAAGACCCATGCACGCGGCGCTAAAGCGAGAGCCATATTTTGAAAATCACCCCCACCCGGTCGGAGGATGAGGAGGAGGAGGAGGAGGCGAGGGTGGAGGAGGAGGAGGAGGAGGAGGAGGAGCAGGAGGAGGAGGAGGAGAAAGAGGAGAAACAAGAGAAGAGAGGAGGAGGAGGAGGAGGAGGAGGAGGGGAGGAAAAAGAGGAGGAGGAGGAGGAGGAGGGGAGGAGAGGGGGAAGAGGAGGAGGAGGAGGAGGAGGAGGGAAGATCCTCATCTACTGGCACGCGAAGCAGCAGAAAACACAACGAAGACAACTCCGGGGGAGCCCGCCCGGCGCCGCCGCCCGCGACAGGAGGACACCGCCAAGGAGCTGCAGGACCACGCCGCGAAGACGCAAGACACGCTGGTCGACGCCGTGGAGAACGCCGAGGCCGCCGCCCCTCTCCAGCGAGCGACGACGACGACGACGACGACGACGACGACGACGACGACGACGACGACGACGACGACGACGACGACGGCAACGACGGCCACGACGACGACGACGACGACGACGACCACGACGACGACGACGACCACGACCACGACCACGACGACCACGACGACGACGACGTCGGCGAGCGACGACGGTTAACGAGCGGGGGCGAGCGCAGCTCCCCATACAGTCGCGATGGGTGAGCAGATCAACCGTCAACCCTCTTTCCTCCTCCTCCTCCTCCTCCTCCTCCTCCCCCTCCTCCTCGCTCTCCTTCCACTTCTCCTCCTGCCTCCTCTTCCTGCCTCCTTCCTCCTTCCTGCCTCCTTTTTCCCGGTCCCTCTCCACCGCCTCGCCCCCTCCTCCTCCTCCACCTCCTCCTCCTCCCTCCCGAACCCTCTCCACCGCGTCGCTTCCCTCCTCACTTCTCCATACAGACATGCGCATGCGTATGTAGACCGTAGGCGAGTCAGAAGCCTCCAAGCACGCGGCCCTGGACCATCCTGGATCCCTTCCCAGTCGGCGCTTCTCTTCCCGGATGAGGTAGTGATGGTGCCAGGGCCCGAAATCGAGAAGAACGCTCAGGTTTAAGAGAAGCATCTTTCAGATGTCCTTGGGTCCTCCTCCTCGTGCTTGTCGTGGCGGGCTCGCCTCGGGATCCCAAGGTGGCTCATCCAGTGGCGTAGGTGCAGGGAGAGGGACACTGCGTCCCCACCGAAATCTTCCTGAATACAGTCAAGACGCCCAAGTAAGGAGCACTTCGGGTTCCCGACCGTTCATCAGATCTGGGTCGGGGAACCTGTTCGTGGCCGAGGCTCACTGTGGTCTTCGCTCCCTCGTCGGCGCCTTTCAAGGTGGCACGGTTGACTGTGCTTCCGTATGCTTCCCCCCCGTCGCCGATGCATTGGTGGCGCGGCGAAGCTTTGCACCCCGTTGTTTTCCAGCCTGCCGCCGCCGATGCACCCGCGGTGCGGCGCGATCCTCTGACGCCCCCCTCGGCTCGGTCGGAAGACCTCTCTTGTGTTAAGTCGGGCCTGTCCCTCTACAGGGGGAATGTTCAAAAATAGTATTAAAAAAGATCGTCTGGGGAAGATGTTTTGAGCATGGTTGGACATCTGTTGAGCATTTTTGGACATTTTTTCATTTGTCGTCCAGAATCCCCCAGTAGGGGGACAGGTTCCGTGGCAGATCCAGCAGGTCCCGAACCTCCTCGAACTCCAGGGAGCTCGCCCTCTCGGGCTGTTCAAGCCAGATGTACCGTCCGTGCTTGACCTGGTGCCTGGCCACGAGAACACGCAAGCAAAACAAATTCCAAGCCCCTCTGCTCTCCCTCCTCCTCCACCTCCACCTCCTCCTCCTCCCTCCCGAACCCTCTCCACCGCGTCGCTTCCCTCCTCACTTCTCCACACAGACATGCGCACGCGCAAGCAAAACAAATTCAAAGCCCCTCTGCTCTCCCTCAACCAGCTCCTCTTGACCCGTGGTGTCCCCGAAGGGGCCGTGGCCAAGGCCCGCCGTGGCCCGGAAAAGCAGCCGCTGCGCCCCTGACCCTCCGACGGGGGGCCCCCCTCCGTGGGCCCTCCGTGGGCCTTGCGAGCGGCCTCCCCGCGCGCCCCCCGGCGGGCCTCCCGGGGCGGGCCTCCCGGCGGGCCTCCCGACGGGCCTCCCGACGGACCTTCCCCTCCTCCTCTCCTCCTCCTCCTCCTCCTCCTCCTCCTCCTCCTCCTCCTCCTCCTCCTCGTCCTCCTCCTCCACCTCCTTCTCCTCCTCCTCCTCCTCCTCCTCCTCCTCCTCCTCCTTCTCCTTCTCCTTCTTCTCCTCGCCACCCGGGAGGCCTCCCGACACCTGGCATCGCTCGGACGTGTGCATATGTTCTCGGCGAGAACCATCGGGGACCATCCTGGGCCATCGAGCAGAACAAGAAGAAACACGCACGAAGCCGAAACATGCACGGGAGATTGACGTCCGAGCGACGGCAGGGACAGGCCTCCTTGGGCCTCCCGACTGGTGGATCGCGCTCCCTCGGTAACCTTGAGGCCTTCTTGGGTCGTTTCTGAGGAGCCTTGGAGGCGAACTTCCTTGAATGGCTGGTGCGGACACGCGACCTCCACCCACCCCCCATGCCGTATTCTACAGGCTTCGCGCATCCCCGCCAGCCCGTCCAGAACCGACGCCCAGGCTTGCCCGTACCAGGGACGCGTACGAGCAAGCAGCGGAACGAAAAGGCGGGCAGCCGTCAAACCGAAGCTCGGGATCAGCTTGAGCAGACCGATCAGTCAACCATAGTAGTTGCCCTCTTCGCGGATCGTTTGACATGGGAGCGTCTTGGCGGCTTACTTGGGCCATGATGGGGTTCGCTGGGGCATTCTAGAAGCCTTTGGGGCTCTCTTGGCGTCCTTTTTGGAGCCTTGGGGGCTCTTTTGAGCCCTTTGAATTATCTTGGGTGCTCTTGGGGTCGTCCATGTGTTCTCTTGGGCCCCTCTTGGGAATCTCTTGGGACTCTTGGGCCATACCGGTGCAATTCTGAGGCCCCAACAGCTAATCGGATGCGAAAAAGCGAGAATGCTAGCAACACTGGTTGTCGCCAGGTGTTGGAAAGATTTGGGCATCCTGGGGGCGGTCTTAGGAGGTTCTGTGGGGAGCTTGGAACCATATTGGGTTAGTATTTGGGCACCGTTGAAGCATCTTGGAGAACATCTTGAGCCGTCCTGGACAATGTTGCGACCTCTTGGCGGTCATCCTGAGCTATTCGAAGCTGTCGTGGAGCGATGTTGGCCCAAAAGTCTCCCAAGGATGCCCCCGAGATGCCAAAATCTGTGAAACAACTAATGTTATGTATTTGTATGCTTTGAGCGCAGGGGGTGAGGGGGGCTAATTAGAGTCGCCCCCCTTGAGCCTGAAAAATTGCCTCGCGGGGCGGTCTTGGGACCTTCCCGGGTCTGTCTGGGGACTCTCTTGGGCCATCTTGGGTCGTTCTGAGGCCTCAGACAAGACAACCTGATGTTCGCCTGGTGCTGAAAGACTGTTGGCCCCTCGGGGACGTCCCTGGAGGTTCCGTGGCCACTTGGAGCCGTCCTGGAGGGGCATCCTGGAGACTCTTGGACGGGGGTCTTGGGGGTCTTGGGGCATCCTGGAGAGCCGCCCTGGAGGGGTCTTGGGGCATCTTGGAGACACCGTGGAGGCAAGGGCTCCCACGAGGGTGCGAAGTTATTCGCGCTTCGCGCTTCGCGGTCCTCGTTCCTTCTCCTCCTCCTCCTCCTTGTCCTCCTTTTCTCCCTTTGGGGGGGTGGCGCGAGAGCGCGAAGCTATTCGCACTTCGCGCTTCGCGCAGCGCGAAGCGCGAAGTTGGGAGCCCTTGTGGAGGCCACCTTGGGCTGCCCGAGGCCCCCCCTGGGCCACCGTGGACGCCCGAACCCTTCCCCGCCCCCACCGCCGAAACCCAGGGGGGGAGGGAGCACGGGCCAACCCTCCTCCTCCTCCTCCTCCTCCTCCTCCTCCTCCTCCTCCTCCTCTTCCTCCTCCTCCTCCTCCTCCTCCTCCTCCTCCTCCTCCTCCTCTTCCTCCTCCTCTTCCTCCACCTGCGATTCCCCATCGTGCTATTCCCCATCGTGCTCTGCCACCTCCTCCTCCTCCTCCGCCTCCTCCTCCTCCTCCTCCTCCTCCTCAGGGGAAGAAGGGGCCGGAAGAGAAAGCGCGCTGGACCACCTCGGCCCAGAGGGCTGGTAGGGTCAGGGGAGGCTCGCACTGACCGCTCCGAGGGTCAGGGAGCGCAGAAACGAAGCAAGGGGCGCGGGTGAGCGACGGGACCCGTCTCTCAGTGCAGACCCGGCGAGCTCCGTCGCCACATCAGGCGGCATTGGCTTCGTGTTTCGAGGGATGCCTCCCTCGATCCGTGCACCTGGCATCTGGCGCCCACGCGCCAGATCCACGGATCCGTAGTCCGTGGGAAAAAACACAGCACAACAAAACACACAACAACACACACGGTCTGTGGGAAAACAAGAACAACAACAACAACAACAACAACAACAACAACAGCAGCAGCAGCAGCAGCAGCAGCAACAACAACAACAAGAACATCAACAACAACAACAACAACAACAACAACAACAACAACAACAACAACAACAAAACAAAACACAAACAACGCACACGGCTTGTGGGAAACAACACACACGGTCTGTGTGTATTTTGCGCCCGCGCGCCAGATCCACGGATCCGTAGTCCGCGCTGGCGCGCACCCGAAAGCGAGGAGGCTAGTCCGGACCTCCTTCCGTCGGGTCAAAGCCGCCCCCCCCCTCCCACACCGCCCCCTCCGCCCGCCCTCCCCTCCACGGTGCCTCTGGCACCGGTGACGGCGACGGCGGCGGCAGCGGCGACGGCGGCGGCGACGGCGCATTCGACGTCGACGGCAACGGCAACGACGGCGACGACGGCGGCGGCGGCGACAGAAAACCGCGACGAGGGCGACGGCAGTGGCAAAGGCGAGGGCGACGGGGCCGGCAAAGCCGAGGGCGTCGGGGACGAGGGCGGAGGGGACGAAGGCCATGGCACAGACGAGGGCGTCGGGACGAGGGCGGAGGCCCCCCTCCCCCTCCACACCCTCGGCCGCCGCCGCGCCCGCTCGCGCGCGCCCCCGCCCCCTCCGAGCGCGCGGCGCCCCCGCCGCGGCCCGGCGCCCCCCCGCGCGGCCTCGGCGCGGCGGCCTCGGCGGTCGGCGGTCGGCAGCGCCCTCGCCGCTGAGGCGCCTGCGCCCTCGCCCGGCGCGGTCGCCGCCGCGGCCCGCCGCCGCCGCCGCAGCCGTTCCGCCGCCGAGGCCCGCGGGAGAGGATGGCCGCCTGCGGGTGAGGGCCCGCCCGGCCGCCTGGCGCCTCTCCTGCCCGGCGCGCCCGCGGGAGCCCGCCCGGCCGCCCGGCAGGGCCCGCCCGCCGACCCCCTCCTCCTCCTCCTCTCCTCCTCCTCCCCTCCTCTCCTCCTCCTCCTCCTCCGCCTCCTTCATCCTCCTCCTCCTCCTCCTCCTCCTCTCTCCTCCCCCTCTCCTTTTCTACTCCTCCCCTAGCCGCGCGGCTCTGCTCCAGCAGGAAGCAGGAAGCCGCATGTTCACCGACAGCTCGCACGTGCACTGCCCCGGGCAGAGTTCTCCTGCCACCCACCCCTTGGGTTCCGCCCGCTTGCAGGGATGGTACCCGGTCCTCACCGAGTGCGTTCCACGACTCGCAAAGTGCCTACTCGCAAACGTTGAAAAAACATCCGTCTGCTTCGATGCAATGTATCGTAGATCCCCCGCGGCGGATCCAGGCCATGAGCGAGTGATCACTTTGCAAGTCGCAGAACGCGCTCGTCTAGGTCCACCCGCTCTGATTCGAGGTTAGCGGCACCGTAATGGGTACTCACCAACGGGTACTCTGGAAAGTTGCCAAAGGCTGCCAGTCCAGGAGCTCTTTCTGGCGTGGCAGCGTTGCCCACATCGGGAATGCTTGGGTTCGCCGGGCCACTGGCCAAAGTACCCGCCAGTGGAGTCCTCGTTAGAGGGGCGCTGACGAGGGCAGAGGCACGACGACCATGACCCAGGTGTCGCAGGGGGTCTTGTCGATACCGCTCTTGGTCACGGTCCATGCAGGCCGCCGCCGATTCTCGAGGACGACACCGACGTTTCCGCGCTCGGTCTTGGTCCTGGCCCTCAACTGCCTGCCCTCCATTATATGCCCCGCCCAGCCCGCCCAGCCCGCGTCCGCCGCGCACGACCGAGATGTTCCGGGCGAGCGGTCTTCCGGGCGACCGGTCTTCCGGTAGTAAAACATAATCCTGCCTGCTGCTGATGCTGCTGCTGCTGCTTTTGCTGCTGCTGCTGCTGCTGCTGCTGTTGACGCCTGGCGCTCGCCGCATTCCAGTCTCCACGGGGCGCTGCCGCGTGCGGGTCGGCCGTCGGGGAGGGACAAGCGTCCCGTTCATCTGGGGGGGAGGGGCACCCAGGGGTCCCCAGGGTCTAGAGCTGGTCCTCCCCATCTCAGGAGGGGAAAAAACACACAGACACAATTAATCGGCGATTCCCAGAGAACGTGGGAAAATATGGGAAGTGGGGGGGAAGACAGAAACCCAGAAAATATGGGAAAGTATGGGGAATCATTTTATTTGTGTGTATTTATTTGTGTGTCCCAGTTTCCCTTCACTAGAGCTGGTCCTCCCCATCCCTCTGTTCCTGCCTGGTGCTGCTCCTCCTCGTGCAGTGGCAGCGGGAGGTTCGGCTCTGCCGACCCTGCCGCGCGAGACCTGGTTTGATTCGCAGGGTCAGGGTTATTTCCAGCTCTTGGTACCGTGATGCCTTCTCAATCCCTCACTGTGTCTTCGGCAGAGTACCCCTTTGTCCTGCTGCTCTGAAGTTGCCCCCCTTTTATCTTGCGTCCTCTCGGCTCTTCCGTTTCTGCTCCACCTCCCGCCTCCTCATTTCCCCTATCGCCAGAATGCCTCGGTACAGTTCCAAATGCCTCCTCCTTCCGCCTTCCCCCGTCATTCCTCCTCCTCCTTTTCCTCCTTCTCCTCCTCACCCGCCGCAGTTCCTCTTCTCTCTCCTCCTCCCTCGTCTTCCTTTTTCTCCTCCTGTTCTCCTCCTCCGCCTCCTTCTCCTCCTTCTCCTCCTTCTCCTGCTCCTCCTCTCCCCCTTCTCCTTCAGATTGTTCGTGGCCGCCTTCTCCTTCTACTGCCCCTCCTCTTCCCCTCGCCCTCCTCGATCCTCCTGATCCCACTTCGCTTTCTCCCCATTCCTTCATCCGCTCATCTTCGTCCGCTCTCCCATAACGCTCTCCCGCACCCAGCTCGGATCCGCTCGAGTGGCTGACTCGCTCATGGCCACCGTTCATACGTTGGCGAAGCCTCGCCAGTCTGGGGCAGAGCCAAGCATCGCATCTCTCGTGAGCACCGTCAGGGACTATGGTAAGGCAAAGCGGTGGAGTGAGGCTCTGAGGCTGTTCCACGACTCGTCGAGGTCGCTCACGCAAGTCAATGCCATCTTCTGCAGTGCTGTAGTCAGCGCGTGCACGAGAGGCAGAAACTGGCAGGCAGCGCTGTCGCTGTTTGGCGCGATGGGGGACACGAGGCTGGAGCTCGACATCATGAGCTACAGTGCCGGAATCAGCGCCTGCGAGAAGGGCGCGCTGTGGCACCAGGCCCTCGCAGTGTTCGGTGACCTGCGGGCGTCGGAGCTGGAGCCAGATGCGATCAACTACAACGCCGTAATCAGCGCGTGCGGACAAGGTGGGCAGTGGCAGCAGGCGCTGGCGCTGCTCGGCGGCCTGCGGGAGGCGAGCGTGGAGCCATCCGTCGCCTCCTCGACAGTGCAGGCCAGGTTCGGTTTCAGAGCCCCCTGGGGGTCCCGGGACGACGACGACGACGACAACGACGACGACGACGACGACGACGACGACGACGACGACGACGACGACGACGACGACGACGACGACGACGACGAAAACGACGACGACGACGAAAACGACGACGGCGACGCCTCCCAGGGCAGTCCTGAGGGCCCGAAGGGCCCCAGGGCGCCCCAGAGGGCTGCGGTGGCCAAAGGTGTCCCCCCCCCCGTGGGCCTGGCCTCTCGTGTCTTTGGGGAGCTCCTGAGGCCCCCCGGGTGTTGTGAGCCTCCTCCTCCTCCTCCTCCTCCTCCTCCTCCTCCTCCTCCTCCTCCTCCTCCTCCTCCTCCTCCTCCTCCTCCTCCTCCTCCTCCTCCCCTCTCATGCTTTCTGCGAGCTCCTGAGGCCATCTGGGCCTCGTGGGGATGGGGGGCCCTGGGGGCCGCGGGGTCTCTCCCTGGAAATCCTGCGGACACCTCGGGCCAGGCTCACGTCTGGCAGCACCCGAGAGAGGGTATCACCAGACACCCCTGTGGAGCCTCCGGGGGACCCAGACCCCGTCGCGTGAAAAAGTCACGATTTCAAGCCTCTGGGGGCTCTCACGGGGCCTCGGGACTGTCAGAAAACGACTCAGTATGCGAAACCGGTCCCGGGGAACGAGTCGAGACTTTTAAGGGTCCACGTGGGGGGGAAATCATGATGTCGGGGGGCTGGGGGCGCCCCACGGCCCGGGAGAGCCCTCGGGCAAGCTGGCCCAGGGTGACGCCGATGTGTCTCCAAGAAGCTCCACGATGGATCCGTGCAGGTACCCCAAGCGGCGACAATCTTGGCAAGTGCGCGTTCTTATTGGTTGCGTGGTGTTTTTTTCTGCGCTGATCACTTCGTCAGCCCGAGGCTGCGACCGCCAGGACCGCCCATGAAGACGTAGGCCGCATGAATGGGCTTCTCTCGCTCCCTGTCTCTCTCGTGATCATTCAGATCATGTCTAGCTATAAGTATAGATCTCGCAGTACTTGGCGTACATGTATATGAATATATGTCATTGTGTATCTAGAGATGCGGGAATATGCATGTACCTCTAGATCTAGCTATATGGCTATACAACAATCAACCTATATGTGTACATATTTGTACGTGTGTACCGATGAGCCGACACATACATATATGTGTCTATATACAGATCGATGAGCATATATACATTTCGTTGAATATATATCGGTACTATAGGTATAGCTGCTTCTAGATGTTGATACATCGGTCGGTTTGTAGCTCACTTCATCTATCTATATAAGTATGCCATTATCGTATGTGCTTATATATGTATATATGTGTGTGTGTGCGTGTCGATGTGTATTCTCCCAGCACAGCAGCGCCATTCCTACCAATGTAGGCCCTCCAAGTACGTTCGACACAGCCTGAAGCACCGTAATCTTCCCAGGAGCTTTTGGCCAGAGTGGCTACACAGTTGTCTTTTACCTGCGCAGACTGGAACAGTGCCCCTGAAAGTTTGATATATATATATATATATATACCTATACGACCTCCCTTCGGGTGATCAGTAGGTTCGGGGGGGGGGGACCAACGTCTCACTCGATCGGTCTCACGATTGATATCACTATCGATCTCACTATCGGTCTCGCCCGATCGATTTCACTCGATCGATATCACAATCGATGTAACTCGATCTATTTTATCCGATCGATCTCACAATCGATATGCCGATCGATCTCACAGCCGATCTCACAGTCGATCTCACTATCGGTCTCTCAATCTATCTCACTTTCGGTCTCACTATCGATCTCACTATCGGTACCACAATCGATCCCACAATCAATGTCATCATCATCATCATCATCACCGACATCATCGTCATCAACGTCATCAACATCATCACCATCATCGGGACACCATCCTCATCATCACTCATCACCATCATCATCAGCATCCGCATCATCACCATCACCAGCATCATCGGGACACCTTCATCGTCACCATCATCGTCATCAACATCATCATCACCGGGACACCGTCATCATCGGAACACCACCATCATCATCACACCACCATCGTTATCATGAACAACATCGTCATCATCAGCATCATCGGGACATCATCATCATCAGCAACATCACCATCATCAACATCATCATCGGGACAGTTTCCTCATCGTTACCATCATCAGCACCACCATCATCACCATCATCGTGACACCATCATCATCAACATCCACACCATCATCATCGGGCCACCATCAAAATCACCATCACTTCATCATCATCTCTATCATGTACCTCATCATCAGCACCATCATCGTCATCATCATCACCCACAGCAGCATCATCGGAACACCATCATCATCACCATCATCATTGCCAACAGCTTCATCATCAACTTCATCGTCATCATCATCTTCGTGACACCATCATCATCATTTTCATCTTCATCATCATCCCATCATTTCATCATCATCAGCACTATCAGGGTCATCAATATCACCATCATCATCGGGACACCATCATCATCATGAACAGCATCACCACCATGGCCATCATCGTCATCATCATCAGCATCAACACCATCCTCAGGACACCATCATCGTCACCACCATCAGCATCATCATCATCGGGACACCGTCATCATCATCGAAACACCACCATCATCATGATCTCATCCTCATAATGAACAACATCATCAACATCATCATCATCGGGGCACCATCTTCATCATCATCCGCAACATCATCATCATCAACATCATCATCATCGGGACACCATCATCATCGTCACTATCATCATCACCATCAACATCACCATCATCGGACACCATCATCATCACCACCATCATCATCACCATCGGGCCACCACCATCAACATCATCATCCGCACCTCATCCGCATCCTCATCATCAACCTCATCATCATTATCGGGACACCATCATCGTCATCATCACCATCACCAACATCATCATCAGGACACCATCATCATCACCACCATCATCATCAACAGCATCAGCATCAACCTCATCATCGTCATCGGGACACCATCATCATCATCATCACTATCTTCATCACCATCATCTTCTCATCATGTCTGCATCATCAACATCATCATGATCATCAGCATCATCGTCATCACCATCGGGACACCATCATCATGAACACCATCATCACTATCAACATCATCATCATCATCATCATTCATCATCATCACAGCATTTTCATAATCGGGGACACCATCATCATCATCATCAGCATCATCACCATTTGGTTATCATCATCATCAGCTCAGCAAACATCTCACCGTCATATCATCATCAATCATCATCAATCATCATCATCATCACATCCATGACATCATCATCCGCATCGCATCATCCATCAGCATCATTCATCATTCATCATCATCATTCATAATCATTCATCATCATCATCATCATCATCATCCATAATCGGGACACCGGCGCGGACACCAAGCGGGACACGCGGGCCCACGGTTGCCGGAAGGGAGATGTTTGGTCCGGCCTCGCTTCAGCCAGAGGCGGGACATTTCTCGCCCGCCCACGCAGCTTCGCCTCGCCCGCACGCACGGCACGCACGAACACGAAACCGAAACCGATTTCCCGGTAGGGGGGCTCTCTTTTCCACTTCGATCTCACCCCCTCGCCTCGGATATATACACATGGATTCCCTCCGCGGCCGCTTCTCCCCTTGCTCCAGCCATGCAGGCGCAATGCGCTAGCCTCTTGTCACTGCGGGCCAAGCAGGTTGCTATGCCCCTATGAGTCGTCGCGATGCAATTCGTGGGCGGCGGGCGAGGGGAGGACGTGAGCAGAGGGAGGAGGCCTTCTCGGAGCGCGGCGGGGCCCCTCGCGCCCTCTCTGAGAAGTGCCCCCGCGCCTTCGGGGAAGGTCTTGGGACACTTCTCGGAAGGCTGGGGGAATTCCGAGCCCCCTGGGCAGGCGCCCCCCCCCTCGCCCTCCCCCCCTCCCCCTGGCGCGC
The DNA here is from genome assembly GCA_963575745.1 of Prorocentrum cordatum. Taxonomy (NCBI): domain Eukaryota; class Dinophyceae; order Prorocentrales; family Prorocentraceae; genus Prorocentrum; species Prorocentrum cordatum. Next base: position 42,767 of record CAUYUJ010003060.1, on the reverse strand, counting down.
CGCCGCTGGGCGGCCCCGGCTGGATCCGGGAAGGGCCCTGGAGATTGCCAAGGGGGCCCCAGGATCTTACTGGGGGCCCTCCACACGAGGTCGGAGGAGGATGGAGGAGGAGGAGGAGGAGGAGGAGGAGGAGGAGGAGGAGGAGGAGGAGCAGGAGGGGGAGGAGGAGGAGGAGGTGGAGGAGGAGGAGGGGGAGAAGTTGGAGGAGGATGGGAGGAGAGGAGGAGGAGGAGGAGGATGAGGAGGAGGAGGAGGAGGAGGTTGGAGGAGGAGGAGGAGGTTTGGACGGAGGAGGTTGTGAGGAGGAAGAGGGAGGAGAGGAGGAGGAGGAGGAGGAGGGACGCCGGGCAGGCCCCGCGTGGCGCGAGCGGGCCCCCCGAGGGAGCTCCAGAGAGGGCCCCCAGGAAGGCTCCCAGCAGGGCCCCAGAAAACAAAACAACAAAAAAAACCTGCCCCCTTCTCTCTCCTCGATTGTCCCTCGTTCCTCCTCGACCCGCTCTCCTCTGCTCCCCTCTCCTCTCGCCGTCCCTCGCGCCTGCCTCCTGGCGGTTCGCTCCGCTCCCCCCCATTTAATATACTACTCGCACCTCCCTCCTCCCTCCCTCCTCCTCCCTGCTCGGCTCGCTCCCAGCTCAGAGGAGAAAGAAGTCATGACCGCGAGACGTTTCCAGACGAGAAAGAGGAGGAGGAGGAGGAGGAGGAGGAGCAGGAGCAGGAGCAGGAGCAGGAGCAGGAGCAGGAGGAGCAGGAGGAGGAGGAGAAGGAGGAGGAAAAGGAGAAGGGGGAGGGGGAGGATCAGGAGGAGGACGAGGAGGAGGACGAGGAGGAGGACGAGGAGGAGCAGAAGGAGCAGGAGGAGGAGGAGGAGCAGGAGGAGGAGGAGCAGGAGGAGGAGGCGCGCCGCCTCGGGGGAGGGGGCCGCCGCCGGACCTCCGAAGGCTCGGGGGAGGGTTCCTGTTGCTTGGCACCGCGTGGACGCGTGCCTCTTCTCCCGGGCGAGGGCCATCGAGGAGCATCCTCGGCCATCGGGCCAGCGAGAGCACGCGCGGAGACGAGCAGTATGTGCACAGGGAAGGGACGTCGGAGCGATGGCGAGTCTGTCCCGCGCGGCCGGGGACGAGTGGCCGAATGCCGCGAGGAACTGCGGAAGTGCCGAAACTGATCCTGAACCATTAAAAAGAGAAACAAACGTGTCATTTCAAGCAAATAGCGAATCAGATGCACAAAGATCAAGCACTTGTGTATCTTTCGAAATCGCAGCATGCCATTTTTCTCGGCCGGTCATCCTTCGTCGTCCTTCCCTCCTGGGCGGCCCCTCCTCCCTCCTCGCTTCCGGATCCTCGCTCCTCGCTGATCGCTCCTGCTCCCTCCCTCGTCGATCCTGGCTCCTCGATCCTCGCTCCTCGCTCCTCGCTCCTGATCCCTCTCTCCCTCGCTCCTCGATCCTGGCTCCTCGCTCCTCGCTCCCTGCCCTTCACAGGCCATGCCATGCCAGCGCGGACAGGTTTCGCATGGACGGTGGCCCACGGGGTCGATCTGGCCGGTCCATCCATCTCCCAAGCAGTGCTTGCAACTAGGGGCTCCAGCTGCTCGTCTCCGGAATTGGGCCAGGCGGTTGGTCTGGCGGCTATGTCGCCGCCGTCGCCGCCTCGTCGCCGCCCGTCGCCTGGGCCTGGGCGTCGGTCTGGCGGCTATGTCGTCGCCGTCGCCGCCGCGTCGCCGTTCGTCGCCACCGCCCGTCGTCAGGGCCCGTCTGGCGGTCTGGCGGCTATGTCGCCGTCGCCGCCTCGCCGCCGCCCGTCGTCTGGGCCCGCACGCCGGGACACCGCCTTGCGGTTGCCGTCGCCACCCCGTCGCCGTCGCCGCCCCGTCGCCGCCGCCGCCCCGTCGCCGCGTTATCGCCGCGCGCAGCCTCGTCGCCGCACTGCCTTGCAGTGTTGTGCACTGCTTTGCATCATGTCGCGTTAGTTTGCACTGCTTTGCGCTACTTCTCATTGCGCTGCTTTGCGTTCGTGGGCATCGGTTTCCTTGCAGTGCTTTGCACTGCTTCACGTTGTGATGTGCACTGCTCCTCATTGTTTTCTCTGAGTTGATGTTCATTGTGCTCATTGCTTCGCATTGCTTTTCGTTGCTTTGCATTGCAACGCATTGCTTTGCATTACTTTGCATTCGCGCTACCTAGTATTGCAGTACATTGATCTGCATTGCTTTGTTTGCGCTGGCTTGCGCTTCTTCACAGTGATTTGCATTGTTTTGCATTGCTGTTTCCCCAGAGTGCTTGCACTTAGGGGTTCTAATTATTTGTCTAAGGAACTGGGCCTGGGCGTCGGTCTGGTCATCGCCGTCGCCGCCTCGTCGCTGCCCGTCGTCTAGGTCTGGGCGTCGGTCTGGCGGCTATCTTGTCGCCGTCGCCGCCTCGTCGCCGTTCGTCGCCCACCACATAGACATGCACCACATTCATTACACAGCATATACAGTCGGGGCCCTGAAGAAGGAACCCTTTTCGTTGGGGAGGGGCTCCGCGTTCCTTCAGTGTTTCATCACAGCTTGCCTCAGGTTGTCCTTATGCTTCCGATCGGAAATCGAAGTGTAACTCATGGGAAAACGGGGGGTCGTTCCTTATTTAGGGTTCCTTCTGTCAACGCCCCGACTGTAGTCGTTTGCACAACATGCACTGCATCACATAGATTGTCCCGTCGTCGTCGTTGTCTGCGTCGTCGAAGTCGTTGGAGACGTCGCCGGTGTCGTCGTAGTCGTTGTCGGCGGCGTCGTCGTCGTCGTTGTCGCTGTCGTCGTCGGCGTCGCTGTCGTGGCCAAGTGCCATGTGGTACCTACCGTCACGGTCTTAAGAGATTCTGCGAACCAAGTTGCGGGTGGGTGGGCGGGATGTTTGCGCGAGCAGTGGAGAGGACAGCTTCAAGTTGAGCAAGGGATTAATTGCACCATCTTGGGGCTACCATCTTGGGACCATCTTGGGGCTACCTTGAGGCCTCTTGGGCTTGGTTTCGGGCCAGCGTGCCTGCCACGAGCTCCCTCCTGGCAGCCGCGACACTGACCGGAGGAGGAGGAGGAGGAGGAGGAGGAGGAGGAGGAGGAGGAAATGGAGGAGGAGGAGGAGGAGGAAATGGAGGAGGAGGAGGAGGAGGAGGAAATGGAGGAAATGGAGGAGGAGGAGGAGGAGCTGTAGTCGTTTGCACAACATGCACTGCACCACATCGATTGCCCCGCGCAGATGGTGCCACAGGCAGTGCTGCAGACGCGCGGCTCGGGGCCCACGCTGGCCAACGTCTGCTTGCTCCACGCCGGGGGAGGTGCAGCGCGTGTTGGGTCGGGCCTGCCCTTCCACCGGGGTCGTATGCCGAAATAGTTACCCCGAGTAAGCGATTAAGGACCCCCCCCCCCCCTCTCCGGTGAAAGGATAACGCACCCGGCACCCGGAAGCGTTATCCTGGCACCAGGAGGGGGTACACCAGATCGCACGGGTCCCACGGACATCTAATTGGATGCCACCCGAGGCGGGGCGCTGGAATTATTTATTTTCCTTCCATTTGCGCGGTGCTAATAATATCGCTCGGCGAAAACCCCCCCAAATAATTATTTAATTACGGCGCGGTGCTAATGATAACGCCGGGGGGGTCCTTAATTGCTTCTCCGGGTTAAACAATAGTCGGGGGGACGATTTCCTAGCATTTTCTGACCATGTCGGGGCATTTGTGGTTACTATCTCGAACTTTTCGTCCAGAATCCCACTGTAGTGGGACAGGCCCGACCTGAAGCACGTGCCGCAAGGGCGCTCACGCAGGTTGGCGTCACGCAAGTCGGGCCTGTCCTTCCACCGGGGTAGTATTCCAAGATAGTTTTAAAACATCGTATGGGGACGATTTCCTAGCATTTTCTGACCATGTACGGGTATTTTCGTCCCAAATCCCCAAATCTTCCAACTTCAATCAATGATGTACGGGCATTTTCGTCCAAAATCCCAGAATCCATTCGCATTTGGTTACTATCTCTAATTTTTCCTCCAAAATCCCACTGTAGTGGGACAGGCCCGACCTGAAGCACGTGCCGCAAGGGCGCTCACGCAGGTTGGCGTCACGCAGGTCGGGCCTGTCCTTCCACCGGGGTAATATTCCAGGATAGTTTTAAAACATCGTATGGGGACGACTTCCTAGCATTTTCTGACCATGTACGGGTATTTTCGTCCAAAATCACAAAATCTTTAAACTTCAACCAGTACGGGCATTTTCGTCCAAAATCCCAAAATCCATTCGTATTGTTTTACTATCTTTAATTTTCCGTCCAAAATCCCACTGTAGTGGGACAGGCCCGACCCAAAGCACGCGCCGCAAGGGCGCTCACGCAGGCTGGCGGCTGTCGGCCCGGCAGGCCCCGGCGCGACCCCAGTGCGCCTCAAGACGCCCCATCGGGGGCGGAAAAGAGGGGGGTGATGACTAGGGGGGGTTGGATATCGTGGCGTGGGCCATGATCTTTCCCCAGATCTCATGGCGCCTCTTCTTATTCCTTTACGTCCCTGGCCCCCCTGCGGGGCCGCGCACGTGCCGCCGGTCATGATCTGCACCCCCCCCTCTTGGGCACCCCCCTCTTGGCCGCCCCCGAGCCCATGAGAGGCCCCGAGAGGGGCCAGAAGACGGGGCCCGGGCGGCCGAGAGGGGGCTCGGAGACGGCCAGAAGGAGCCCCAGGGTGGCCCACGAGCGCGAAATGACGGCCCAACTCCTCCTCCTCCTCCTCCTCCTCCCCCCTCATCCTCACCTCTCATCCTCCTCCTCCTCCTCCTCCTCCTCCTCCCTCTTCCCTCCTACTCCCTCCTCATCTCTCCTCCTACTCTCTTCTCATCTTCATCAATCCTCCTCCTCCTCCTCCTCCTCCTCCTCCTCCTCCTCCTCCTCCTCCTCCTCTGGACGGTCCAAGAGGCCTCGAAGACGCTCCAAGAAGGCTCCAAGAGTACCCCCGAGGGAGCCTCCAGAAGCAAACACCGAATGATTCAAGACGGTATGTGGCGGATTGTAGGAAGTGTTTCCCAGGCGTCCTGTGGTGTTGTGTCTTCGCTTTGAATACGCATCGCCCCGCGCCCCCTTTCTCCACCTTCTCGTCTCTCCTCCTCTCTCCTCCCATGCTTGCCTCTGACCTCCGCATGCACAACATGTGGACACAACCCTCCGTGGCCACATAGGGAGCTCCACCGATGGCTGCGTTCGCATCGCACCACCGCACCCATGTGGGCACACCCCTCAAACGTTTCGTGGTCCAAGAGGTCCACCGAAGGCTGCAGTGGCTGCGTTCGCACGGCACCACCGCACCCATTCCGGCACTTCCATCCAACGCTTCGTGGCCCCATAGAGAGCTCCACCGAAAGCCTCATTGGCTGGGTTCGCCTGGCACCACCGCACCGATTTGGGCACACCGCTCACATATTTCGTGGCCCCATACGGAGCTCCACCGAAGGCCCCAGTGACTGCGTTCGCATGGCACCACCGACCACATGTCGGCACATCCCTCACACGTTTCGTGGCCCTGTAAGGGGGAATCCACCGAAGGCCCCAGAGGCTGCCACCGCACCGATTTGGGCACACCCCTGACACGTTCCGTGGCCCCACAGGAAGCGCCACAGAAGGCCCCAGTGGTTGCGTTCGCATGGCACCACCGCATCAACTTGGGCATACCCCTCACACGTTTCGTGGCCCCATAGGGAGCTGCACCGTAGGCCCCAGCGGCTGCGTTCGCATGGCACCAGCGCACCGGTTTCGGCACATCCATTACACGTTTTGTGGCCTCACTGGGAGCTCCACCGAAGGCCCCAATGGCTGCGTTCGAAGTGCACCACCGAGCCGCATTCGGCACATCCCTCACACGCTTCGTAGCCCAAATGGGACCTCCACCGCAAGTGGAACTCACAACGCGGCACTGACAATTGAATCTGGGCCTTCAGCTAGGAGAATGTTTTACCCGAAGCTGTCTTGCTCGTCAAGTCAGTGGAGAGTCGTGCAATTCTGTAGAACGTATCATGCGTCGGCAGTTGGAAGCATGAGTGCACATGATTTTAGTGCAGCGCAGCGTACATGACATATTTTGAAATAGACGCAAATGAATCATACCTAATGCAATTTGGCGCGCACTAGCGCAATAACGCGCAACGTAATGTAAACCAGCGCAAACAAGTGCAAACTTGCGAAGCTGTGCGCAACCTAGTGCAAACTGTACAACATAGAGCAAACCAGCGCGAATTAGCCTCTGCAGTTTTACCTCGTCTGATGGGCGGCCGCGGCGCGGCAGAAGAGGCGCGCGGCGCTGGGGCGTTATTGCGCGGCTCTGGCGGAGACTGAATTGCACTAAACGGCACCAGGCAGCACACAACACCTTCTCTCCCTTCTCCTCTGCCTTCTTGCCGCCGTGGATTTTTTATATACATTATATATTTATATGTATATATATATATGTATATGTATATATATGTATATATGTATATATATATACATATATATTAACAACAACAACAACAAAAAAT
>CAUYUJ010003060.1:25000-36143 GCA_963575745.1 Prorocentrum cordatum | reverse complement strand
GTGCCGGACGGCATAGGGCAGCACAGCAGCCTGCCGGCCACGGCCGAAGCCCTGGGGCCTCAGAGGCCAATTCGTCTGGCGGACGGTGCCGTTCTGAAGTGGAGCCTTTTTCCTTATTAAGGTGGGCGAGGATTACGAGGAAGTGGCGAGGGTTACCATGGAGGAGGCGCGGACGGGGTGGAAACACTGGCTACTAGCCAATATCAACCAAGGGGGTAGGAATGCGCACCTGGCTAGGAAGCCAGCGCCTGGCTGGAAGCCAACAGCTACGCTCAGTGCTGGAGGGCTTGTCGTTTCTGACCCTTTCGCCTTGCTCCAGGCTGAATCCAGTAGACTCGGGGACCTCTGGAAGGCCACGAGCGAGCCTACCCAAGAAAGAGGTTTCGAAGGTCGCCAAGAAACTCTTCCGCGCCTTGAGCCTGCCTTCATCAGGGGTGTCTCTGCGAGGTACCCTTCTAGGTCGGTTCAGAGTGTGGACGGGTTCCACATGAGGCATTACAGTTGGCTCACCGATGAGGCCCCCTCGGTTGTGTCGACCCTGTTTTCCTTAATGGAAGTTCTGTCCTCCCTCCCCTCCCAAGTCAGGGTTATCCTCCAAGTGGCCCTGCTTATGAAACCTGCGGGGGGGGTGGGGGCCATAGGACTGTGCGTTTCTTTGTTTCGGTTGTGGGGGCGTTGTAGGAGAGTGTATGCCCAGCAACGGGAACACTCTCATATGAGACCCTATTTCGCGGGGTCGAAATTTGCCTCGGCGTGCGATGTGGTTTGGCGTCAAGCCTTACGATCGGAAGCATGTACGGCCAGGGGAGAAGCCTCAGCGACCGTGTTGTGGGCCATGACCAAATTTTATGAGACCTTCCAGTTGGACAGGCTGTTGGTTGAGTTCCGTGCCTTCGGGTTTCCGATGGCGATCGCTCAGTGATGAGCCAACACTTACCGCAGCGCTCGTTACCACAGTCTGTCATCAATGGTAGCAGGGCCGCAGCATGCCCTGCTCGGGGTCATCGCGGGTTGCAGTTTCGCCGCGACGTTCGTCCGTATCTGCTTCATCGGGCCATTTGATCGAATGGACGCGCAGCTGCCGAGAAGTATCCACGTTGACCAGTACATTGATGGCACTGGGCTGAACAGCGCGGGCAAGGTCAAAGAAGTGGTCAAGGATATCAAAGAGGCTTCGGCTGCGCTGTACCAGATGTTTGTCACAGAATTGGGTTGTGACGTTTCTAGGGGGCGAAGCCAAATTTGTGTGCTCTGACAAATCCGCGGCTGTGGAGCTTAGGAGGTTTCTTGGGGATATTGCGGGCCCTGTCTCGGAGAGTGCCACCAACGTTGGGATTCATGACGCGGCGGGGGGACCTCGTAGGATTCGGAACCGCGGGGAGAAGTTTCTGGCCAGGGTCAAGATCCTCAAGCGGCAGTCGAGCAAAACCCGTACTATGGTCAAGCCTTTTGGGAAGATGCTATAAGCGTGTTTTTGTCTCGGGCTCGCTACCTTGCATTGAATATGGGGCGGCTGCGCATGGTTTTTCTGACAGGGCAGTTCGCCTTGTTCGGCAGTCGGCTGGCATGGTGCTGGCATGTCGTTCGTTGCTCTCATGATACTCGAGGACGCACCGTCCTGGCGATGCGAGGTAGCACCGATCCTCCGCCACGCCAAAAGGGTCTGGGCGGCACGCACTCACTCCGACCCCTATGCCCCCTCTCTCTTTCTCTTTCCCTCTCTCTCTCTCTCTCTCTCTCTCTCTCTCTCTCTCTCTCTCTCCCTTTTCAGGAGTTGAGGGGGGCGTGGAAGGACGGGTACCAGGAGGAGGAAGTCAAGGACTGGAAGAAGGTGAAGGGACCGCGTTCTACCTTGAAGCTTTCGCTTGCGAGGATATCCTGGGCGATGTCTGATTTTGCTACGATGATCAAGGGTTTTGGGGAGGAGGTGGTGTTGACATACATCCTTCCCTCGCTGTTGAAGGACATGTTCTTCCGTGCGGTGCGTAGGTCCCTAGAGCGCGACGCCAGTAGGAAAGCTCAGATGGAGCGCCCCAGACTGTGCTTCGACGTCCTGAGAGCCTGGCTCCGATCGAATCGACCGACGTTGCTCGGGAAAGGTTGTGTGAAATCGCTCGTGCGTGGTGCGTTCTGGGCTCCGAGTCGCGCGTTAGAGCGCGGTCATCAAGTCGAGCCAACGAAGTGTGTCAGATGCAATTGTATGCGAGGATTCGGAGTTCCACCGCCTGTGGGAGTGTTCCAGCCACGCGGATGTGCGACTGGCCACTGTTATGCAAGAGGATATCAACCGTGCCCTTGCAGGGGAAGGGCCGGTCGAACAGTTATTGTTTTCCTAAGGGCGATCCCCTTACCAAGGGGACTCGTTTCCGCGCCCAGCCCTTGCTGGGACAACTAACTTGAGCTGGGTCGTCCAGACCCGAGACGATGGAGATTTTGTCGGGGATATTTGTTGATGGTAGCTGCAGTAGACATATTTTCCCTGAACGTCAGAGGGCTGGATGGGGAGTTGTGCAGTTGAGTCGAGGAGGCGACGTGGAAGGAAGGTTGGTCGGACCCGCCCCCTCCCCCCTCACGGCTTCCCCCTGGGCAGGAGAGTTTGAGGCTGCAACGATGGCGGCGATCCAGTTTGTAGGGCGCAGCACTATTTATTCAGATTGTTTGATCGTGGTCAAGCAGTGCGCCCAGCCGCCCGAATTGCAACTAAGTTACTTCAGGCCGCACGCTGGCATGATGCAGTTGTTTCAACAAAGGGCCAAATGGGTGGAGAGTGTCCAGAAGGTTAACGCCCATTTGGACCCTCATGAAGACGGCTTGGATTTCCACGAGCGGCGGCGTCGTCTCGGGAACTCCGCCGCCGACTCTGCTGCGCGCGCTGCAGCTGCCATGCATCCCTCTGGGTCCGTGGGGGAAGAGATGGAACTCCAGCGTCGCATCATGGTCGCTAAACAGGTTTGTCGCTTAGCAGCAGAACTTCTCCCACTATGGCCCAAGCTCGACCTGTCAGAGGTCCAGCCTGTCCGCCCTCCTCGGCCCGAGCAGGCTCATCTTGCCCCCTGCTTTTCCTGGCCATGTGTGGGAGAAGCTGCGAGGTTTCCACATTTGCCTGAACTGTAATCGCGTGAGCAGAGGACAGCAAGAGCCGCCCGCTGGGCAGTGTACTGAAGTACGCGGCCTGACGGCCTCCTCGCTCAAGACACTCCAGCACGCGTGCATTTCGCTAATGTGCACACGGTTTCACGGATTGAGGGCGGGTCGTGTTCAACATGAGGCTCTCGCTGTAGCGCCGCGCACATTCTTTTTCAACAGTTGCAAGAGTTCCACACATTGAGGGCGGGTCGTTTCCAACATGTGGTTCTCGTTTTGGCGCCGCGCACATTCGTTTTGAACATCTGCAAGAGTTTCACGGATTGAAACGGGTCGTTTTCAAATCGTGGTTCTCGCCTTGGTGCCGCGCGCATTCCTGTCCCAATTTTGCAAGAGCTTCACGGATTGAGGGCGGGTCGTTTTCAAACTTAGGTTCTCGCTGTGGCGCCGCGCGCACTCGTTTTAAACATTTGCAAGCGCTGCACGGTTTGAGGGCGGATCGTATTCACAATGTGGTTCTCGCCGTGGCGCCGCGCACATTCTTTGCAACAAATTGCAAGAGCTTCACGGATTGAGTGCGGGTCCTTTTGCAAAATGTGGTTCTCGCTGTGGCGCCGCGCACGTTCCCCCCAAACTTTGAAAGATGTGCACGAATGCCCATGATCAGCGTGCCAAAACTTGTGTTTTGGACGGATTCAGGATTATGCGGGTGCAACAGTTATGTTGGTTCGCGGCGTTGTAAACCAAAAAAATGGCGTTATGGCCACATTCCTAATCCCTCAAACGCAGCAGTCCGGTTGATACGTGGCGTTGAAATCCCGAGAACATGGTTTGGCATGTTTCAGGATCTTCAAACGGTTGCCTTCAGACGAGGCAGCTCCCTCAATGGAAATGAACCGTAGTAGGGGCCTACGAAGAGGGAGTTTGGAGGGAGGGTTAATTCCAACATCGTTGATGACTCTTGGGTTTACACTGGTCCTCGTCCTCCTTCTCCTCCTTTTTCCTCCTCTTCCTCCTCCTGCTCCTCTTCCTCCTCCTCCTCATCCTCCTCCTCCTCCCCTCCCTCCTCCTTCTCCTCCCCTCGTTTCTCTCACTCCTCCTCCTGTACTCCTCCTCTCTCCGCCGCCTCTTCTTCCTAGTACTCATACTCTCATCCTCCTCACTTCCGCCTCCTCCCTACTCATCCTATCATACTCTATATCATCATGATCATCATCATCATCATCATCACCACCATCATCATCATCATCATCATCATCATCATCATCATCATCATCATCATCATCATCATCATCATCATCATCATCATCATCATATTCGAGCGGCCCTGTAAGCACGCATCCCGGCTCGAGAAAGGGCTTCGAACATACGGATGCAGGACGGACGGTGCCATTTACTTTCGTATTATGGAGTTGGCTCTCTTTTCCCAACCATCCTGTGGTGTTGGGTCCTCGTTTTGAAGAGACGTCGCCCCGCGTTCTCCTCCTCTCCCTCCCCTTACCCCCTCCTCCCCTCCTCCTCACACCATATCGTTATCATTCTCATCATATCGCCGTTATCGTTACCATGGACACACCCATCATAACACGTTTTGGGTTCGTGGCCCCAACCCCCCCATAGGGAGCTCCACCTTCTTTTTTTTTTTATTATTTTTTTTTTTTTAGTTTTTTTTTTTTCTTTAAGTTATGGTTCTTATTTAAGGTCCACGTGGCGCAGCTCGCGTGGCGCCACCGCCCCTTTTTGGCACACCCCTCACACGTTTCGTGGCCCCATAGGGAGCTCCACCTAAGGTCCAAGTGGCGCAGCTCGCATGGCGCCACCGCCCCATTTTGGCACACCCCTCACACGTTTCGTGGCCCCATAGGGAGCTCCATCTACGGTCCAAGTGGCGTAGCTCGCATGGCGCCACCGCCCCATTTTGGCACACCCCTCACAGATTTCGTGGCCCCTCAGGGAGCTCCTTTTTGGCACACCCCTCACACGTTTCGTGGCCCCATAGGGAGCTCCACTCAAGGTCCACGTGGCGCAGCTCGCATGGCGCCACCGTCCCTTTTTGGCACACCCCTCACACGTTTCGTGGCCCCATAGGGAGCTCCATTCACGGTCCAAGTGGCGCAGCTCGCATGGCGCCACCGCCCCATTTTGGCACACCCCTCACAGATTTCGTGGCCCCTCAGGGAACTCCACCTGAGGTCCAAGTGGCGCAGCTCGCATGGCGCCAACCGCCCCAATTTGGCACACCCCTCACACGCTTCGTGGCCCCATAGGGAGCTCCATTTACGGTCCAAGTGGCGCAGTTCGCATGGCGCCACCGCCCCATTTTGGCACACCCCTCACACGTTTCGTGGCCCATCAGGGAGCTCCACCTGAGGTCCAAGTGGCGCAGCTCGCATGGCGCCACCGCCCCATTTTGGCACACCCCTCACACGTTTCGTGGCCCCTCAGGGAGCTTATTTTGGCACACCCCTCACACGCTTCGTGGCCCCATAGGGAGCTCCACCTAAGGTCCACGTGGCGCAGCTCGCATGGCGCCACCGTCCCTTTTTGGCACACCCTCACACGTTTCGTGGCCCCATAGGGAGCTCCATTTACGGTCCAAGTGGCGCAGCTCGCATGGCGCCACCGCCCCATTTTGGCACACCCCTCACACGTTTTCGTGGCCCCTCATGGAGCCCCACCTGAGGTCCAAGTGGCGCAGCTCGCATGGCGCCACCGCCCCTTTTTGGCACACCCCTCACACGTTTCGTGGCCCCTCAGGGAGTTGCACCTAAGGTCCCAGTGGCGCAGTTCGCATGGCACCCCTTCACACGTTTCGTGGCCCCACAGGGAGCTCCATCTCAGGACCTGCGCTCGTCGCTGGGACCCCTCCGCGGCGACCTGCGCGCGTCGCGGGGACTCCGCGTTGCTCTGCGCCCGCAGCTTTGGATTTTTGGAGCGCGCAGGCAAAGAAGGGGGAAAAGAAGGGGCGGAAGCGGGTGCGATCCCCGTGAGGGGCGTGCCGACATGGGCGTCGCGGCGCGCGGGCGCTGCCGTCGGGGTTCCCGCGGAAGCTGCCTGCGGCGGCCACGCCCAGTGTCACGAGTGTTCGGACAGGCGTGCTCGAGCCATTCACATTCATATACATTCACACTAGGCGTAGCCAAGATCGCACTCATGCAAATATACTCACTCCCACGCAGACCCATTCACACTCAGACTCTCTCGCGCTCTGGCTCACCCGCGTTCATTCTTTCGTAATCTGACCTATCGTATTCCTTTGCGTTGTGTACCCCGCCATATTTCGGCATACCCTTCATGCGGTTCGTGGCCCCATAGGGAGCGCCACCGAAGAAGGTACTCACAATTGCGGCACTCACAACTGCATATGGTTGGGTGCTTCGCCAGGATAATTTCTGGTGCCTCTTGCACCCGAGGACGGAACGCACCGCTGGCCACTACTAATATCAAGCTATAATTACAACTTGGGCCATGTCAGCGTGTGGTCGGACCTGGACCGCGATTCCGCCCGCTGAAACCGAGTAGGCCTGGCCCTGCCCCTCTAGGTCGCGCCGTGCCGCTGCCCTCCCCCCTCCTCCTCCCGCCAGGCTAGGCGACGTCACCTATTTCGGGGCGGGGCGAGTGCCTCGGAGGCCTGCCCGTCGCCCGCAACGACGTGGGCTCGGCGCTGGAGGCCAGAAGGGGTTCCTCTCCCCCCGCCCCCGAGGGGCAATACGATTTGCGACCGCCTGTGTACGCTTCTGCACCACAGGCTGCACGGCGCGCGCTACACTCGACCTCATCGCACTCGATCGATGACAGCTCGCTCGGGGTAGGGCTCTGGTTGCACGTGCGCACGCGCAGTCATGGTACGGCACAGACCACGCGCAAGGCCGAGTTTTCTTGTTTTCTCATTCTTCTTCTTATTATTATTCCCCCTCCTCCTCCTCCTGCTCCCCCTCCCCCTCTGCCAACTCCTTTTTTCTCCTCCTCCTCGCGCAACCACTGCCTCACAGTTTTTCGCGGGGTCTGGCCCCGCAATAATTCGAGTTGCATCAACAAACACAAGCTCCAGATATACATCCTTGAATATCTGGAGCATACTGCGTGGGACTAGCCTGCTCGGACGGCGGCGTCGTTCGTGCATGCGTCCGTCGAATATTTTTCCCAACGGGCAGTTATGTTCGCTACCTGGCCAGAGTCTTTCTAGGTAGGCCCCAGAATCTCAGGAGTGCCAGGCGTTTTGGGGGCAGAATCTGCGCTGGCAGGCACCCGCAGCTCTCGGAGGTCTGGCTCGGTGCCGACGCGAACAGTGTGGTGCGTCTCCTTAAGGTATCCCGAAGCCGTCGTCTGGCATGGCCTCTCGGTCTCGCGCCGCGGGGGCAGCACGATCTTCCCAACGACGATTATCCCCATCGTCTGATGCAGCCTTACCTATCATGTTGTACGTATGTGCTTTATTGTGCCTAATAAGTGCGTCGGCGCTCTGGCGGGGGGGGGGGAGGGGGAGGGGGAGGGGGAGGGGGAGGGGGAGGGGGGAAGGGCAAGCTAGGTGCGTTCGCGTCTTATCTGACGCCCTACCCTCCCATCTCGTACCATGGCGCAGATCCCCTCTCTACTCGCACAGTCGGATGTCAAGCAGGGCAATGATCCCGAAATGGTACGCGATGCATTGTAGAGCACGGCGCGTCATGGCGTACAAGAGCACCGCGAAGCGTAGTATCAACCTGGCATTGCATTGCATGCCGTGGCATGGCACGGGAAATGACGCCAGCGCTGCACCGGGAGCGCGAGTCGAAACGAGCGGAAGCGCGGAAATGAGGCCAGCGCTATAGCGGGAGCGCGATTCGGAACGAAACGAGCGGAAGCACGCCAGAATCGGCCCGGGAGGCTCCTGGGCGCCAGAAGCAGAAATTCAGCATTTTCAAAAAAATGTGTATTTTGTTGGGGCGCCCCCTCGGAATTCGATTTTCTGGCGCCGGCCGGAACGGGCTCCGGACCCGGCCCGGGCGCCGGCCCGGGCGCCGGCTCGGGCGTCTGGCCTGGGCGCCGGGTCGGGCGCCGGCCCGGGCGTCGGAATCGGCCGGGGGGTTTCCCGGGCGCCGGAAGCAGAAATTCTGCATTTTCAAAATAGAATGTTTTTTTTCGGCGCCGCCTCGGAACTCGATTTTCCGGCGGCGGCCGGAACCGGCTCCAGACCCCGCCGGCGTGCAGCCCGGGCGCCGGCGGAAATGATGCAGCGCTGCAGCGAGAGCACGATTCGGAACGAGCGGGGCCCGAAAATGAGGCCGGCGCCTCAGCGAGAGCAGCATCTTGGAAAAAATGCGGGCGAGAACCCAACTCCGGGGAAACCAGCGTGTAAAAAAACCGTACGGCGCGGGGGGCGGGGGGGGGGGGGGCCGAACATTCCCAAGACTTCATTCAGGGGAAGAGGGAGAGTAGTATTCCATATGGTTTCTTGTGGCAGGGGGGCGGGGGAGGGGGAGGAGAGGAGGAGGAGGATGAGGAGGAGGAGGCGGAGGAGGAGGAAGGAGGAGGAGGAGGGGGCGGAGTAGGGGAGAAGGAGGAGGAGGAGGAGGAGGAGGAGGAGGAGGAGAGGAGGATGTGCAGGAGGAGGTACGGAGGGGGAGGGGGGAGGGGAGGGGGGCATTGGCCCTCGACCGTCGGCGCGCTGGCGTGCGCGTTTGCATGTGCCAGCGCCTTGAGGTGCCGTGCTCGACGGCCGCCTGGCTCCCAGGGATCGGGCCTGCCGCGGGACGCCGCGGGAGAGCACGCAGCGGTAGAATCCTCCTCCTCCTCCTCCTCCTCCTCCTCCTCCTCCCCCTCCTCTTCCTCTCCTCCTCTTCCTCCTCCTCCTCCTCCTCCTCCTCCTCCTCCTCTCCCTCCTCCTCCCCCTCCTCCTCGTGGGGAGGTGCCCGGGCCAGGCGGGGCAGACGCTGCGAGGTCCACGGCGGGCCGGGCCGGAAGCGGCGAGGCAGGCAGCGGAAGTCACCCGCTCGACCGCTTTCCGGCCGAGATTTCGATGCGTGCCCGGCCGTGGTGACGACGACGACGGCGTCGTGGTTGTCGTGGTCGTGGTCGTCGTCGTCGTCGTCGTCGTCGTCGTCGTCGTCGTCGTCGTCGTCGTCGTCGTCGTCGTCGTCGTCGTCGTCGTCGTGGTCGTCGTCATCGTCGTCGTCGACGTCGTCGGCGTCGTCGTCGTGGTCGTCGTGGTCGAAGTCGAGATCGTTTTTGCCGTCGTTGTCGTGGTCGTCGTCGTTGTCGCCGACGTCGGCCCTAGTGCCATTCCTGACCGCTTCCCTGGCGCTGCTCCCTCCCCTCCTCCCTCTCCTTCTGCTCGTGTTCCTTCTCCTTCTCCTCATGGTCGTCCCCGTCGTGGTGGTGGTGTCGTCGTCGTGGTCATCGCCGTCGTCGTGCTGTCGCCGTCATTGTCGCTTTCGCCGCCCTCCGCGCACTTTGCCTCGCCGCTCGAGAGGTGGCGGAGATCAAGCGCGCGGTCTTCCGCGCGCTGACCCGACTGCGCGCGGCGACCATCAAGGAGGGTGCCCTGGGCGCCGACGTCGTCTTTCGTCAGCTTCGGCGTCTTCGCCGCCGTCGCTCGTCGTCGCCGTGGTCGTCGCCGTTTCCGTCGACCAGTGGCCTCTGTCGTGGAGGAGCGTCGGTCGTCGTCGTCCGCTTGCGGCGGCGCCACGGATCCCACCTCGGCGATCCAAGGTCGGCGATCGAGGCTCGAGGATCGGCCTGGTCTGGGCCTCCTGAAGGCTGTGGGAGCACGCCTCGTGGCCACAGCGAAGTTCGCGCGAAAAATTCCTGTCAGAGCGCGCCCCAGGCCAGGCGGCGGCGTCCTCGTCGTCACCGTCGCCGTGGTCGTCGGCAGTCGTCGTCGCCGCCATCGTTGCCGTCTTCGTCGTCGGCGCTCGTCGTCGTCGGCGTTCGCCGTGTAGCAGTGTCGAGCGGTCTTTCGTCGTCGTCGCCGCCGCCGTCGTCGTGCGCTCCGCCGCGCGCGGAGGCAGCCGCGAGCAGCGGCCAATCAGGGAGCGCCAAGGATCCAAGACCGAGGAAGCCAAAGTCTCGACGATCGAGGTTCGAAAGTGGACCTCCGAAGGGCACTCTTCGTCGCCACGGGTAGCTTCTGCTCAGAACGCGCCTCCTCCTCCTCCTCCTCCTCCCTCCCTCGTCCTCCTCCTCCTCCTCCTCCTCCTCCTCCTCCTCCTTCTCCCCCTCCTC
The DNA here is from genome assembly GCA_963575745.1 of Prorocentrum cordatum. Lineage (NCBI taxonomy): Eukaryota > Dinophyceae > Prorocentrales > Prorocentraceae > Prorocentrum > Prorocentrum cordatum. The sequence continues at coordinate 25,856 of CAUYUJ010003060.1, read as the reverse complement.
CTGCTCCTCCTCCTCCCCTCCTCCTCCTCCTCCTAGATGTCGCGCCCCAGGATAAGTCCGTTAGGTCGTCACCGCCGCCGCCGTCGGCGTCGGCGGTTCTCGTCGTGGAGGAGCGTCGGGCGTTCCTCGTCGCCGTTGGCGCTCGTCCGAGCCGCAGATCCAAAATCGACGATAAAAAAGAGAGGTTCGGGGATCAGAGCTGTTGGGTTCTCTGGAGCTTCAAGTGGGCACTCTTTGTGACCACGGCTGGAGTCGCCTTGAGATTCTGGTCAGGAAGAGCCCCAGGACAGGTCGGGTCGCTGTCGTCGCCGCCACCGTCGTCGTCGGCCCTCGTTGTGGAGGAGCGTCGGACATCCTTCGCTGGTGTCACCGTCGTCGTCGGCTCTCGTCGTCGTCGTCGTGCGGTCTTCCGCGCGCTGACCTGGCTGCACGCGACGACCATGAAATAGTGCTGCCGCGATCGTCGCTGCCACCGCCGTCATCGTCGTCGGCCTTTGTCGCAGTCGCCCGTGGGCTCTCGGAGGCCCTGGGAGGCTGTCGGAGGCCTCGAGAGATTTTCGAAGGAGTTTTTTTCAGGTGTCCCACAAGTTCGCCCAGAAGAGGTGAAGGGGGAGAGGAAGAGGGGGTTCCTTCCCCTCCTCATCCCCCTTGTCCCTCTGCAGAAAAGAGCGGGGAGGCATACATGGAGGAAAAGGAGGAGGAGAGGGAGGAGAAAGGAGCAAGCAAGCAAGCAAGCAAGCAAGCAAGCAAGACGGCCAAGCATTCTAAATCACGCGTGGTCTGGCGGGCAAGGACGCTCCAGATTCTTTATGGAGGAGTCATCGCAGCCAGCCCGCATGACACTGCCAGGGACCCC
>CAUYUJ010003060.1:7500-20000 GCA_963575745.1 Prorocentrum cordatum | reverse complement strand
CACTCCCCCTCCTCCCCCTCCCCCTCCCCCCCCTCCACTCCTCTCCTCCTCCTCCTCCTCCTCCTCCACCTCCTCCTCCTCCTCCTCCTCCTACTCCTTTTTGGGTTCAGTCCATCATCTTCTGCTTTCAAGGAAAAACGTGAGGATGTCTCGTGCGATTTGCCGGTTTCTGCCCCTCCAGATTTGTCTCTGTGGGTGGTCCAACGTTCACCGCGACAGGGCGCAGGGGGACGGGGTCGTCCGATCGGTGATCGACTTTTCGAGCGTATCGAGTTTGGGTTCGCGACTCTCGTTTTCATCGATCCTCGGCGGTTTTCCAGCCGCAGGATGCCTTCGAAAAGCTGTGCTTCAACGAGAGCGTTCTGGGGGTACCCGAATCGTCCCGAATGGCCGCCGGAGAACCAAGTCATGACCCGAAGACTGTCGGAGGACCAATGTCGAGGATCGGTGATCGAGGTTTCTGATGCTTCTCCTCCGTCCTCCCCTCCTCCCCCTCCATCCCTCATCCCCCTTCCTCCTCAACTTCTGCCCCCTCCTCCTCCTCCTCCTCCTCCTCCTCCTCCACCTCCTCCTTCTCCTTCTCCTCCTCCATCCTTCTCTGTCCTCTCCTCCTGCCTGGTCATCTTTACTCCATCCTCTTTTCCATCATTAACAACAGGATGCTCTGGTGCCGTGTGGCTTCTGCGCTGGCGCGAAAAAAAAACAGTATCGATGATATGAAAATCCCGACGGTATACATCCTATTGCCGGCTTTCTTTCGTTAAGTTTCCAACCGCCGCGATTCCAGTTGGCAGTGGAGGTGGGCGTGATCCCAGTTCTCGATCCGCGGAACGTGCGCACAGTGCGGCGTAGACGCATATTCACACTTCCCTCCAGTTCCGCGTTGGTGCCACTCTCCATTCCTTGAGCAGTCTGTGCTTATGGCTGTCCTGCAAGCCTACGGATAATGCGCCCCGGGCGCCCAGTGACAAGCAGCATCGCTCGAATCTCTGCGAGGATCCGGCCGCGAGGTCAAGGCTAACCGATGTGGAACGCCAGCCCACGGGAACGCCACGACGTCTCCCACAGCCCATCGCGCCCCACAGGCACCGGCTGTGGTCTCGCGTTGGGCACGACGGCGAGGCTCCTGCTTGGGCTAGTACCGTGCCTCGTGATGTGTGCGAAGGTGCTGGCCGCCCTTGCGAATACATCGCACCATTCCATTTGAGCATTGAAATTCCCAGACCCCCTCGAGTCATGAAAAAATCACGACGGGAGGTTCTTCATGATTTGCGGCCTCTGGGGGCCCTTACCGGCCCTCGGGACCGTCAAAAAACGACTCAGGACGAAAAACCGGTCCTGGGGAATGGGTCCAGACCGCTGGAGGTCGACGTCATGAAAAAATCATGACGTCGAGGGTCTGGGTTCCACGCACCATTATCACCACCATTGCTTTCGGCCAAGAGTGTGAGCACTACTACGGATGCCCCTAGCTTCGCCACGGCGTTCGCCCCTGCGCAGGCCCGAGCCCCAAGGCGCCTCCGCAGTGCTCATCGTGGTGTGGAGTCTTACTGAGGAGGATCTCCAGCCTGACGCTGTGGGCCAGCCTCCTCGTGTTCTTCGTGATCGCCTTTCTGTGGCTCACCGGCACGATGCCTGGCGGAGCCGGCCGGCAGGGCGGCGGAGGCGGTCGCGTAGGATCACGTCCCGCCAGCTGCCCACATGGTCACCCGAGCGCGAGGCAGCGCATCCGTGTCGCAACTGGGTCCAGGACCTGTTCGCGTGGAGCCTGCTTGCCACGGACATGGGCAGCGCTGAGCAGCGCGCTGCCATCATCTTCAATCAACCTTGGCGGATCCCCTCGTGAGCTCACGCGCTCCATGAACTTCACGGAGATATCGGAGGGGGGAATGTCAACGACATGCACGAGGATGCCGCGATTTACCTCAACGCGAACATCTCACCTCAGCTCAGGTCACTGGGCGAGGAGTCGCGCTTCCAGGCCACCAGCGAGCTCTTCGATCTTTCGAGGCGCCGCAGCGAGACTACCGATGCGCTGCTCTCTCGGTTTATTACGCTGCGATTCCAAGCTACGCACACCCGTGGAGCTGCGACGTCGCGGGAAGGCTACAGATGGTTTCTCCCCCTAACGGTTGGCGTCACAGCTAGCCAACTCATGGCGCTGCTCCAGCCCTGCCCAGCCACGGAGCCTGAGTTCAACAGTCCCGCGGCGATGCTCAGGCGCGCGGGTCGAACCGTGGAGCATGCACCACACAACGTCGCCAGCGCTCTGCGATCGACGCCGACGTCCGAAGGCTCCGGGACATGACCAATGGCAACAGTAACGACGCACCCGCATCGGACACCCAGCGCACTCAGGGCCTCGACACAATGGGCAGCCAGCGCCGCCGAGCCCCCTGGCGACGGAGGCATGACGCACGCTGCCGGCCCGTCGCGGAGCGCCATGCCGCCGCGGGCAGCATGCCAAGGCGCCGCGTGGGCTCCCGCGGACGGGGCCGACTACGCCAGCGGAACCTACCTCATCAGACACCAGCTTGGATGTAGACGAAGAGGTCACCTATCAAGCTGCAGAGTCCCAAGGGCCCGCCCCTGTTCCAGATAGATGTTCGGTTTCCTGGGCAGACGAAGTCGGCGAAACACCAGCGGCGCAGACACGGGCGTCGCCAAGCGCACAATATTCGTAGATCTATTAGTTATCAAGAAGCGCAGCAGCACATTCTCCATGAGGGGCAAAGATACGGGCAAAGGCGCCCAGAGGAAAGTTCTCCTCGTGGAACTCTCAAACACAGGAGTACATCAGATATTATTCGGCGGAATTTGCGGCGCCCCAAACTCGGATAGCGGCGCAGTCGGAAGCCGCGATACGCCGGTGGGAGACTTGCAACGGCGCTTCAAAGGACGCCCGGGGAGTTAGCAAACACGAGACAGGAGCATCGTAGGAGTTCCCGCGGAGCCTCGCTGGAGTTCCGGCAAGGCTTTCGGCGCGCGCATGGGGTAAATCGGAAAACGCTTCTCGGGGCGAGCTGCGATTTCTTGCGACTCGCCGCGAGGCTGCTTGACCGGCGCCAGAAGGAGCTGCTGGGCCACCCCGCGCCGCCAGCTTCCAATCTAGAACCCTTGTCTCGAGCTATCTGGGAGAAGGCCGGAGCGCGGGCGGGCGCTTTTTCTGGGGAGGGGAAAGGCAGGCGCCGCGATCCCTGAGAGCGCGACGGCACCACCATGACGCGCGGCATCTGTTCGAGCGAATTTCAATTTCGCGCAGACTGCCTTAAGGGCACCTCATCATCGCCACGGGGCAGCGGCAGCGGCGGCCAGTTCGGAGGATGCGCTGACGCTGGACGCGCAGGCGGCGCCCTGGACCGAGGCCCCTTGGCCGGCATCTCAGGAGTTGCCTCGCGGCCACCGAGGGCCCTCCTCGGCCGCGGCCGGGGCCATGCAGCGCGCCAGCGCAGCCAGTCGTCGACGTCTCTTGGCAATTCGCCAGGTCTGTCCGTGGATCGCGACCAGCAGCTGCGCTCGCCGCCGCCCACTGCCGCGCGTGCGCCGACGCACGAGCCGCATGGCAGAGGTTATGCTACAACTCCACTCACGTCTGATCACGCGCCTTGGTTTGGCCCGAGCAAAGCCCGCTGCTGGGGCAGAGTCGAAGATTGCAAGACCCGCGGATGCTCCCGCGACTCTCCTCGGCGAGGTGGCTTTGTCAGCTTCGCCAAGTGACCAGCGCGCCCAACCCCAGACAGTTCGTCGGCCCGACAATCCCGACTCGGATGGGACACATCAAATTCATGCCATATGTGCAAGGCAAAGAAGCCCACTCACTGGAGCGCGCGACAGTGACATCGGCGATCCAGACCCCGGGCCACTAGGCGAGGACGAATACCGACGCCAGCAACGACGCGGACGAGGATCATTGGGCCCTATACCACGTCAGCGAGAGCACCGCGACACAGGTCCACGCGCTGCCGCGCGCATCCATTTTCGCGCCGGCCAAGACCTCTGGCCCAGGAGCCGTTCACATTTTTGCAGATGGTAGAACGACCTACGCCAGTCCGGAGTATGAGACAGACTGCCCTGCCACTGGCGCGTCGAATAAGAGACAGAGACCCGCGGCGCACGAAGTCCGGTCCTACGAAACGACAGGAATAACCACGTTCCACGCCATCAAGCCACCACCGACGAGGCAGCACGGGCGATTGAACGCAAGAACAAAGGTCATGCGCCAGGCAAGCGCCAAGAGAAAGCGGAAGACGTCTTCGACGTCATCGGCGACGACTTGTCGGGGCATGGCACGGAGGACAGCTTTCTAGACTGCTCATGGACGCCCCATCGACGGCGCCAGCTCGCTCCCCGCTGGCGAGCACTTGGCGGAGCCATGCGCGGCAGGCACCACTTTTGGTCATCGCGCCGCGCCCGCCGCGCCCGCCCTCCAAGCCACAACCTGCGAGCGCGCCCCAGCCGCCGCCCGAGCCGCGGTGCTCGGGGTGGGCCCATGCGAACAGTGCGGCGGCGAAGACCGCACTTCGCGGATCGCCATCAGACGCCGTCTTGGCACTGGCCAGAACTTCGAGTTGGCTGATGGTTGTGATCTTGGCGGCCCAAAGGTCCAACAGCATGTCCCGCAATGATTCGGGCCCGGCAACGTCCTTGCCGCGGTCATGGCGCTGTCCTGCCGCAGCATTGGCCCCCCCGGAGGTCTCGGCCACTGCGCTAACAACGAGACTTGGCGGACGCACTACGAGGAATTCGCACCCGACATCTCGCTGTGAGGTAGCGGCGATGCTGACAAACCCACGTGGACATGTCGTCTGGTGGTGGAAAGGAAGGGACCGGCTGAGGTTCGGCGTCCAAAATGTATCCCAGCGTAACAGAACATGTCGATGGAACGTCCTGCCTGCCTGTTTGTTGGTCGTGCGATTGGGAGTTAAGCTATGTGGTGCCAACCAGGCGTTGATGGATTAGGGCATCCTCATCGAGCCCTTCGTCGATGGTTGACAGCCCCCCGTCTTCTTGAGTGGAGTCGTCTGAACGCGTGCCAGCATCGGAGGGGTCGGCGCCGGTTCCTCAAAGATCTGCTACCTGAAACTCATATTCTGCGAGATCTCCGAAGCAGCATCCAGCTCCCTCACCCAGTATGAGCAGGAGATAGCACATCTTGCTGCGGTCTGGGCCGATGAGCTCGACGAGGCCAAACCTGCCTGCCTCGGTACCCCACCAAGTCTCTATTTCGCGGTGACCCAGCCACCGCCAGACCAGGAGTGAGCCGTCGCGACTTTCTGCAGTCACGATGCGGCCCAGGCTGCGGCCGACTTTGATGGCCGCAACACTGCTTATGTTGAGTACGTTCTTGGCTAAGCACTCGAGGCCGAGCGCCGCTTGGCTTGAGGTAGTGGTCCTGGTGGTGACCGTGCTGGCGTCGGGAAGGCCGGTACTTTGGAGTGTCTTCGCAACAGGTTCAAGATATATTACTGCGTCACCATCCATGCCTGACCTCGGAGCCGAGCAGGATGACTCGTGACACCGTGTCCCAGCCTACCGAAAGCCACGAATCGTCGTAGGTCGCCGAGCAGGTTGCTTGGCGCCTCGGAAGCTGACCGTTGCCGCGCCAGTTGAGCGTCCATTTTGAGGACGGCGGCCGGCCCACCCCATCCGCGGTTGAAGTCAGCCAGCTCGCCTGGCTTGTCATCCAGGGCCTGCCCTGAGACTGTGGCGTTTGTTTTAGAAGCGCGATAAATTCGCGAGATGGCCGAGGCCTCCGCGCTTCGCTGCGCGGCGATCTCTTGCACCTGGCGCGAGCTGCGCGCCGCTCCAGCCGCGCCGTCTGGGAGCGCCACATGTCTGGAAACATCCGTGGTTGTTCGCCAAGCCTGGCGTTGCACGGGACGGCTCCTCCGCGGGATGAGAGAAGCGCGCGCGAATTCAGCCTCGGACATCAAGTCGGGCATGCGGAATCGTAATCCTCCACGCCGTGGCTGTTCGTCTGCACAATGCACGGCGCGATGTAGGACAGCGCCGCGTTGTTCGATCATTCAGGCGCGCCGAGTAGGGCTCGACCTCGGAAAGCATTGCCGCGCCGGGCGAGGAATGCTTTAGCTTCGGCTCCGAGTGCGCCGCGCTCGCTATCATCAGACGCGTTCTTGAATGGCCCGAGGGCCAACATGGCGAGGGCAGAGTACTGGCGATAGAAGAGGACGTATTGCTTTTACAGCTTAGTCGGCAGCTGTGGCAAGTTCGACCAACGGAATGACATGGGGCGCGTTCCCTGCCCGGGCCCGGCATTCGCGGCATGCGTCTGCCATGGTGCCGATCACCTGTATGACGTTGCTCGGAAATCGTGCTGGTCTTTTCCATTTGGGTCCGCGTAGAGTGCCGCCAGTGCGCATGTAGTTTGCGCAGCAGCGTGCGCAAGCTCCTCTGGCGCATGGTCCGTCGCAGCATCCACCACTCGTGGTTGTGGTCGAGGGGCCCTCGTGGCTCTGGGCACACCAGGGTCCGGCGGCGGCGGCGGTTCGTCGCCGTCGAAGGTCGTCACGCATAGGTACTGGCGGTGCTTGGCCATCGACGGGGCCTCGATCTGGAGGAGGCCCATCAATGTCAGGACTCAGCTGTGATCCAGGAAGTCCTGCCGTGGGATCTTGAGACTCCTGCGCGCGTGCCTCGCGGGACAAGGATCCGCGTCGGCCAACGCGGCGCTCCTGGACAGCCCTGCATGCTTCGCCGAACCAGCGGGAGTCTCCTGGCCGCGGTCAGGGCGAGCCCTGTCTCGCGGCGGGTCGCGCGCGCATTCCGGGCACGAGCACGGCGACTCGTTGCCTGGTGGATTTGCTCATTTTCCTGGGGATTTGATGCGACGTGGGCCCAGGCAACTGCGATTGCCGCGGCAACCAGGGCATTCCGGGTATCGTTTTGCCTTTGGCGAACTGGCTGCCTGTTCGGCAGTTGGCGCGACGGCGGGAGTCTGCGTGCCCGATGCTCGCGCCGGGGCCCTTGACTCTGTCAGTCGGGCTCGGGGGTTTTTTCCCAACCATCCTGTGGTGTTGGGTCCTCGTTTTGAAGAGACGGTCCCCGCGTTCTCCTCCTCTTCCTCCTCCTCCCCCTCCTCCTCTCTACCGTCCGCATGCGTCCCGCACACCCAGTACAGCGTTTCGTGGCCCTCCTCCCCTCCCCACCCAGTACAACGTTTCGTGGCCCCATAGGGAGCCCCTCCGAAGGTCCCAGTGCTACCGTCCGCATGCGTCCCGCACGCCCAATACAGCGTTTCGTGGCCCTCCTTCCCTTCCTCCCTGCGTTTCACCCACCCAGTACAGCGTTTCGTGGCCCCATAGGGAGCCCCACCGAAGGTCCCAGTGCTACCGTCCGCATGCGTCCCGCACACCCATTACAACGTTTCGTGGCCCCACAGGGAGCTCCACCGAAGGTCCCACTGCTACCGTCCGCATGCGTCCCGCACACCCAGTACAGCGTTTCGTGGCCCTCCTCCCCCTCCTCCCTGCGTTTCACCCACCCAGTACAGCGCTTCGCGGCCCCATAGGGAACCCCACCGAAGGTCCCAGTGCTACCGTCCGTATGCGTCCCGCACACCCAGTACAGCGCTTCGTGGCCCCTTAGGGAGCTCCACCGAAGCCCTCAGAGCTACCGTCCGCATGCGTCCCGCACACCCAGTACAGCGTTTCGTGGCCCTCCTCCCCCTCCTCCTTGCGTTTCACCCACCCAGTGCAACGTTTCGTGGCCCCATATGGAGCCCCACCGAGGGTCCCAGCGCTACCGTCCGCATGCGTCCCGCACGCCCAGTACACTTTTCGTGGCCCCATAGGGAGCCCCACCAAAGGTCCCAGCGCTACCTTCCGCATGCGTCCCGCACACCAAGTACATTGTTTCGTGGCCCTCCTCCCCCTCCTGCTTGCGTTTCGCCCACCCAGTACAGCGCTTCGTGTCCACATATGGGAGCCCCACCGAAAGTCCCAGTGCTACCGTCCGCATGCGTCCCGCACACCCAATACAGCGCTTCGTGGCCCCATAGGGAGCCCCACCGAAGGTCCCAGCGCTACCGTCCGCATGCGTCCCGCACACCCAGTACAGCGTTTCGTGGCCCCATAGGGAGCTCCACCGAAGCCCTCAGAGCTACCGTCCGCATGCGTCCCGCGCACCAAGTACAACGTTTCGTGGCCCTCCTCCCCCTCCTCCTTGCGTTTCACCCACCCAGTACAACGTTTCGTGGCCCCATAGGGAGCCCCACCGAAGGTCCCAGTGCTACCGTCCGCATGCGTCCTGCACACCCAGTACAGCGCTTCGTGGCCCCTTAGGGAGCTCCACAGAAGGTCCCAGTGTTACCCTCCGCGTGCATCCCGCACACCCAGTAAAGCGTTTCGTGGTCCTCCTCCCCCTCTTGCCTTGCGCTTCACCCATCCAGTACAAAGTTTCGTGGCCCCATAGGGAGCCCCACCGAAGGTCCCAGTGCTACCGTCCACATGCGTCCCGCACCGCCCAGTACAGCGCTTCGTGGCCCCATAGGCGAAGGTCCCAGTTCCCCCGTCCGCATGCGCCCTGGAAGCCCAATTTGGCATTTTCACCCACCCAGTGCAGCGCTTCGTGGCCCCATAGGGGGCTCCACCCAAGGCCCCAGTGCCACCGTCCGCTTGCGTCGGGGAAATGTAATTTGGCATTTTCACCCGCGCAGTGCAGCGCTTCGTGGCCCCATAGGGAACTCCACCGAAGCCCCCAGTGGGACCGTCCGCATGCGCCAATTTGGCACTTTCACTCACTCAGTAGAGCGCTTCGTGGCCCCATAGGGAGCTCCACCGAAGCCCTCAGTGGGACCGTCCGCATGCGTCCCGGAAACCCAGTTCGGCACACCACTCACGCAGTACAGCGTCCCCCCCCGCCCAGTGCAGCGCTTCGTGGCCCCATAGGGAGCTTCACCGAAGCAGATATTCACAATCACGGTACCCACAACTGCATATGGTTGGGACCTTCGCCAGGAGAATTGCCGGTGTTGGCGTGGCTGCTGGTGTTGGTGCTGGACGCGGTGGTGCTCCAGCTCATCTCAGGCGCTCGAGTTCCTGGTGAGCCTCTGGGCCGATTCGTTTCACCGCGGCTGGTTTGAGTTCGGCCATCAGAATGACCGAACTCTCTGCCGCAGCCCTGAGCGCAGCGATGCCTTGCGCCGCGCGCTCAGCCGTGCGCCAGGGCCAGACCTGCAGTGTTTTGGCGTGTTGGCTTTGATCCCTGTTGACGTCGTGGTCGCGGCTTCCGCTTCGCCTCAGCTTCCTGAAAGGCGCGAGCAGGTGTGGCGAGTTCGCGATGGCTAGAGACGGCTTCTCGGCTGGAAGGTTAGGTTTCTTGAGCCTTTCGCGCGCAGAGAGCGTTGATCTCGCGCGACCGCATCCACATGGGGACGCGGGGATACCTAATTCCATGGCGGTGCTGTGCTGAGCCACGCAGGGCTCGGTTGCTGGACAATGAAGCATCGCGCCTCGCGTATCTGCGTCGTCGCGACTTGTCCGCATAATGAATGCTGAACCTCTCCCTGCTGATTCGCTCCCTACATCGGTGGCGATCGAGGTCGACGAGACAGGCGACGTCCACGTGAAAAAAAATCGTCGCCCCAGATAAAATTGTCATGGACCATCCCGCCCCAGGCGGACAGCGCGCACGTCTCCAGGTTTACGCGGCGCGGCCCAGGAAGCTCGCAGTTGAACGCGACGCCAACGCATTCGCCCCCGAAGATCCTCGCGAGCACGCAGCAGCCACATCAGCCGCGGTGTTCGAGCAGCTCCAAGCATGGGTGGATCACGACGGCTTCTCGCGGCGCCCGCGCCGAGGAGCGCGCGACGTCCTTGAGCGCAGGTGTGTAGGCAAGTGGAAGTGGACACGAGGTAAAAGAGACCCTGCACAACACATGCGGATTACCCAACGCCGACGCTGATCTTATCGCCACATGCGCTGGCACCTCATCGCGATTCTCACAGCGAGCAATCGTCTCTGAGGCGGCCGGGCTAGAATGGACGGACGATGCGCGGGAAGCCAAGGAGGCCCTCTGGATAGGAGTCAGCTATCAAGAAATTGCGGTGGTCGCAGGCGAGGAGGAGCGCGATGTGCACTTCGAGCTATCCCCCAACGCCGTCGCAGTTCTACGAGAGGTATAGCTGGGCATGAAAACTTCGGCCCAGCACTCGAGGTCTTCCGCATGGAGAAACCAGGCGCCGGCTGCAAGGGCGCGCCGAGATGGTTGCCCATCAAACGCACCAAGATCATGAATAACATGTACCCAGCCATCCCCACACCTTGCGAAACCGAGCTTATCGCTGAACCTCAAGATGGCAAATGCGCCCTGCAAGCCACACAACACGCTGCTGACATCAAAGTGGCAGCACTGCCTCACGAGAAGGCCAAACGACGTAAGTGTTTAGAGGATCCCTTCAGTATGGGTGGGCTGGATATCGGCGAAGGGACCTCCACGTGCCGCGGGACGCGACACTCACCCACGCGCGACGGTGGATGCCAGCTGGACCAAATCGATTACTTCCAGGTCGCGAAGCAGATTGTCAATGCTGAGCTCATTGGCAAGGCCAATTCTGAGCTTGCCTCCGAAGGTCTAGCCAAGCTGCACCTCGGCTTGCTCCTGGCCTTAGCCTCAACCCTCATCGCACGGATTGGCTTGCACGTCTACGCGGTAGCACTCCACGCCACGCGGCAGCCGCGACGCGCGGCCACATCGGTAAATGAGTCTTGCATTTGACACGGATGGAGCACAGGCGGTCTTCAAAATGGGGAATTAGCCTCGGCGCCGCGCCAACCAGTCTTAAGCGGCCCCCACTAGAGGTGCCCAAGTTTTTTGCCGGTCACATCGCGGAGCCCGCGGGCACGTGACAGCCCGAGGTGCACGACGAGCGCTTCGCTTGAGATATCGCCACAATCTGGGCGCGAGCAAGGAAATGCAACGCCCTCTGGCCGGTGATCGGGCGGTTCTGGAAGGAGTGCAAGTCGAGCACCTCGCTCGAGACACCCCCACAATCTCGGCGCGAATGGGCAAGTGGAACACGCCCTGGCGGCTTGCCCGCGGCACGCTCGCTCGACACGCACGCTGCATCGCGGTGGCCACGGGGCTTTGGGAGGAGAGGAATTGGCGTGCGCAGACGGGCAGGCGCAACAACCCTCGGCGACTGCCCCCTTGGGGCGCTCTGGCGCCGTGCCTGCTACATCGCGGTGGTCACGGAGCTCTGAAGGGAGAGGAGCCCGGGGTGCAAGACGGGCGCCTCGCTCGAGACACCCCCGCAGTTCTGGGTGGAGAGGGGCCCGAGGTGCCGGCGCGAGCGCCTCGCTCTAGGCGCCCCCACGGTCTGGGCGGGGGCGGGGGCTGCGAACACCCGTGGCCCGGTGGTCAGGGGGCTCTGAGGCGAGAGGGGTCCGAGTTGCAGGAGGAACGCCTAGCTCGAGACACGCCCGCCACCTGTGCGCGAACGGGAATATGAGATGCCCCCTGGCCGCTCACACTGGGGCGCTCGCGTGCCACGTCTGCTGCGTCGCGGCGATCATGGGCGAATCTGGGTACGAGTTGTTCGGGTGAGCGGGTCTGAGTGTGAGTGAGAATGCGCGGTTCAGTCCGAGGGTGCGCATGAATTTGGATGAGTCTGAGTGCGACTGACCAGAGTGTGAGCGGCCGGACGACTGAGTCTGATTGCGACTAAGCTAAGCACTGGTGGGTTTGGGCAACGTTGTTCTGTTTGTGTGCAGGTGTGTCTGTGTGGTCTGAATATGAGTGCGTAATACAATTGTGAGTGGGTCTGAGTTTGCGCGAGACTGAGCGTGAGTGAGTAGGAGTATGAGCGAGTCTGAGTGCGAGTTCTGAGCGCGAGCGAGTTCTGAGGGTGAGTCTGAATACGAGTGATCTGAGTGCGAGTTCTGAGCGCGGGCGAGTCTGAGTGCGTGGGCCCGGGCACGAGCGCGGCGCAGGACGAGCGGGTGCCCGTCAACTCCGAGGGCGCGAACATCGGGGGTTTGAGGTTTCGCGGCGTCGGCGAGACCGATCGCGAGTTCATGTTGGTCAAATTTCGGGGGCGACGACCTCGCGGCTCGAGGTTCCGCGGCGCTGGCGAGGCTCATCGCGAGCGGGCGCCAGTCAAATTTCGAGGGCGCGACCCTCGAGGTTCGAGGTTTCGCGACGTCGACGATACTGATCGCGAGCAGATGCTGGTAAAATTTCATGGGCGCGAACCTCGAGGCTCGAGGGTTCGTGGCGTTGGCGAGACCGATCGTAGTCGGATGCTTGCCAAACTGCGAGGTTCCGAACCTCGAGGCTCGAGGCTTCGTGGCGTTAGCGAGACCGATCGCGAGCGCATGCTGGTCAAACTTCGAGGCCGCGAACCTTGGGGCTCGAGGCTTCTTGGCGCTCACGAGACCGATCGCGAGCGGATGCTGGTCAAACTTTGAGGCCGCGAACTTCGAGGCTCGAGGTTTCATGGCGTTGACGAGACCGATCGCGAGCGGATGCTGGGCAAACTTCG
>CAUYUJ010003060.1:0-2500 GCA_963575745.1 Prorocentrum cordatum | reverse complement strand
GTTTCCGTGTTGTTTTCGTTTTTCTTCGTTCTGTCTTCGTTCTGCATTTGCTGCGAGACAAAATCAAAACGACAACGGCCCGCGACATCGCCAAACAACTGCTTAGCTTAAGCCCTGTGCGCAATTGGCAGCGCCCCCCCAACAGGGGGGGTCCAGCTTGGATCCGCGGGGTACGTCTCTCCGCTGGAACTCCCAGGAGCTCGCGGTCGTCGCAACAATTGTGCAGTTGGCAACGCCCCCAGGAGGGGAAGGTCCTGCTGGGATCCACGGACTGCGTCTCTCCGCTGGACCTCCCAGGAGCTCACGAGCGTTGCGACAAGTGCGCTCTTGACAACGCCCCCAGCGGAGGGGAGGTTCCGCGTGGATCCGCCGGGGGTGTCGCTCCACTTGCCCTCCCAGGAGATCACGGCAACGCCGGGCGTGTGCAACCGGCAGCAGTTGGCAGCACCAAGAGGGAAACGGATGGAGGCAGGTAGGATGAGAGAGGCAGAAGGAGGGAGGGCGCGAGGAGGCGGGAGAGGAGGAGCAGCAGCGCTTTAGTCAGAACGAATGCGCGATACAGGATGGCTGGCAACAAACACGACACAACCATACACCATCTGCTTCAAGATGTCCGCGCGGACTCCCTGGGTCGGCTCGGCTACACGCAAGAGTGCCCCTAGGCAAGAGTGACCCCGACCGCAGGAGGCCAGCTCTTTGTCTTGAGTGGCTGTTGACGGCCTGGCGCCCGCTGATGGGGGGCCCCCTCGGAGGCCGAGGCCCACAAAAAGAATAAAACATGTCAGTCCTCCCCCCGTTCGTTGTTACTTTATCAGAGTCCCCATCTAGGGACGGGACCCAGGTTTGAGCAAGCACGGACGGGGGTGGGGGTGGGGGGAACGGGCGGCCTTGGGACACACAAATAGATCACGCAGATAGCAGGACTCTCGATGTTTTCCCATATTTTCTGGGCTCTTGTCTTCCCCCCCGCTTCCCATATTTTCCCATGTTTTCGGGATAATCGACGATTCCTTGTGTCTGTGTGTTTTTCCCCTCCCGATTCTTGAGAAGCCTCCCCATCCCTTGGAACCCCTCCTGTCATACAAGCAGCCAGCCGACCAGACATGCCCGCGTCAAAGAAAAAGACCTCGACGGGAGGCTCCTCCTCCTCCTCCTCCTCCTCCTCCTCCTCCTCCTGCTCCTCCTCCTCCTCTTGGGCAGTTCTTCCTGCCCCTGGCGGCCCTCGCCAGGCCCCATGGACCGTCAACCAACGCGCCGCGAGCAAAAAAAAGGGTCGGGACTTCGGGGGGCCCGCATGGGAGAAATCAGGACATGGCTTAGAGTCGGGGCCCTGAAGAGGGAACCTTTTTCGTTGGGGAGGGGCTCGGGGTTCCTTGGTTGTTTTACTGTTTGCCTCGGGCTTTCCCGAGGGCTTGCATAGGAAATCGAGGTTGAACTTATGGGAAAAAGGGGCCTCGTTCCTTATTTAGGGTTCCTTAGGTCAACGCCCCGACTGTATCTGGTGAGAGGCCTCCAGGAAGGGGCCGATCCATTCTGAGAAGCCCCCATGCCCATGCCGTCCTCGAAGGCTGCCCGCCCTTGCCCCGCCCCCGACCAAAATCTACCCCACAAGCCGGTTTCCGAACCCCTCCCGACGGCCATCTTGGCCAGTTTTCCGCGCCGCTTCCAGACGTGGCAACGAGAATTTTCAGAAACGCCTTTGGAGCATCCGAAGCGACGTTGTCGTCGACGACGTGGCGCGCTCCGCCCTCTTTTGCCTGCCGCCGGTCAGGGTTGTGCAAGCATGGGGCCTGACCGACGACGACGACAAGAGTCAGCCGTACGTGAGGGTCCGGATCCTCGATTCCGAGGGCAAGGATTCGGAGGGCATCAACTGTCCATACCTCCCGCGTCATGTTTGTTCAGATCCCAGTGTTTTTCTGAAATTTTAGCCTCTGGGGCCGTGCCAGAGCGCCAGGACAAGCAGAAAAAGGAAGGCTGGACGGAACAATGTTCCCGCTGAAGGGGGGCGGGTCCTCCGGGGCCCGCGGTTCAGAAAAATGTATGTCGGAGGTCCCCGGGTGTGTGCACGTGAGGGTTCGGATTCTCGATCCCGAGGGCAAGGATTGGGAGGGCGCCATGTCCAGACCTCCCGCGTCATCTGAGCGAGTTCCTGCGGAACTCGCGTCAGCCAGATCCCCGGCGCGCGAGAAGGTTGCCGTTTCTGGCGGCGCGCCGGGCGCGCATCGGGCGTGTCCCGACGCGGCGCCCCTGTTGGACACGTCCTTGCAAAGTCGACCCAGGGGCCCCCATGGCAACCCCCCCAGGGCTCGGCATCGCTCGGACGTGTGCGTTTTTTCCTCGGCGAGGACCATCGAGGAGCATCCTCGATCACTTGGCGAAAAAACCACGCACGAAACCGAAGAAAGCACACGGAATGGACGTCCGAGCGATGGCGAGAGGCAGCATGTCCGGCGATGCGCTGGACGCGCCAGGCGTGTGCCCATCCGGCACCGTCGCT
>CAUYUJ010003059.1:0-82555 GCA_963575745.1 Prorocentrum cordatum | reverse complement strand
GCCGCTGATCCTGGATGATGGTGGTCACTGCATAAGGGAAAAAGTCCCGAGCAGAGCAACATGCACCACGACCGCGACGACCACGACGGCGGCGTCGGCGGCGACGGCGACGCTGACGTTGGGCAGAGTACTCAGCGATGCTTCGTGGGGCCTCTTCGGATCGGGATCCCGCAACGTTTTTTTTGTTTTTTTTTTTTGTGTGTGCGTGGGTGTGTGCCACGGGATGCGTGTGAGATCGATCGTTTTTGTACCGAACCGCTCAAAAGAGATACCCCACAGCCGCCGGCAGCTCCCGATTGTAGCCGATAGGTGGGGAATGCGGGGGGCATCTGTTTGCGGCAGTGCGGTGCACCAGCGGATCGAACTCATGCCCCCCCTCAGGGTCCCCCCCCGTTTGGTCTTGAGTCGGGCCTCTCCCTCTACAGGAGGAATACCCCAAAACAGCCAACAAAATAGTCTGGGGACGATTGTCGAACTATTTCTGAGTATTTTTGATGTTTTTCGGTGTTTTTTATTTTTCGTCCAAAATCCGCCTGTGGGGGACACGCCCGACCTAATTTCGGCGTCACCCCAAAATACTTGTACTACATGTGCGTCGCCCCCCTAGGGGCGATGCGCGCACCGAGAAATCTTCTAGTATGTGTGTCGTGGCGGGCGCTTTCTGGCCACACCGCTCGGGAAACGATCTACTACAAGATGGGTATACTATATGTTCGGGTCGGACGCGCGCCTCCAAGGAGGACATATCGTATTAGCCTGATGTCGGGCGTGCCTCTCTACAGGAGGAGTACTCAAAAATTGTCGAAAAATAGTCTTAATTAGTTTTTGAGCTCTTCGGAGCATTTTTCTTGGTATTTTTTATGTTTCGTCCGACATCCCCCTGCAGGGGGACATGCCCGACTTGATCTTAGCACGTCCTTGTGCGTCCCGTACTCGTGGGGGATCCCGAACCGAGCGCGCTCCTGGGCCTCGGGGGGCCCCCGCCCGCCGAGGTGGCCGGCGTCGTCTGCCTCGTCGCGGACGCCGAGGCGCGCCGCGGGGCGTCTCCCCCCGCCCGTCGGGCCCCTCGGCGGGCCCTCTCGCGCGCCTCTCGGCGGGCCGGCGGCCGGCGATCACCGGGTCACCGGGTCACCGGGTCACCTCCTCCTCCTCCTCCTCCTCCTCCTCCTCCTCCCCCTCCTCCTCCTCCTCCTCCTCCTCCTCCTCCTCCTCCTCCTCCTCCTCCTCCTCCTCCTCCTCCTCACCGGGTCACCAGATCACCGGGTCACCGGGTCACCGGGTCACCGACCCAATTTTCAAAAGACCTCTAGCTCACATCCACTCGGCGGGGCGCACTGGAGTCCGGTGCGCCGTCTTTCTGGTCCTGGAGGGGTCCAAGATGGCCTCGGCTCCCGGCCCTCGTCGCTGTGGGCTTCCGCCTGCCCCTTGCTTTGGGCTGTGTGTGGCACGGGCTTTTGCGGCCCCGGCGGCGGAGAGGCGGGCAGGCGGCGTGCTTCCCGGGAAGGAGAGGGGGGGCCCCCGCCCCGAAGGGGACGGGGGGCAGTCGGCGAGCGCGGGGGACCGAGGAGGGGTGGGGTCGGGGGTGGACAGACCCCCCACCCTGACACGTCGATTAGTGAATTGTCCGTTTTCGGTTCTCGAGTGGGCGCCGCGGCCGTCATTTTCCAGGCTTGCGCCCGCCAGGTTTGGGCCCGAGGTCGTTTTCACTAAACCACGTTTTACTAAAGGGGGTTCTGTCCATCCCCGAGTCACCGGGTCACCAGATCACCGGGTCACCGGGTCACTGGGTCACCGGGTCACCGACCCAATTTTCAAGAGACCTCTGGTTCACATCCACTCGGCGGGGCGCACTGGAGTCCGGTGCGCCGTCTTTCTAGTCCTGGAGGGGTCCAAGATGGCCTCGGCTCCCGGCCCTCGTCGCTGTGGGCTTCCGCCTGCCCCTTGCTTTGGGCTGTGTGTGGCACGGGCTTTTGCGGCCCCGGCGGCGGAGAGGCGGGCAGGCGGCGTGCTTCCCGGGAAGGAGAGGGGGGGCCCCCGCCCCGAAGGGGACGGGGGGCAGTCGGCGAGCGCGGGGGACCGAGGAGGGGTGGGGTCGGGGGTGGACAGACCCCCCACCCTGACACGTCGATTAGTGAATTGTCCGTTTTCGGTTCTCGAGTGGGCGCCGCGGCCGTCATTTTCCAGGCTTGCGCCCGCCAGGTTTGGGCCCGAGGTCGATTTCACTAAACCACGTTTTACGAAAGGGGGTTGTGTCCATCCCCGATGGGGGTGGTGCCGTGAAACGCGCGCGCACGCACGGCTTGCTCAGAGTGCGTGCTTGGGGGTTCCCCCCCCTCCTCCCCCCCGCGCGGTCGTGCTCTGTCGGTGTCGCCGTGTCGTGTTTCGGGAGTGTTTCGGGGGCGCCAACGTCGCAGGGCGGATAGGTGTCGTGTGGGAAGCAATCGGAGGGGCCCAGATTGTCCTGGAGACTGTCGTTCCGGATTTCGAAGCGAATTTCGTGCGGATTTTGTCGGGCCAGGAATGAGGGCTACAAAGACCCAGCGTGAAATTTAGTTAGTTTTTCGCTCGCCGTTTCTGGGCTTGACAGAAATCCATGCGAATATCCGCTTCTGCGCGTCTGCAAGGTCGGTGCAGTGAGGGGTTGCTAGAGGTGCCCCTAGCCCAAGGTGCCCCGGACATGCTCGCAACTCGAACAACATCAGGACGGAGGTGTTTCGTAGTTTTCGGCCCCTGGAGGCCCTCGCAGGGCCCCAGACTGCGTAGCACTTCGGCCGTCACCCTTCTGATTTGAAGAAGAACTTCGACATGTGGATCATGGTGTTGTCATATCAGGCACGAGCATTGGAAGAAGCCCTCAATATCACGGTGTAGAGGTGTGACATGTTGGCGACGTGTTTGTAGCACGTCGTTGGCAGGGGGACAGCGCGCGTCGGGCACGGGCAGGGTTCGCGGGCACGTGCCTCCGTTTGTTCCGTCGCTTCGCTCATTCCGCGGGCCCGCACTGTGCCATCGCAGGCGTTTGTGGCCTCTTGGGGCCTCTTGGGGACCGTTTGGGGGCCTCGTGGGGTCTTTTGAGGGCCTCGTGGGGCCTCCAGGGGGCCTCCTGGGCTCTCTTGGGGTGGGGCATCTTGGGGGCCTCTTGCGGGCCTCTTGGGGCCTCTTGGGGAGCTCTTAGAGGCATCTTGGGGCTTCCTGGGCGCCTCTTGGGGCCGAAGAGTCAAACTTTCCGTTCGGGTTCCTCGGGTCCGTCCTGGGGCTCTTTAGGCCGTCTTGGAGGCCTCTTGGGCCGTCTTGGCGCCCGCTTGGGCCGTGTCGGGGCTTTCTCGGACGCCTCTTTGGCCTCGGAGCGTCGAGACGCTGACCGTGCGAGAACGAGGAAATCAGAGAGACATGCAATGAGACGCCCGTTGCGCCAGAGGAACGGCCGACGGCTGCTCTCTCGGCGGGACAAGACCCCCCCCGCCTCCTGCGTCGATGGACGTGCAGCTGAGCAGGTCTTGTTATGTTTGAAAGAGCGCGTTCTGTGGTCGCTTGGAGGGGGGGGGATTGGAACCGGACTCCCCCCCCCTGGATGGAGAGGGGTGGGGAGGGGTTCGAGTCCCCCCCCCTCCTCCCGTGACGGAGGGGGGGGGGAGTTCGAACCTCCCCCCCTCCCCTCCTCCTCCTCTCTCCCTCTCCTTGGCCGGCGGCGGCGGCGGGGACGACCATTTCCTTTTCTGGGCCGGCGCCGGCGCCTGCGGCGGCGGGCGGCGGCGGCGGGGAGCGTCGACGAGGACGACGGTGGTGATGGTGGAGGTGGTGGGTTGTGGTGGTGGTGGTGGAGGGGGTGGGGTCGGTGTGGTGGTGTGGTGTGTGGGGTGGTGGTGGTTGTGGTGGTGGTGGTGTGGTGGTTTGTTGTGGTGGTGGTGGTGTGGTGGTGGTGTGGTGGTGGTTTGTGGTGGTGGTGGTGGTGGGTTGTGGTGGTGGTGGTGGTTTGGTGGTGGTGTGGTGGGTGTTTGTGGTGGTGGTGGGGGTGGTGGTGGTGGGTTGTGGTGGTGGCGGTGGTTTGTTGAGGTGGTGCTGCTGGTGGTGGTGGTGGTGGCGGTGGTGGTAGTGGTGGTGCGGTGGTGGTGGGTTGTGCTGCTGGCAGTGGTGGTGGTTGTGGTGGTGGTGGTGGTGGCGTGGTAGACTGTAGTGGTGGTTGTGGTGGTGGTGTTGGTGGTGGTGGTGGTGGTGGTAGTGATGGTGGGTTTTAGTGGTGGTAGTGGTGGTAGTGGTGATGGTGAGTTGTGGTGGTGGTGGTGGTGGTTGTGGTGGAGTTTTGTGGTGGTGGGTTGTGGTGGTGGTGGTGGTGGTGGTGGCTGTGGTGGTGGTGGTGGTTGTGTGGTGGGTTGGTGGTGGTGGCGGTGGGTTGAGGCGGTGGTGGTGGTGGTGGTGGTGGTAGTGGTGGTGGTGGTGGTAGTGGTGGTTATCGTCGCTGCGTCCTCGCCGTCGCCGGCGCAAGCACCGGCGCTGCTGGCCGCCGCCAGCGCGTCGGCGCCAGGGGGGCGGGTGGGCCTGAAATCCCCCTCCCCCCGGCGCCTGAGGGGGAGGGGTTTGAAACGCACCCCCCCCCCCCACGTGGGCTGCCTCTGCTCATCGTCGCTGCGTCCCCGCCGTCGGCGCTGCTGGCGGCTGCCGGCGCTGGCGCTTGGGGTGGTGGTTTCAAACTCCCCCCCCCCCTTTGGGAGGGGGGGGGGTTCGGGAGGGGGGGGTTTGGGGGGAGGGGGGCCCCCCCTGTTTTGATCGACGGCGCCGAGTGTTGCGAGGGGGGCCCACCCCCCGGTTCGAAACGCGCCGCCGAATGTTCCCAAGGCGGGCGCCCGTGAAACGCGTTCTCTCTTATGTTTACATAATTTGAATATGGAGTCACACTATGAGCCTGCCTTGCCGTTGCGATGCGCTTCGCCCCCCCGTCCCGACTTGAAGGGGATCTTCCGCCGTGCCAGCAGGCGGAGGCAATGCAGGAGCGAACGCATTTGCGGCCGTCCTCCCTCTTGGAGGGCTCAGGGGGCACTTGAAACCGTCTTGGGGCCGTCATAAGACCTCTTTGGGTGTTTGTCAGGGGTTATTTTGAGCCATTTTGAGGAATCTGGAATCATCTTGGAGGCCATCGTGGGCTTGCTGAGACCCTTTTGGAGACATCTTGGGCCATTTTGGGCGCCCTAACCCCTCCGCCGTCCCCCGTCCCAGGCCCATGGTGCGGGGTGTGGGGGAGGGGCAAAACACTCCCCAGATAGCAAGCCGTCTAGCTCGCTCTCACTTCTCGCCCAACAAGTAAGCAACACCCGAGCCTCAGCGTGTGCAGCGGTCGTCTTTGGATGGGCAGCTACTGGGCACCAAAAACCGACCCCGTGTGCGCGACGCTGGGGCGAGCGAGGTGCGCCACGCGTGCCAGGCGTGCCATGCGCGCCAGGCACCCTTGGGGCCCGAACGTGCCAAGCACGCCTGGTGCGCCGGGTGCGCCACGTGCCCCGCGTGCGCCAGGTGTGCCGCATACTCCAGCCGCGCCAGGTGCGCCACGTTCGTGGCACGTGCAGACTGTGTCAGGTGCGCTTGCGCACGTGACAGCGCACATCGGGAAACGTGTTGGCCACTACCATCCGTGTCGAAAAGCAATGCCCATCATTGTGTGTGGTGGGCCTGCGCACAGCAGGCCATACGCCGTCACCCCCGCCGTCCGTGTCAAAACCACTTGACAGTCATCGCGGGGTGGCCGCGCACGATCCAGATTTTGCCGCGAAGTGCACTTCCGACGGTTTTTTTTTTTTGTTAGGGATGGATGCCCTGCGTACAGCAGGCGATCAGCTGACGCCCCGCCGTCCCTGTCAAAAACGATACAAAATGCCCGCGGGCCTCACGAACATGTATTAAGTTACACTTTGTATTATTTTTCTGGCAGGGATGATGGGGGGGGCGCGTCGGGTTGGCTGCGCATGTTCCAAATGTGGAGGCATAGTGCGCAACTGTGACGAGTTCCCAGACGGCGCGAGCACGGATCGTGACGCGACCAGGGGAAAAGGGGATGGGGGCAGGGAGCGGGGCTGGTCATGGGCGTTGTCGCGGATGATAAAGCCACAGGTGGGCTCGACGGCCCTTCGCCTTTGCCGCTGCCCCCCTGTCTCTGGGGCGCCCCGCGAGTCAGAGGAAAAACAAGTGTACGGATGCCGCTGCTCGTCCTGGAAAGCTTTCGTTGCCATGGTTGGGTCCTCCTCGACATTCTGTTCAGAACGCCGCACCCCGGGAGAGGCCCGGGGAGTAGCGGTGTCGGTGCCTCTGGGTTGACGTAGCGAAGGGCATGCATATGGGGAAGAGAAGGGGCGAAACTCGACGAGAGGACGTTTGGGGCAGCGGTGGGTGGAGTAGAATCGGAGGGGTAGCTTATCGACCCCAATCGCCCATTCCTTTCCGACTCGCCGACTGGGGCCTGAAAGCCCACCCCGCCCAGGAGCGTGAGGTTTTGCTATCTGGTCCCCAGCTATGTTTCTCACCCTGAGCTGGCCCCCCCAAGCGTTGCACTCAGGACGAGGAGCACGAGAGTTGGGAGGGGAATGAGGAGAATCATTAGCACGCGCCGTCGGCTGGAACGATCGCGGGCGTGCCTACGTCGTGGCTGATCTGGGGGGTGGCCACCGAAATGCGCACGTGCCTGGGTTTATGTTCAGTGCTATCTGGCCGGCGGTGCGCTTGCAGACGCGGACGTAGGCCTTATCCGAGTGAGTGTGCATGGGCGCCCGAGAGGGTCCACTAGATGTTTTTTTTTCCGCGTTTTCCATTAACCCGATTGGCATCGCAAATCATCAGAGTTCTGGCTCGGAGTTAGCATATCCAGATGCCTGTGGCAAGTTCCGTCGCCGTGCCAGCGCAAAAAGGTGGTATCATGCAGCACCTCTCGTAGCTACTCCTCGGGGGGATCTCAGGATGCCTGCCCAGGCCATCTTGGGGCTGTCTTGTGTTCCTTTCGGACCGTCTTTGGGTCGTCGTGGGGCTGTTTTGGGCAGCTTCGAGGCTGTCTTTGGCCCCTCTCGGCCGTGTGTGGTTCCCTCGAGGCTGCATTGGCGGTCTCTTAGGGCTTTCTTGGGCCATGCAGGGGCTCTTTTGTGCTGTCCTTGGTCCGTCTTGGCCCGTCTTAAGGCGCTTCCCTACCCCCGTCCTGAGCCGTCCGTTTGTTTGGTGCGCCCCTCCTTGGGCTAATTTGGTTCCCTTTAAGCTCTTCGAACGCCCTCTTGGAACAATCTTAAGCCGAGAGGGTCAGGAAAAGGGAATCTTTGCAACTTCTAGCAGTACGTTCTAGCATACTTGCGGGGTGCAGTCTACGTGGTGCAATCTGATGTGGTGCTGTCTATGTGGTGCAAGCGTTGTGGTGCAATCTACGTGGTGCAACACGTGTAGTGGAGCTTTGTGTTGCAACATGCGTGGCGTGCACTCTAAGTTGTGCAATCTATGTGATACAATATGTGTGGTGCAATCTATGTGGTGCAGTATGTGTCTAGCTAACGTGCTCATCTGTGTGGCGTGAGCAATGTGGTGTAAGCCATGGTGTGAATTTAATGTGGTCACATCTACGGGGCGTGAGCGAGGCAGGGCACTACATGTGGTGCAATAGTAGGTGGTATAAGTTATGTGTACAATCGACCTGGTACAACATATTGTGGTGTAAGCTTTGTGGTGCAACATATGCGGTGTGAGCCACGAGGTGTGAGGTATGTAGTGCTACGTGGCGTAAGCTACTTAGCGCAATACAGGTGGTGCATTCGGTGTTATGTAAGCTATGTGTTGCAACCCATGTGGCGCAACCTATTGCAATCGATTGCACTCGATTGCGATACAACGCGGGGGGGGCACGGGGCTGCGGCGACGGGCGGCGACGATGCGGCGACGGTGACCACCAGCCTGTCGACCAACACCCAGGCGCAACGGAGCGGCGACGGACGGCGGCGACGGGCGGCGACGACGAGCGCGGCGACTGACACCCAGGCCCAGAAGCAGCGGCGACGGACGGCGGCGACGGGCGGCGACGGTGACAGCAAGCCGGCCTGACCGACACACAGGCCCAATTCCTTTTTAAACCAAGTAAGATTCCTAAAGTGCAAGCGCCGTTTGTGGAATTCTCGACGCATCGCGTATCCCCACCAGTTCAGCTACGCTCCCCCGATGGCACGTGGATCTCCGACGACACGCTCCAGATGGTCGCTCAGAATAGGCCCCAGGCCTACCTCAACGGCGCAAACATGGGATGGCACTGCGAGACCTGCTGGATTCGACACCTGGAGGATCAGGGCATTCCAGCTCCGACAGGGGCGACGATTGCCGACAAGGTCAAGGAACACGAGCAGCAGAGGATGGGTTCCGCTAGCAACGACAAGGCGGATGTTCTCCCCTCCCTGGGTCACCTCCCACTCGGCTGCGGATGCAGCCCCCAGGCGGACACCAGAACGCTATCGGACCTCATCATGACGCCGATGGGCATGAAGATCCCTGAGCGTGCCAACACCACCATTCCCATCCTACGGATCCGAGACGAACGGTTCGGCCTCAAAGCTGCCCAGAGCCAGAGCTACTCCGCTCGGTGCGACACATGCCCCCCGGGGGCTCCGCTCCTCGTCTGGAAAGCAGGAGCCCCGCCCCTGGGCTGCTTCATATGGAAGCCAGCGGAAGGGATAGGGGTGCCTGAGCAGGCAGGGCTGCCTCCCATCGACAAACGAGCCATAGCCTGGTGGGAACGCAAGTGGAACGCCACCTGGTGCTGTCGACGCTGCCTGGTCCCGGTATGGAACATCGGTCCTGCTACCCTGGACCACATCCTGGATCGGGATTCTAGAGCGCTATACCCAGCCGAGGCCCCTGTCCTCCCGACGCTCAGCAGCCAGATCGGGGCTGAGGTATCAGTGGACATATGGGAGTCTCTCCCGTGGCTAGGCGCGGACGCCAAGGCCCAGGATCGCTTCACCAAGGCCGGAGCGAGCAACCTCCCTGGGTCTAGCGCCGCGGGTGGTGCGGCCGCCGCGGCTGAGCGAACTCCCAGGTCCCTAGCACAGCTCATGGAGCTCCTGCCAGATCTGCCAGTACCGCAGGGCCCGCTCCTGGACAACACGGGCGTCAACAACCCCACGCTGAGCCCAAACGACCCCAGGAGCGGACCAGGCAGTGGAGGACTGTCCGCACAGCGACAGCTCGTGACCTACCTCCGTGACTTCCACCCTGGGCTGGACTACGCCTGGAGACAGTTCTGTTTCACCAACCGCGACAGCAGCATCCCAGAGCAGAGTTGTGATGAAACCTCCTGGCCGGACGGACGTCTGACTGATTTTCTCAGGACGGTGTGCGTCCAATGCGTCCCTGAGAACTGCGTCCCGCCCAACCAGCGCTAGGAGGGTAAGCGGGTGGCCGCTGCGCGAGTCGTCGCCCACCTCATCAACGGCGAGAAGCATAGGGGGGCCTGGGTGAGGTACGCCGCGACCCTGGCCACGGCAAGTGGCCTTAGTCCTATCAGACACGAAATGGGCGCGCTGACGAGCTTCCTACTCAGCCTCAGTGCCGATGCCCTCGCCTCCACGTCCATCACTTCCTTGGCCGAGTTACCTCCACCAGTCGTGCAGACCATGAGTGAGGACAGGCCGGACACCCCTACGGCGGCCGACACAGACAAGTCCCTGGGTACGAGAGACAATGACTCCCGTCTGGGCCTCCCGGACCCGCCCGACCACACGGTCAAGGACGAGAGCGGTGAAGACGCGATCCCCCCTACGGAGAAGGTGGAGTCACCCGACTACGGAGAAGGCGAGCCCCCTCCTCCTGTATCCTGCTCGGACTCGGCCACGGAGGTCGACGACGACGGTCCAGGCGACAAGGCGCCTCAGCGGAGCCCATCGGCAGACAGTTCTGAACCCAGCTCCGAACGTGACCCGACTGCTGCCGGGGATGGCCCGGCTAACCCCGACCAAAACGCCAGTGCTGCCAGGGGGTCTGAGGACGATGAGAGCGTCCGCGACAGGGGCGACGTGCGGACCGAGCGCCCCCCACTGCGTACCCCACAGGTCCCTGGATATAGACCTACCTACCCTCGCCCAACAGGCTCGACGGAGCGCGATACGCTCAACCTGTTGACCGACTCACATGGTCTAGCTGGGCACGGTGGACTGGAGCGTAGCGACGAGACACCCGCCAGACGCCTCGCCAGGTACCAGTCGGAGTTGGGTGCAGTTTTCTGCGCGCTGTGGGCCGCGCGCACGCAGCGCATTTGGCTCCCTGGATCCAGGGGGCCCAAATCAGACCCGAGACTGCACGCGGAAGCGACCATCAACAAGTTCCTTGACGACTGGAAGGGCTGCGGGTACAACGCCTACCTGATGGGCGCGAGGTACGGCTATCGCATTGATTGGGACAAACTGCGGGCCGACTACCTGCGACGCACCCGACCCGACGGCAGGGGCAAAGGCAACCTCCAGCAGAGCAGTTGGCGAGACCTTGCTACAAGCTCCTGGGGCACCTGGGGTAGCTGGCAGAGCGACTGGAGTGAAGGCTGGCGTGACGATCGCTGGCAGACGGGTGGCAAGCGGGGGGGAGGCAGAACCGACGACCAGCCAGGCTGCCCACCCTCCCTGGTCCGCGCACTTCCTGCCTTTGGACCCAAGTGTGCCGACCAGCAATACCATCTGCATCGCTGCGTAGGGGGGCGTAAGCTGCAGACCCTAGCTGGCCCCTGGCCCCGCTGTAGTGGTTCTCACCAGTGGCCCGAATGGTCCTGTGCTCGGCTAAGCTGCCCTGGGACCGATCGGGGCTCACTCCTGAGCGTGCCTGCGCCCTGGGATTCTCTATCAGACGACGGCCTTCAGCCGTGCTTTGGACTTCGGACCCGCTTGCGGCATTCCGCCGCCCCTCCTGGTACATGCACTTCCTGCCTTTGGACCCAAGTACGTGTGCCAGCAATGCCGTCCACACTGCTACCTCGTGTTGCGTGTGGCCATAGTGGCCCCGGGCCCCGCTGAAGCTGTTTTCACCCTGCCAGGCCTGCCTGGCGCGCAGCTTCTGTGGCCGACGACGTGGCGGTTTCCGCCCCGTACCCAGAGCTGCGCACTCTCCCTGGGGCTTCGAAGTTACTACGGCCTTCAGCCGTCCTACCCCATTCTCCTGGGAGTAACGAGACACGGATGGACGGGCGGTCCATCGCCGCGGTTTGCTACGCCGAAGGGCGGAAGGCTCACCTGGCCCGCCGCCTCTCTGACTGGGCCGACGGCCTCGCCCGATCAGCTCCGCCCACCGATGCCACGCGTCACTGCCCTGGCTGCTGCACGGTTTCGGAGTATGACGGTCCGGCTCTTCCTCGTTGCTCTCCCGCGCATTCAGGTGTGCGGAACTCCCTGGGACTCTGTGACTGTGAGGGACTTGCTGTCTTGGGTATACGACGGTTGTTGTCCATCCGAGCGCCCCCACATGGCTGAGTTAGTCGCCTGGCGCTACGTCACATAGTTGTTCGGTGCACGTCACTCCCGAGCGACCCCGCGTTCTCGCTGTGGCTACCCGTGTACCCCTACTGCGTCCTGACCAGTTCGCTGGTCCTCTGTGCGCAGGCGCATCGCTCAGCAGTGGTTGGGTCTCCTTTGACTGCTCTGGCTTAGGCTTCCCTTTGCGTGGATGCGTTCTTTGATGCTGCGACGGTTCGCTGGCGCCGTCAGAACCTTTCTCCTGCTGGACGACGTCACCAGTTACTGTCTGCCCATGCCCGTCAGACTCCCTGGATTGACTTTCCCGCGCGGGGACCGTTCCCTACCGCGCGGTCGTCTCTACTCGGTCGCGGCCTGGGACGTACTGCGCGCCATTTTGGCTGCGCCTGGCTCGCCCGAGGGCTGACCTTTCAGACTCCCTGGGTTGCAGCTTGCGCGACCGTCTCAGGTGACTGACCTTTCAGACTCCCTGGGATTGCACGACCTCTGGCCTCTCAGACGCCCTGGGTTGCCGCTGCTTGCCGCCTGATCCGCGGCCCCGCGCGCGCTCGGGAATTTAGTCGCGGCCGCAGCCCAACCGTGACTGTTCGCCGCTGGCGCTTCCGCCTGCGGCTGTAAGAAAAAGAAGTATCCCCGCCAGTTCGACCGCAAGTGACGCCGTCGGGTATGGCCAAGACGCGAGGTCTGGGCTCCAGGCCCAGGAAAGGCTGGTCCCGTCATCGAGGGCCACGCGGCCAAGGGTCACGCTCCCGGTCGCTGTCCCGCTCCCTTGGCTCCCCGTCGGGCGCTTGTCAGTGCACGTCTACGGCTCGAGCCTCGTTCCACGCCCACGGAACCCCAGGCCGCGGCATTGCCCACCTTCCCCCCGTTCATGTCGATACTCCGTGTTGCCATTCAGCCTGTCTCGGGGCGCAAAGCGTGCTTTCTTGAAGAGAACGATCTCGGTCAGCTGGGTGCAGCGGCCACCCAACTATACAGAGTGGCATCCATCGCGCTGGCTCTGTGGGCCATATGGGCCCCCGACGTGCCATGCGGGGCCCAATGGGTCGGCAGCCCCATGGTCCTCGAGCGCCCCTTTGCGGCGCACAGACACGCAACCGGGGAGGGCGAGATGGCGCGGGCGGAAGACCCCCTCGGGCCACATCGCATAAGAGCTGTCCCGTGACCAAGGGGGGCCCGTTTCACCGCAGTGACAGGCAGCAACCTTAATGCCCGTGTCACCTCTTGGGAGTGAGGTGCACAACTCACATTGCGTATAGACTCCCGCAGGTCCTCTTGGGCCCTCAGCTCGTGTGGTATGGCTGCAATAATCCTGCCCGCGGCTCACTCTGGCCTTGTCCACGAGGACATGAGCCCGATTCGCCCGACAGGGCGCGCACCTCGGACGGCTGGGCGGCAGGCCTCAGGCCCCCCCCCGCATGCGCTCCGCGCCCTCGACGTCCGACTGCCCCGCGCTGTTGGCTTTCACCCGCCAGGCGGCGCCGCGCGCCGACGACATGCCCACCGCGCGTGTTGGGTCCTCAATAACGGTGCGAGCCTCTGGCTCCTCTCCCCCCTTTTATTCAAATGCTCTGCGGCTATCGGCTGCGCCTCCCTCCCCTCCCTCCTGACGCCCCCGTCGACTGTGGTGTCGGACCGACCGCGTGCGACGTTCACAGACCTGCTCCACATAGGAAGGGGCCACCATGGTCATAGTAAGTCCCTTGGCCGCCCACAGGCTAGCCTCGGGTGAGGGGATGACGCCGGGGACAGATGGCCCCCCACGGGCCGCAACGGCAGTGGGATGTCCCTTCGTGAAGGGGGCTCGTTTCACCGCAGTGACAGGCCCCGGCCTTACTGCACATGCTACCTCCTGGGAGCGAGGTGCACACTCACACTGCTTTTGGCCCCCACGGTATTCCTTGGGCTCTTAGCCCGTGCGGTCTGGCTACAATAACCCTGCCCACGGCTCTGTTTGGCATCGCTGTCATGGGCCCGCGTCGCCCGCTGGGGCGCTCTCTTTGAGTGGCCGGGGCGGCGGGCCAAGGGCCCCCCCCATGCGCTCCGCGCTCCTGAAGTCCGACGGCCTTGCCCGCGTGGATTCTCCCCCCCCTCGACGGCGCCGCGCGCCACGACTTGCCCACTTCACGTGTTGGGTCCTCGTCTGGGGGCGTTTGCGTCCGACGCCTCCTCTCCATTTATTCAAATGTTCTGCGGCTATGGGCTGCGCCTCCTCTCCTCCCCTCCTGACGCCGCCAACGACTTCTGAGGGGTGACGACGCCCGCAGCGTGGCTCTGGCCAATACCTTGGGACACTTCCTGGGGATGAGGTGCTTCCCTCTCGCATTGCGGGGTGATGCTGTGCTCGCTTGGATGGCGTGGGCTTTCGGCCAGTGGCGTCTTGCAGGCCTGGCCTTCCTCGTCTTGGCCGTTCCGCTCTTCGGCGCCGTCGCTCTGGAGTGCGACTTCCAGTTCATGTGGTGCATATTGTGCCAGGTTCACGCTTTTCCTGGCCGACGTTGCCCCCCGGCGTGGCAGACCTGTCTGACTCGGGCACGGTGATGCGGTGTCCACCCGTGATTGGGCCCTGTAGACTCGCCAGCGAGCACATGGTGCTCAGTGAGTGAGGCCACCTGCTTTTCTACCCCTCCTTCGTTCTTCTGCCGCCTCCCCCTTTCTTCGCCCTTGGTCCACCTGGGAGCCAGGTGCTCAGTTTCACTCCTTAGGCCCCCACTGTCGTGGGCTTAGCCCGTAGGCCTGGCTGAAATAACCCAGCCCACGGCTCACTTCGGCCTTGGTCACAATCACCTGGTCCCGCATCGTCTGCCTGGGCTCTCACTTTGGTGTGCTGTGGCGGCTGGCCGTTGGCCCCCCCGCTGTACCGCGCTCGTGCCGCCCCCTTTTTCGCCGCCTTTTAGAGGCCGGCTTGCATCGCGGCCTTCTTCCTTGGCACGCATTGCTTCCTGGCCATGTCTCGTGGGGCGTGCGCCTGCGTGTCTGTGTGTTCGGCTGTTGTTAGGGCAGCCCGACTAATATTCTGGGTGGGCGCCTCAGTCGTCCCGGTTTGCATGCTGCGCGTGCGTGGGTTGGCGCCCTCTCGGCTGCCTTCCTTCTCTCGCCGCCTGGCCTTCTGGTATTTGTTTCGTGCAGGGTTGGTTGTGTGCCTTCCTGCCGGCGCGGCTGGCTGTCGTCAGGACGGTCCGCTCTCTAGAATTTGTCCCGTGCAGGGTATGTGTTCGCCTGCTGGTCTGGTCGGCTGTTGTCGGGGCGGTCGGTCTAATATTCTGGCATGGTGCCGCTGTCGTCCTGTTCTACGTGTTGCGCGTGCGTGGGTTGGCGCCCTCTTGGCGGCTTCCTTCTTGCGTGGCCTGGCCCTCACTAATTATCTGGCATTGCGCCCCATTGCCTGTGATTGACACGCCCTCTGGACTTTTCCTTGCGGGCCGCCGAACAAAAAAAGTACCCCCGCCAGCGTCCGTAGCCCCTCTGGCTCAAGCCTGGCTCAAGCCCCCTTGGCTCAAGCCATCTCGGCTCGAGCGCGCCTCCCTTTCAGGTGCGCGCCTGCCGGAGCTGCTACTACTCGGCCGCGATGGCTCTGCATTCGTGGGACTGGAACGGCCGCGCTGCCGCAGGCTCTTCCGGCCGCTGGCAGCAGGCAGGAGAGCAATGGGGCCGAGGGCGCCCCCCTCTGACCAGTGGGCGGAGGCTGCAGCTTCCCTCGGCGGGGCGACGCCGCGGCCGAGGGCCGCCTGACAGGCCGCCGCAGGCTGGCCGCCTCCGGAGGCCGCCGGCCGGCCGCCGACGCGGGCGGGCCGCGGCACAGACCGCGCACCTCAGGCGCAGTCCCTTGAGACTGCCTCGGCACGACGCAGACGGCGGCGCGGTGCCGCCAGCGCCGATGGCGCCGTGGGCGCCGGGCGCGACGCTGGCGCCGCCGCCGCCGGCGGGGCCGCGGGCGCCGCGGGCTCCGCGGGCGCCGCGGGCGCCGCCGGCGCCGCCGGCGGCCGCTGGGGCCGGCGCCGCGGGCTCGGCGGCCGGCGCCGCCGGCGCCGCCCCTGCGGCCGCCGGCGCCGCGGCTGCCGCCGCCGCCGCCGCGCCGCCGCCGCTGTGGCGGAGGCGGCCGCCGCGGCGGCCGCGGGCCGCGCAGCCGGCGCCGCGGGCCGTGTCCCGCGCGGCCGCCCGTGGGCCCGCCGCCGCGGGCGCCGCCGCGGCCGCCGCGGCCGCCGCCGCTGCAGCTGCACCTGCAGGAGCAGCAGCAGCGGCAGCAGCGACAGCAGCAGCAACAACAGCCGCAGCAGCAGCGGCGGCAGCAGCAGCCGCAGCAGCAGTACCTACAGCAGCAGCCGCAGCGGCTGCAACTGCAGCCGCGACAGCAGCAACAGCAGTAGCCGCAGCAGCAGGGCAGCAGCAGCAGCAGCAGCAGCAACAGCCGCAGCAGCAGCAGCAGCAACATACCCCGGCAGCTGCAGCGGCAGCAGCGGCAACCGCAGCAGCGGCTGCAACAGCGGCAGCACCCCCGACCACAGCCGCAGCGCAGCAGCTACAGGTGCTGCAGCAACAGCACCCCGCAGCTGCAGCAGCAACAACACCCCCCTCAGCAGCCACAGCAACCGCCGCATCACCCACAAACACAGCCGCACCACCAGCGACAGGTGCTGCAGCAGCAGCAACAGCAGCCCCAGCAGCAGCAGACCCTCCCCGGGGACGAGAGACCCGCGAGCCTCAAAGTACCCTCTCTGACGACCAGAAGGCGGTGCCCCTGCTCCCTGACAGCCTCCTAGGCACCTCTGGGAGCCAGCAGAACCCGCGAGAAGACTCAGAGGTACCCATGCCCCCTCAGCAGCAGCAGCGGCGCAGAGAAAATGAGAGGGGGGCCGCGGCGGAGTCGGCGGAGGCTGCGGAGGCCGCGGAGTATCGGGGGCCCGAAGCGGCGGAAGCCTTTGAAGGTGCGGAAGTGGCACGAGCCTTCGTCCGTGTTTCTGGATTAGAGCCGGGTGGGCAGGGGGTGGCCCCCGAAAGTGCCGACGGCAGCCGCGACAGTCAGCTAAACGAGATCCCGGAACAACAGGGGCTCGCTTGCCATGCTGTGCCCCCCCCCCCCCCCTCCCCTTCAAAACAAACAGACCGTCAGCAGGCCGCTGGGGGCGCCACAGACCCATCAGGGGGACCATGGACCAACCGTCCAGACGCAGGACAGCGAAGCCATCCACTGGCTCGTCGGGAGAACCCCCTTCGCGCCCATTCGCCCCCCTTCCCCTGCCAGTGAACCCGCTCTAACGGGCGGCGAACCCCGGGCGCTCTCTCCAGACGTCCAGGGCACGACTGACAGAGAATCTTGTGCTCTGGCACGTGCGCGCGCCTGGCGCAACCAGCGGCGCCCCCGAGACCGGCGAGAGTCCTGCGCACCCGGGAGCGACGGCGGGCACAGGCCCGAAGGCGAACGCCAGCGAAAGGGGCCTCTCCCCGCGCGCCACAGAGCAGCGTCCGCCCTGGCTGCCGGAGACGATCCGACCCCCGCCTGGCGGCCAACCACGCGGCCCGCCTCTCCCCGCAGAACCCCGCCAGGCGCGCAGCTGGAACTGTCGCGAGCAGATCGCGAGCTCCGGCCAGGACAGCGAGGCGGGTGCGCTGGGGACTTGCGGCCAGGATACACGGCAGCACCAATGGCTTGACTCGCGCCGATGGCCAGAGCCCGCGGACCCCGACACGGGGCAGCAGCTGCACAAAACAGAAATCAACAACATCCAGTGGGACCTGCCCGGGGAGACACCCGGCGAGGCCATGAGGCGGCTCCAAGTCACACTGGCAACAATGTTCACAGGCACCTGGCATGCTTTCGCCAAGCGGCAGTCCGTGCCTGGCAGCAAAGGCGCGCTCGACCCGCTTCGGCGCGACCCGCAAACCTGCCGCCTCCTCCTGGAATCCTTCCGCAGCCGCAAGTGCGACGTACGGGTCGTCAGCGACGCGCTG
The DNA here is from genome assembly GCA_963575745.1 of Prorocentrum cordatum. Taxonomy (NCBI): domain Eukaryota; class Dinophyceae; order Prorocentrales; family Prorocentraceae; genus Prorocentrum; species Prorocentrum cordatum. The sequence goes on along the minus strand of CAUYUJ010003059.1, from coordinate 65,144 downwards.
GGCCTCGACGTCGACTGGACTCGGCTGTGGCATCTGCGCCCGGGTCGAAGCGGCGGAGCGAGCAGGGGTCGCCGCGCGGCAAAGGGCCACCCGGACACCCGGGCACCCAGGAAGGGCAGAAAACAATGGCCGGCCGTCCCCCCACAGTTTCCGCTGCCGCCCCAAATCGTGGCATCGCACGCGCGGGGATCAGGTGCGGGGAGGATGGTCACTGGCAGCAGGCCCGTTGCTGCCCAGCAAAACGCGGCCTGCGATAGGGATGCATCCGGACCCTGCGGCCCTGAGCGCACGCGGGGGCTGCTGTACCTCGGGCCCAGGGCCTCCCTCGGGGGGTCAAGGCGCCCTCGCATCCCCGTTCTGGCTGCCAAGGGCTTTTCTTCGCCTCCCCCCCGTGCGCGCTTCGTCTTGGCCGCGACCGGACACGGCGGCCCTGGGCGCACGCGGGGGCCTGCCTGTGCCACGGGCCGGGGCCTCCCACCGGGGCTCAAGGCACTCTCGCATCCCAGTTCTGGCAGCCACGGGCCATCCTTCGCCCCCCCCCCGTGCGCGCTTCGTCTTCGCGGCGCTCGCTGTCATCAATTGCAGCGCTGAGAGCAGAGGGGCTCGGAGGCACTATCCAATCATAGATGGGGCTCTCGCAGACACACTTTTCATCAAATCGTGTTAACCCCCCCGTGTCAACGAAAGGTCGATGTTTCATAGATGGGGCTCTCGCAGACACACTCTCCATCAAATCGGGTTATGCGGCGGTTAGCTGCACCCCCGGTGTCAACGAAAGGGGCAGCCACCGGGCTCCGCGACCCTGGGCGCACGCCGGGGCTGCCTGGACCACGGGCTCGGGGCCTTTCACGGGGGCGCAAAGCACTCTCGCATCCCTGCTCTGGCTGCCAAGGGCCGTCCTTCGCCCCCCCCCCCCCGTGCGCGCTTCGTCTTCACGGGGCCAACTCTCACCGGTTGCTGCGTTGAGAGCAGGTGCGTGAAGGGTGTGCACTGGCTGCAGCTCCTCCCCGCCCAGCATGGCGGCAACCAACGAAAGGGGCCTCAGACCGCCAGGTTGTCAATGGCTGCAAGTACTGTTCCCGCTCGACGGAGTCAGCGAAAAGGACCGCCACCGGGCTCAGCCACCCTCGGCGCACGCAAGGGCCTGCCTGGACCACGGGCTCTGGGCCTTTCACGGGGGCTCAAGGCACTCTCGCATCCCTGCCCTGGCAGCCAGGGGCCGTCCTTCGCCCCCCCCCCGTGCGCACTTCGTCTTCGCAACGCCCACTGTCACCAGTTGCTGCGCCGAGAGCAGGTGCGTGAAGGGTGTGCGCTGGCTGCTGCTCCTCCCCGCCTAGCATGGCGGCAGGTGGCCAACGTGTTCTGTGTCTGCAGGGGGGTCTGGGTGCGTGCCCCGCGTCCCGCGGGTTCCCCCCGGGGCTTTCGCATCCTGGCGCTGTCCTCCCTGGGGTGTCTGCTGCTGGGCTCGGGTCCGCCCTAGGGCTCAGGTACTCTTGCGTCCCTGTGCTGTCGGTTCAGCGGTGGCGGAGGCACCATCCGTGAAACGTGATCCACAGGCTCCGGCGCATCGCTGGGATGTGGGGTGCTAAGTTAGTGCCCGCGTCGTCAGTGGCAGCGCTGGGTTGTAAAATGTTTCCTAGCGGCGGGCACCTGCTCCCCCCGTCCTTCCACGCAGGTGCTCGTGGCGACTAGCTGCGACCCCCAGAATCTCAGCGACGAGTAGTTGCAACCCCCGATGAGATAAAAGGGACATCATAGCGGTGATCAGCTTCCCCACCATTCTGAGCGGCAAATGCGCTCACTGTCATCTATAGAGTGCTGAGAGCAGAGGCGGAGACACTATCCATTCATAGCTGGGGCTCTCGCAGACACACTTTCCATCAAATCGTGTTCTGCGGCGGTTAGCTGCGCCCCCCGTGTCAACGAAAGAGACCGCCACCGGGCTCCGCGGCCCTGGACGCACGCCAGGGCTGCCTGGACCACGGGCTCGTGGCCTCTCACGGGGGCACAAGGCACTCTCGCATCCCTGCTCTGGCTGCCAAGGGCCGTCCTTCGCCCCCCACCCGTGCGCGCTTCGTCTTCGCAGCGCCCACTGTCTCCGGTTGCTGCACTGAGAACAGGTGCGTGCAGGGTGTACACTGGCTGCAGCTCCTCCTCGCCCAGCATGGCGGCAGCCAACGAAAGGAACCTCAGACCGCCAGGTTGTCAATGGCTGCAAGTACTGTTCCCGCTCGACGGAGTCAGCGAAAGGGACCGCCACCGGGCCCAGCCACCCTGGACCCACGCAGGGGCCTGCCTGGACCACGGGCTTGGGGCCTTTCACGGGGGCTCAAGGCACTCTCGCATCCCTGCCCTGGCAGCCCAGGGCCGCCCTTCGCCACCCCCCCGTGCACGCTTCGTCTTCGTAGCGCCCACTGTCACCAGTTGCTGCGCCGAGAGCACGTGCGTAAAGGGTGTACACTGGCTGCATCTCCTCCCCGCCCAGCATGGCGGCAGGTGGCCAACGTGTTCTGTGTCTGCAGTTGGGTCTGGGTGCGTGCCCCGCGTCCCGCGGGTTCCCCCCGGGGCTTTCGCATCCTGGCGCTGTCCTCCCTGGGGTGTCTGCTGCTGGGCTCGGGTCCGCCCTGGGGCTCAGGTACTCTTGCATCCCTGTGCTGTCGGTTCAGCGGTGGCGGAGGCACCATCCTTGCAATCGTGATCCACAGGCTCCGGCGCATCGCTGGGATGTGGGATGCTAAGTTTGTGCCCGCGTCGTCAGTGGCAGCGCTGGGTTGTACAGTGCTTCCTAGCGGCTGGCAGCTGCCCCCCCCGTCCTTCCACGCAGGTGCTCGCGGTGAGTAGCTGCGACCCCCAGGATCCCAGCGGCGAGTAGCTGCGACCCCCGAGGAAATAAAAGGGACATCGTAGCGGCGATCAGCTTCCCCACCGCTCTCAGCGGCAAGTGCGCTCACTGCCATCAATTGCGGCGCTGAGAGAGCAGAGGCGGAGGCGCTATCCAATCATAGATGGGGCTCTCGCAGACACACTTTCCATCAAATCGTGTTCTGCGGCGGTTAGCTGCGCCCCCCGTGTCAACGAAAGGTCGATGTAGCATAGATGGGGCTCTCATCATAGCGGCGATCAGCTTCCCCACCACTCTCAGCGGCAAGTTACTGCGACCCCCCGCGATGTTAATGGTTCCAGGCGGCGGTCAGCTGCCCCCCCAAAGGCGCATCTTGCTGCTGGCTCACACAATGTAAATGGTGCTTTGCGGCGGTTAGCTGCACCCCCCTCTCTCAGCGCAGGTGATCTCGGCGAGAAGTGCACATTCAACAGAGACCTCAGCTGCGAGTAGCTGCGCCCATCGATGTAACATGTATCCTAGCGGCAGTTAGCTGCGACCCCCCTTTCTTCCACGCAGGTGCTTGCGGATAGTAGCTGCGATCCGACCCCCGAGAATGTCCCAGGATATGACCATGGCCCCTTAGACCTCGGATTCGGGGCCTGGCCGAGGGGTGCGGCGGTGCTTTTCCTCGCCTCTCCCCTGTCGGGCCTGGCGGGTGTCCCCCGCCCTCGGCCTCGGGGCCTGCCAGACGTGCTATCAGACGTCGGGGTGGTTGCCCCCCCTCCCAGGGCCGCCCGTGTTCCGCGCTTCGTGGTCTGGCTCTCCCTCTCTGCGGAGTGTGCTTCGGCCCTGGAGGACCTCGTGGTGTGTGTGTAGGGTCTCGGGTTTTGGGGACAGTGACAATCGGCGGACTGGGCGTGGCTTGCCTCCTGGCCCACGTGTCCTCCACCGTGCAGCTCCCCCAGGCGCCTCGACCTTTGACACCGCAGGAGGCAGCACTACCACCAGTGCCGCCCCCCCCCTCACTCCTCCGCAGGCGGTGCGTCCCCGCCTGCGGGCCCCCCCCCCCTCTCTGAGGCCTGGCGCCGTGCCGGCACGCGCTGCGTGGCCCACAGTCGCTTGTCCCCCCCTTGCCCTGTGGAGTGGTCACTCGGGTGTTGGGTCGCCACGGAGTGGTTCAGCCTTCCGCGGCAGGACAGCACCCAGGCTCCCACCAGCTGCCGGCCAGTGCGCCGCCTCATCCGCGACAACTGCTTGGCTTGCAGACGTCGTCGCGGGCGTTCGGAGTCTGGCGCCCCGCAGGCGACTCACTCCACCGGCCTCCCACTTGCCTCCACTGCAGCAGGACCCCCCCTGGCAGGCTGCGCAGGCGCTTCACCAGTAGACGGCGGTGCTCCACGCCTGCGGATCTCTTCGCTTCAGGGATCGGCATCGCAGTTGCGTCTTGGACACAGCCGCATGGCTCCACCTGGCACTGGGGTGCGGATTACTGAGGTCTGGGCGCCGTGTGGTTCAGCCTGCTACGCTTGTACAGCCCTCGGTTTTGTTTCTGATTCGCACACTCTGCCGCTTGTCCACCTCGGTTTACACTGCGGCGCCTATGTGCGTTCGCTTGGAATTCGTTTCGTTTTGTATTGTGCGTGTGCAACTGCGCTTGTTGTGCAGGTGCGAACCGGCTTGCCGACGTGGCGGCGGTGTTTTTGCATCGTGCCGCACGCCCTGGACTTTGCCTCTCGCCGCCAGACCGTTGTCGCGCGGCCGCCGACCAAAAAGTATCCCCACCAGCCAGCGCGTAACACAGAATTCCCTGGCATTTTGTTAGGGCTGCACGTTGCTCGAGCTTCCCTGGGCGTTCCAGTTCAGCCAGCCAGCCCCCGCCCTGCTGCGCAGGTGCCGCCTTGTGAGCTGGCCCGGCCGGCCTGTGTCGCGCCCAGTAGCTAATTAGGCTTGCCCGTCGGCCCGGACACCCTGTTCGCCGCCTGCGCTCTTCGCTTGCGGCCGCGACCCCCCCTATACAAAAAATATCCTCACCAGCCCATCTAGAAACATATCGCCAGGCGAGGTGCCTTGACCAGGGAAGTGTAGAAGCATGCAGTGTAACAGCCGCCTGGGATTTTTTGTTATATATAGATATATAATATTTGTTATTCGTTTTTTTTCGGGGGTCTTTTGGAGCCATCTTGGGTCTCTCTTGGGGTCCTCGCGGAGCCATTTGGGGCACTCTTGGGACCCTGTTGGGGCTCGTTTAGGGGTTCTTGGGGCCCTGTTGGAGCTCTTTTGGAGGGTCTGGGAGGCTTTTTTTTGAGGTAATTTTGGGCACACTGTTCAAAAAGAGGGGGGGGCTCTAAATTCAGTCCCCCCCCATCGGAGGTTGAACAATTGTGTCTTGGGACCGTCTTGGGGCGCCCTTGGGGCTCTTGGGTGCTCTCGGGGCCCTCTTGGGGCCTTTTTTGGCTCCTCCTGGGGCTCTCTTGGTCCGTCTTGGGGCCGTTGTAAGGCCCCAAGAGCTCATCAGAAGCAGAAAGGCTAGAAGGTACAACACATGGATGTTCCTTCAGTTTGGGAGCCATTTTGACCTCTTGGGGGGGTCCTTGGAGGGCTCGGAAGGCACTTGAAACCGTCTTGGGACCGTCTTGAGGCATCTTGAGCCATCGTGAGGTATCTTGAGCCATCTTGGAGGCCATCGTGGGCTCCCGGAGACCCTCTTGGAGACATCTTGGGCCATCTTGGACGCTCTAACTCTCCGCCCCTCCCCCTCCTGGGCCCAGGGGAGGGGGTATGGAGGGGTAACCTTCTCCCCCGAGCAGGGAAGGAGGGATTTTGGAAGAGAGAAGACAAGAGTTCGTTAAACCAGCTACGCGCAGAGGGCTGGTGGGATTTGACGATTTCTTGTGGGTACTTGGAAGGCTGTGGCCTTCCTTCAAGGCTTCTCATCCTTTTCTCTTGTGTCGTGGAAGCTGATTGGCGCCTCTTCGAGTCACCTGAGGGGCTGTGGGTTGACATTTCGTGAATGTGGGGAAGTCGGTCCATCTTTGTGAGTGGCTTTGTGACTTTGTTGGGCCACATCTGCGTCGGGCCGGGCCACCCAGGGATCCTCCGGAGGGATGGGGGGGGCCTGCGCCTGAGCGTGGTAAGGTGCAGAGGGGGGGCAGAGGACTCGCGGAAACCCTACCAGGCAGCATTTGGCATTGTGGATTCAGTGCTTTGGTCATCAATGTCGAGGTGCGTTTCCTCAGCAACTTGGGTCAACAAGCGTTTTGGCACCAGCCAGGGCACCGCAAACTGCACTCAGCTTTCTTGTCTTCCGCTGCGCGACTGGTCTCCTGTCGCTCGACTTCTTGGAATGGCTGCGGTCTGGCAGGCACCCCGCGCCGTGTGCCTTGCGCTCTTGGTCTACAGCATGCCCACCGCGACCGCCCTGACAGCGCAGATGAACAGCACGGCCAAGTACGGATGGCGACGTGCCTTGACGGCGCAGATGAACAGCACGGCCAACCACGGATGGCGTCAGGCTGCGGCTGCGGCGTGCTCCGACGGAGACGTAATGGCTGCTGATTCTGATGGCACAGTTCTAAGTTCGGTGTCTGCTGGCGTTCCGTTCCATCCGTGGATCCTTTATTCAAACACTTGGTACCCCATTTGCGGGCATTGTTTTTGGGATAGTGGCTATGGGGCGTCCACGGTCTGTCAGATGCTGGGTTTCTCAGGCGGCGGACTGACCCAGACCCACTTACCGTCTAGCGTTGATGCCATGCCCATAGGCTACTGCCAGCCGGGAGAGCCTCTCACGCATTGCACCCGTGGATGTAACGCATGGGGAAATCTCGACTATCATGGTGGATGGTGCAACGCAGGCTGGGACGTGGGTTTGCAAGTCCAATGCTCCGGCGTTGGCGTGGTTCGTTCGTGCACCGCGGCGACGTCATCTTTCACTCCGTCCCCAACGCCAGCTCCGACGCCAGCTCCAACGCCAGTTCCGACAACAGCTCCGACGCCACCTCCAGCGGCTTGCAATTCTCCTGCGAGATATTGGAGGCTCACGGTGACCAAAGGCGGGACTTACGGTTCAGGCGGCCTCGCAGATGGGCATTATTGTTTTGGCGGATATGGGCCGTACGGATTTGCGATTTACGACAATTCTTCCACGCGCATTCTGCCTTCTGCCGTCGATTGCACAGAATGCCGCTGGTCGTACGGAGATGATCTATTATTTAAGTCGTTCACCCAGGGGCACCATTGGTGCGTTTGGTCCCCTCAGAGGAACGGCCGAAGCGTAGTGACCATCACATTTCATTCGGACACTGTTCCTGTGGAATATCGTTTTGATTGCGGTGGTGCCAGCAATTGCCCTGCCAGTTGGACAATTGAAGCGTCCCTTGATGGTGCAACATGGAGCCACGTCGATGCGCAAAGTGACCGACCACCAAACAACCCCCAGATCTACTCCATTGAGGCTTGCGAGCCCGCCCAGGCGACGCCATCGCCAACTTCGCCACCTGTTGCGGGCGGTGCAGGTGCTGGAGTTTCCGCAGTCGGCGATCCCCATCTGCAGAATATCCATGGCGAGCGGTTCGATCTGATGAAGGCGGGCAAGCACGTTCTGATAAGTATCCCTCGTGGAGCTGTCGCGGAGAACGCTTGGCTTCGTGTGCAGGCCGATGCGCGCCGATTGGGTGGACACTGTGCGGACATGTACTTCCAAGAGTTGAATGTGACGGGGTCTTGGGCAGAGGACAAGCGCGCTGGAGGGTATCATTACGCCGTGGCTCAACATGATGCCGAGACTCCTGGCTGGGTTGCCTTTGACAAGGTCGAGCTCAAAGTCGTTCGTGGACGTACGGACAGCGGCCTCCTATACCTGAATCTGTATGTGAAGCATTTGGGGCGAGCTGGGGTGGCAGTCGGAGGGCTACTGGGAGAAGATGACCACGGGGACGTGAGCATCCCTTCGGAAGCTTGCGCGCAGCGTTTGGCCCTGGCAGCGGGGGCGCCTGGCGGCCGCTCCGCGGCTTCACTTGCAGTGGCAAGCCTCGCGTGAGAAGGCGCCCTGATCCTTTCGACAGACCGGGCCGCAGAGGCCGCTGCGATCCGCGCATCCGTCGGACTGGGCGAGCCGCCCCCCTGCCAGGGACTGCGTGGCATTCCGGCTGTCACCCTTCTGTGATTCGATGAAGAACTTCCGACGTGTCATAGCAACGTGTATGTAGCAGGTCGTTGGCAGGGGTACAGCGCGCGTCGGGCGCGGGTAGGGTTTGCGGGCACATGCCTCCGATCATTCCATCGCTTCGCTCATTCCGCCGGCCCGTACTGTGCCAGCGCAGGCGTCTGCCTGCGCGTTCGTGGCCTCTGGGGGCCCCTTGGGGTCCGCTGGGGTCTGCCTGGGTCCGCTGCGGTCCTCTGGGGTCCGCTGGGGTCCGTTAGGGTCCGCCAGTCTCCGCCAGGGTTCGCTGGGGCCCGCTGGGGTCCGCTAGGGTCCGCTGCGGTCCGCCAGGGTCCACTAAGGTCCGCTAGAGTCCGCTGGGGTCCGCTAGGGTCCGCTAGGGTCCGCTGGGGTCCGCTGGGGTCCGCTGGGGTCTGTTGGGGTTCGCTGGGGTTCGCTGGGGTTTGCTAGGGTTCGCTGGGGACCGCTAGGGTCCGCTAGGGTACGCTGGGGTCCGCTAGTGTCCGTTCGGGTTTGCTTGGATTCGCCAGTGTCGGCCAGTGTCCGCTGCGGTCCGCTGGGGTCCGCTAGGGTCCGCCACGGTCCGCTGGGGTTCGCTGGGGTCCTCTGCGGCCCGCTGCGGTCCGCTGCGGTCCGCTGCGGTCCGCTGTGGTTCGCTGCGGTCCACTGCGGGCCGCTGCGGTCTGCTGCGGTCCGCTGGGGTCCACTAGTGTTCGTTGGGGTCCGCTAGGGTCTGCTAGGGTCCGCTGGGGTCCGCCAGGGTCCGCTGCGGTCCGCTGCGGTCCGCTGGGGTCCGCTGCGGTCCGCTTCGGTCCGCGGGGGATCGCTGGGGCCCGCTGGGGCCCGCTGGGCTCCGATGTGGCCCGCCGGGATCCGCTGGGATCCGGAGCGGTGCCCGGGGCGGGGCCTGGAGCGGGGTTCAGAGCGGGGTTTGGTGGGGGTTCGGTGGGGGTCTGGTGCGGGACCAGAGGAGTCCGGGGTGGCTCTCTGGCCCAAGTCGGCGGGGGGTGAGGATGCCTATCCAGGCCATCTTGGGGCTGTCTTGTGCTCCTTTCGGACCGTCTTTGGGCTGTCGTGGGGCTGCTTTGGGCAGCTTCGAGGCTGTCTTTGGCCCCTCTCGGTCGTGTGGGGTTCCCTTGAGGCTGCATTGGCGGCCTCTTGGGGCTTTCTTGGGCCATGCAGGGGTTCTCGTGTGCTGTCCTGCTTTCTCGGGCCATGCAGGGGCTCTCGTGTGCCGTCCTTAGCCCGTCTTGGCCCGTCTTGAGGCGCTTGCCCAGGCCCGTCCTGAGCAGTCTGTTTGTCTGGTGCGCCCCTCCTTGGGCTAATTTGGTTCCCTTTAAACGCCCTCTTGGAACAATCTTAAGCCGAGAGGGTCAGGAAACGGGAACACTTGCAACTTCTAGCAGTGTTTTCTAGCAGAATTGCTTGGTGCAGTCTACGTGGTGCAACTAATTTCTGTTCGCAGTGAGTTGTCCACTCCACTGCTCGCGCAAACATCCCACCCACCCACCCGCAACTTGGTTTGCAAAATCTCTTCAGACCGTGACGGTGGGTACCAAATGGCACTTGGCAACGATAGCGACGCCGACGACGACAGCGACAACGACGACAACGACGCCGACAACGAGTACGACGACACCGACGACGTCTCCAACGACTTCGACGACGCCGACGACGACGACGACGACGACGCCGACGCCGACGACGACGACGATGACAACGACGACTTCGATGACGACGCCGACGACGACAACAACGACACCGACGACCACGACGACGACGTCAACGACGCCGACGACGTCGACGACGACGGCGGCGACGACGACGACGCCGACGTCGACGACGAGGACGACGACGGCGCCGACGCCGACGACGACGACGAAGACGACGACGACGTCGCCAACGAAGACGACGACGAGGGAGGAGGGAGGACGACGACGGCGACAACGACGACAACGACGAGGGAGGAGGGAGGACGGCGACGACGCGAACGACGAAGAAGGAGGAAGGACGGCGACGCCGACGACGACAACGACGAGGGAGGAGAGAAAACGACGACGACGACAACGACGACGACGACGGCCACGAAATACAAGGGACGACGACGAAACGCCGACGACGGACGACGACGACGACGAGGGAGGAGGAGGAAGGACGACAACGGCGACAACGACGACGGAAACGACCACGACGCCAAAGAGGACGACGACGACAAACACGAGGAAAGACAGAGGACGACGTAGGCGACGACGACGACGACGCGGGAGGAGGGAGGACGGCGACGACGACGACGACGACGCCGCAAGAGCGCGCGCGCACGCTTTTGTTGAAAATCCGTGTTGCGAAACCTTGTGTTTTTGTAGGTTTTTTGGACGCACGATTTTGAAATCCTTCCGAAACCGATGGGTTTTGAAGGATTTCGGCGTACGCGCGCGACGACGCGCGCGTCTGCACTTCGTCTGATTTTTTGCAGAGGATTCTCGCGACGGCACACGCGCAAGGGCGTTCGACAGATTTCGACATGCGCGCGCGCGACGCCCGTTTGGTAGCATGTTGTGAAAATCTTGAAAAACCTATGGTTTTTCCTCAGATTTCGCAAGAGCTCGCGCGTAAGCTTTTTTAGCAAATCAGTGTTGGAAACTCGATTGCGAAATCCTTCCGGCACCGACGGTTTTTGAAGGATTTCGGCATGCGCGCGCGACGACGCGCGCGTGTGCACTTCGTCCCATTTTTTGCAAGGGATTCGTGAACAAGTGTTATGTTAGAACAAGACATGTCACCGCATAGTGTTTTTTTAGACGGGAACCGCAGGGGGGGGAACCCGGCTTGGCTGGGATGGTATGATTTTATAGTTAGGACGGAAGAATGTGCATAATACATATATATATATATATGTAGATCTAGATGTATATGTTTATGTATATGTATATGTATATGTATATGTATATGTATATGTATATGTATATGTATATGTATATGTATATGTTTATTTATATGTATATGTATATGTATATGTATATGTATATGTATATGTATATGTATATGTGTATATATGTAGATGTACATGTATACGTATATGTATATGTATATGTGTGTATACATGTATATGTATATGTATAGGCATATGCATATGTATATGTATATGTATGTATGTGCATATATATATATATATATATGAACCTATATATACACATACATAACATCGTACCATCCCAGGGGGAACCGATACGTCCGGGGGGGGGAGGGGGTAGAATTATTATTCCTTTAGAAAGGAGAATTGAGGTGGTGCTGTGTATGTGGTGTGAGCTTTGTGGTGCAATCTACGTGGTGGAACACGTGGTGTAGCTTTGTGTTGCAACATGCGTGGCGTGCACTAAGTTGTGCAATCTATGTGATGTAATATGTGTGGTGCAATCGATGTGGTGCAACATGAGTCTAGCTAGCGTGCTCATCTTTGTAACGGGCGGCGACGGGCGGCGAAGATGCGGCGACGGTGACAACAAGCCTGTCGACCGACACCCGGGCGCAACGGAGCGGCGACGGACGGCGGCGACGGGCGGCGACGACGAGCGCGGCGACCGACACACAGGCCCAGAAGCAGCGGCGACGGACGGCGGCGACGGCACGTGCCTCCGTTTGTTCCATCGATTCGCTCATTCCGCCGGCCCGTACTGTACCATCGCAGGCGTTTGTGGCCTCTTGGGGCCTGTTGGGGACCGTTTGGGGGTCTCGTGGGGTCTTTTGAGGGCCTCGTGGGGCCTCCGGGGGGCCTCCTGGGCTCTCTTGGGGTGGGGCATCTTGGGGGCCTCTTGCGGGCCTCTTGGGGCCTCTTGGGGAGCTCTTAGAGGCATCTTGGGGCTTCCTGGGCGCCTCTTGGGGCCGAAGAGTCAAAATTTCCGTTCGGGTTCCTCGGGTCCGTCCTGGGGCTCTTTAGGCCGTCTTGGAGGCCTCTTGGGCCGTCTTGGCGCCCGGTTGGGCCGTGTCGGGGCTTTCTCGGACGCCTCTTTGGCCGTCTTGGGGCGAGGTTGTGGGCGTCGTGGCCAGTCTCGGAGCGTCGAGACGCTGACCGTGCGAGAACGAGGAAATCAGAGAGACATGCAATGAACATCGATGGGTTTTACTTCTTGGGACCTTCTTGGGAGTGCTTCGGGAGGCTTTTCGGGGCGTCTGGGCGGCTTCTTGAGTGGTCTTGGGGCAACCCTGGGCTTCTTGGAGCGATCTCGTGGCGTCTCGGAGCCCTCGGAGACTACCTTCTTGGCGACCTGCAGGAGACGCCCGTTGCGCCAGAGGAACGGCCGACGGCTGCTCTCTCGGCGGGACAAGACCCCCCCCCGCCTCCTGCGTCGATGGACGTGCAGCTGAGCAGGTCTTGTTATGTTTGAAAGAGCGCGTTCTGTGGTCGCTTGGAGGGGGGGGGTTGGAACCGGACTCCCCCCCCCTGGATGGAGAGGGGTGGGGAGGGGTTCGAGTCCCCCCCCCTCCCGTGACGGAGGGGGGGGGGAGTTCGAACCTCCCCCCCTCCCCTCCTGCTCCTCTCTCCCTCTCCTCGGCCGGCGGCGGCGGCGGGGATGACCATTTCCTTTTCTGGGCCGGCGCCGGCGCCTGCGGCGGCGGGCGGCGGCGGCGGGGAGCGTCGACGAGGACGACGGTGGTGATGGTGGAGGTGGTGGTTTGTGGTGGTGGTGGTGGCGGTGGTGGTGGTGGCGGTGGTGGTTGTGGTGGTGGTGGTGTGGTGGTTTGTTGTGGTGGTGGTGGTGTGGTGGTGGTGTGGTGGTGGTTTGTGGTGGTGGTGGTGGTGGGTTGTGGTGGTGGTGGTGGTTTGGTGGTGGTGTGGTGGGTGTTTGTGGTGGTGGTGGGGGTGGTGGTGGTGGGTTGTGGTGGTGGCGGTGGTTTGTTGAGGTGGTGCTGCTGGTGGTGGTGGTGGTGGCGGTGGTGGTAGTGGTGGTGCGGTGGTGGTGGGTTGTGCTGCTGGCAGTGGTGGTGGTTGTGGTGGTGGTGGTGGTGGCGTGGTAGACTGTAGTGGTGGTTGTGGTGGTGGTGTTGGTGGTGGTGGTGGTGGTGGTAGTGATGGTGGGTTTTAGTGGTGGTAGTGGTGGTAGTGGTGATGGTGAGTTGTGGTGGTGGTGGTGGTGGTTGTGGTGGAGTTTTGTGGTGGTGGGTTGTGGTGGTGGTGGTGGTGGTGGTGGCTGTGGTGGTGGTGGTGGTTGTGTGGTGGGTTGGTGGTGGTGGCGGTGGGTTGAGGCGGTGGTGGTGGTGGTGGTGGTGGTAGTGGTGGTGGTGGTGGTAGTGGTGGTTATCGTCGCTGCGTCCTCGCCGTCGCCGGCGCAAGCACCGGCGCTGCTGGCCGCCGCCAGCGCGTCGGCGCCAGGGGGGCGGGTGGGCCTGAAATCCCCCTCCCCCCGGCGCCTGAGGGGGAGGGGTTTGAAACGCACCCCCCCCCCCCCACGTGGGCTGCCTCTGCTCATCGTCGCTGCGTCCCCGCCGTCGGCGCTGCTGGCGGCTGCCGGCGCTGGCGCTTGGGGTGGTGGTTTCAAACTCCCCTCCCCCCTTTGGGAGGGGGGGGGGTTCGGGAGGGGGGGGTTTGGGGAGAGGGGGGCCCCCCCTGTTTTGATCGACGGCGCCGAGTGTTGGGAGGGGGGCCCACCCCCCGGTTCGAAACGCGCCGCCGAATGTTCCCAAGGCGAGCGCCCGTGAAACGCGTTCTCTCTTATGTTTACATAATTTGAATATGGAGTCACACTATGAGCCTGCCTTGCCGTTGCGATGCGCTTCGCCCCCCCATCCCGACTTGAAGGGGATTTTCCGCCGTGCCAGCAGGCGGAGGCAATGCAGGAGCGAACGCATCCGCGGCCGTTCTCCCTCTTGGAGGGTTCAGAGGGCACTTGAAACCGTCTTGGGGCCGTCATAAGACCTCTTTGGGTGTTTGTCAGGGGTTATTTTGAGCCATCTTGAGGAATCTGGAACCATCTTGGAGGCCATCGTGGGCTTGCTGAGACCCTTTTGGAGACATCTTGGGCCATCTTGGGCGCCCTAACCCCTCCGCCGTCCCCCGTCCCAGGCCCAGGGGGCGGGGTGTGGGGGAGGGGCAAAACACTCCCTAGATAGCAAGCCGTCTAGCTCGCTCTCACTTCCTTCCCAACACGTAAGCAACACCCGAGCCTCAGCGTGTGCAGCGGTCGTCTTTGGATGGGCAGCTACTGGGCACCAAAAACCGACCCCGTGTGCGCGACGCTGGGGCGGGGTGCGCCACGCGTGCCAGGCGTGCCATGCGCGCCAGGCACCCTTGGGGCCCGAACGTGCCAAGCACGCCTGGTGCGCCGGGTGCGCCACGTGCCCCGCGTGCGCCAGGTGTGCCGCATATTCCAGCCGCGCCAGGTGCGCCACGTTCGGGGCACGTGCAGACTGTGTCAGGTGCGCTTGCGCACGTGACAGCGCACATCGGGAAACGTGTTGGCCACTACCATCCGTGTCGAAAAGCAATGCCCATCATTGTGTGTGGTGGGCCTGCGCACAGCAGGCCATACGCCGTCCCCCCCGCCGTCCGTGTCAAAACCACTTGACAGTCATCGCGGGATGGCCGCGCACGATCCAGATTTTGCCGCGAAGTGCACTTCCGACGGTTTTTTTGTTAGGGATAGATGCCCTGCGTACAGCAGGCGATCTGCTGACGCCCCGCCGTCCCTGTCAAAAACGATACAACATGCCCGCGGGCCTCACGAACATGTATTAAGGTACACTTTGTATTATTTTTTGGCAGGGATGATGGGGGGGGGCGCGTCGGGTTGGCTGCGCATGTTCCAAATGTGGAGGCATAGTGCGCAACTGTGACGAGTTCCCAGACGGCGCGAGCACGGATCGTGACGCGACCAGGGGAAAAGGGGATGGGGGCAGGGAGCGGGGCTGGTCATGGGCGTTGTCGCGGATGATAAAGCCACAGGTGGGCTCGACGGCCCTTCGCCTTTGCCGCTGCCCCCCTGTCTCTGGGGCGCCCCGCGAGTCAGAGGAAAAACAAGTGTACGGATGCCGCTGCTCGTCCTGGAAAGCTTTCGTTGCCATGGTTGGGTCCTCCTCGACATTCTGTTCAGAACGCCGCACCCCGGGAGAGGCCCGGGGAGTAGCGGTGTCGGTGCCTCTGGGTTGACGTAGCGAAGGGCATGCATATGGGGGAGAGAGAAAGGGGCGAAACTCGACGAGAGGACGTTTGGGGCAGCGGTGGGTGGAGTAACCAGAATCGGAGGGGTAGCTTATCGACCCCAATCGCCCATTCCTTTCCGACTCGCCGACCGGGGCCTGAAAGCCCACCCCGCCCAGGAGCGTGAGGTTTTGCTATCTGGTCCCCAGCTATGTTTCTCACCCTGAGCTGGCCCCCCCAAGCGTTGCACTCAGGACGAGGAGCACGAGAGTTGGGAGGGGAATGAGGAGAATCATTAGCACGCGCCGTCGGCTGGAACTATCGCGGGCGTGCCTACGTCGTGGCTGATGTGGGGGGTGGCTACCGAAATGCGCACGTGCCTGGGTTTATGTTCAGTGCTATCTGGCCGGCGGTGCGCTTGCAGACGCGGACGTAGGCCTTATCCGAGTGAGTGTGCATGGGCGCCCGAGAGGGTCCACTAGATGTATTTTTTTCGCGTTTTCCATTAACCCGATTGGCATCGCAAATCATCAGAGTTCTGGCTCGGAGTTAGCATATCCAGATGCCTGTGGCAAGTTCCGTCGCCGTGCCAGCGCAAAAAGGTGGTATCATGCAGCACCTCTCGTAGCTACTCCTCGGGGGGATCTCAGGATGCCTGCCCAGGCCATCTTGGGGCTGTCTTGTGTTCCTTTCGGACCGTCTTTGGGTCGTCGTGGGGCTGTTTTGGGCAGCTTCGAGGCTGTCTTTGGCCCCTCTCGGCCGTGTGTGGTTCCCTCGAGGCTGCATTGGCGGTCTCTTAGGGCTTTCTTGGGCCATGCAGGGGCTCTTTTGTGCTGTCCTTGGTCCGTCTTGGCCCGTCTTAAGGCGCTTCCCTACCCCCGTCCTGAGCCGTCCGTTTGTTTGGCGCGCCCCTCCTTGGGCTAATTTGGTTCCTTTTAAGCTCTTCGAACGCCCTCTTGGAACAATCTTAAGCCGAGAGGGTCAGGAAAAGGGGATCTTTGCAACTTCTAGCAGTACGTTCTAGCATACTTGCGGGGTGCAGTCTACGTGGTGCAATCTGATGTGGTGCTGTCTATGTGGTGTAAGCGTTGTGGTGCAATCTACGTGGTGCAACACGTGTAGTGGAGCTTTGTGTTGCAACATGCGTGGCGTGCACTCTAAGTTGTGCAATCTATGTGATGCAATATGTGTGGTGCAATCTATGTGGTGCAGTATGTGTCTAGCTAACGTGCTCATCTGTGTGGCGTGAGCAATGTGGTGTAAGCCATGGTGTGAATTTAATGTGGTCACATCTACGGGGCGTGAGCGAGGCAGGGCACTACATGTGGTGCAATAGTAGGTGGTATAAGTTATGTGTGCAATCGACCTGGTACAACATATTGTGGTGTAAGCTTTGTGGTGCAACATATGCGGTGTGAGCCACGAGGTGTGAGGTATGTAGTGCTACGTGGCGTAAGCTACTTAGCGCAATACAGGTGGTGCATTCGGTGTTATGTAATCTATGTGTTGCAACCCATGTGGCGCAACCTATTGCAATCGATTGCACTCGATTGCGATACAACGCGGGGGGGGCACGGGGCTGCGGCGACGGGCGGCGACGATGCGGCGACGGTGACCACCAGCCTGTCGACCAACACCCAGGCGCAACGGAGCGGCGACGGACGGCGGCGACGGGCGGCGACGACGAGCGCGGCGACTGACACCCAGGCCCAGAAGCAGCGGCGACGGACGGCGGCGACGGGCGGCGACGGTGACAGCAAGCCGGCCTGACCGACACACAGGCCCAATTCCTTTTTAAACCAAGTAAGATTCCTAAAGTGCAAGCGCCGTTTGTGGAATTCTCGACGCATCGCGTATCCCCACCAGTTCAGCTACGCTCCCCCGATGGCACGTGGATCTCCGACGACACGCGCCAGATGGTCGCTCAGAATAGGCCCCAGGCCTACCTCAACGGCGCTAACATGGGATGGCACTGCGAGACCTGCTGGATTCGACACCTGGAGGATCAGGGCATTCCAGCTCCGACAGGGGCGACGATTGCCGACAAGGTCAAGGAACACGAGCAGCAGAGGATGGGTTCCGCTAGCAACGACAAGGCGGATGCTCTCCCCTCCCCGGGTCACCTCCCACTCGGCTACGGATGCAGCCCCCAGGCGGACACCAGAACGCTATCGGACCTCATCATGACGCCGATGGGCATGAAGATCCCTGAGCGTGCCATCACCACCATTCCCATCCTACGGATCCGAGACGAACGGTTCGGCCTCAAAGCTGCCCAGAGCCAGAGCTACTCCGCTCGGTGCGACACATGCCCCCCGGGGGCTCCGCTCCTCGTCTGGAAAGCAGGAGCCCCGCCCCTGGGCTGCTTCATATGGAAGCCAGCGGAAGGGATAGGGGTGCCTGAGCAGGCAGGGCTGCCTCCCATCGACAAACGAGCCATAGCCTGGTGGGAACGCAAGTGGAACGCCACCTGGTGCTGTCGACGCTGCCTGGTCCCGGTATGGAACATCGGTCCTGCTACCCTGGACCACATCCTGGATTGGGATTTTAGAGCGCTATACCCAGCCGAGGCCCCTGTCCTTCCGACGCTCAGCAGCCAGATCGGAGCTGATGTATCAGTGGACATATGGGAGTCTCTCCCGTGGCTAGGCGCGGACGCCAAGGCCCAGGATCGCTTCACCAAGGCCGGAGCGAGCAACCTCCTTGGGTCTAGCGCCGCGGGTGGTGCGGCCGCCGCGGCTGAGCGAGCTCCCAGGTCCCTAGCACAGCTCATGGAGCTCCTGCCAGACCTGCCAGTACCGCAGGGCCCGCTCCTGGACAACAGGGACGTCAACAACCCCACGCTGGGCCCAAACGACCCCAGGAGCGGACCAGGCAGTGGAGGACTGTCCGCACAGCGACAGCTCGTGACCTACCTCCGTGACTTCCACCCTGGGCTGGACTACACCTGGAGACAGTTCTGTTTCACCAACCGCAACAGCAGCATCCCAGAGCAGAGTTGTGATGAAACCTCCTGGCCGGACGGGCGTCTGACTGATTTTCTCAGGACGGTGTACGTCCAATGCATCCCTGAGAACTGCGTCCCGCCCAACCAGCGCTGGGAGGGTAAGCGGGTGGCCGCTGCGCGAGTCGTCGCCCACCTCACCGACGGCGAGAAGCATGGGGAGGCCTGGGTGAGGTGCGCCGCGACCCTGGCCCCGGCAAGTGGCCTTAGTCCTATCAGACACGAAGTGGGCGCGCTGACGAGCTTCCTACTCAGCCTCAGTGCCGATGCCCTCGCCTCCACGTCCATCACTTCCTTGGCCGAGTCACCTCCACCAGTCGTGCAGACCATGAGTGAGGACAGGCCGGACACCCCTACGGCGGCCGACACAGACAAGTCCCTGGGCACGAGAGACAATGACTCCCGTCTGGGCCTCCCGGACCCGCCCGACCACACGGTCAAGGACGAGAGCGGTGAAGACGTGATCCCCCCTACGGAGAAGGTGGAGCCACCCGACTACGGAGAAGGCGAGCCCCCTCCTCCTGTATCCTGCTCGGACTCGGCCACGGAGGTCGACGAGAACGGCCCAGGCGACAAGGCGCCTCAGCGGAGCCCATCGGCAGACAGTTCTGAACCCGGCTCCGAACGTGACCCGACTGCTGCCGGGGATGGCCCGGCTAACCCCGACCAAAACACCAGTGTTGCCAGGGGATCTGAGGACGATGAGAGCGCCCGCGACAGGGGCGACGTGCGGACCGAGCGCCCCCCACTGCGTACCCCACAGGTCCCTGGATATAGACCTACCTACCCTCGCCCAACAGGCTCGACGGAGCGCGATGCGCTCAACCTGTTGACCGACTCACATGGGGGGCCCATGTACAAGGTCTGGCTGGGCACGGTGGATTTGGAGCGTAGCGACGAGACACCCGCCAGACGCCTCGCCAGGTACCAGTCGGAGTTGGGCGCAGTTTTCCGCGCGCTGTGGACCGCGCACACGCAGCGCATTTGGCGCCCTGGATCCAGGGGGCCCAAATCAGACCCGAGACAGCACGCGGAAGCGACCATCAACAAGTTCCTTGACGACTGGAAGGGCTGCGGGTACAACGCCTGCCTGATGGGCGCGAGGTGCGGCTATCACATTGACTGGGACAAACTGCGGGCCGACTACCTGCGACACGCCCGACCCGGCGGCAGGGGCAAGGGCAACCTCCAGCAGAGCAGCTGGCGAGACCGTGCTACGAGCTCCTGGGGCACCTGGGGTAGCTGGCAGAGCGACTGGAGTGAAGGCTGGCGCGACGATCGCTGGCAGACGGGTGGCAAGCGGGGGGGAGGCAGACCCGACGACCAGCCAGGCTGCCCACCCTCCCTGGTCCGCGCACTTCCTGCCTTTGGTCCCAAGTGTGCCGACCAGCAATACCATCTGCCTCGCTGCGTAGGGGGGCATAGCCTGCAGACCCTAGCTGGCCCCTGGCCCCGCTGTAGTGGTTCTCACCAGTGGCCCGAATGGTCCTGTGCTCGGCTAAGCTGCCCTGGGGCCGATCGGGGCTCACTCCTGAGCGTACCTGCACCCTGGGATTCTCTATCAGACGACGGCCTTCAGCCGTGCTTTGGACTTCGGACCCGCTTGCAGCATTCCGCCGCCCCTCCTGGTACACGCACTTCCTGCCTTTGGACCCGAGTGCGTGTGCCAGCAATACCGTCCACACTGCTACCTCGTGTTGCGTGTGGCCATAGTGGCCCCGTGCCCCACTGAAGCTGTTTTCACCCTGGCGGGCCTGCCTGGCGCGCAGCTTCTGTGGCCGACGACGTGGCGGTTTCCGCCCCGTGCCCAGAACTGCGCACTCTCCCCGGGGCTTCAAAGTTACTACGGCCTTCAGCCGTCCTACCCCATTCTCCTGGGAGTAACGAGACACGGATGGATGGGCGGTCCATCGTCGCGGTTTGCTACGCCGAAGGGCGGAAGACTCACCTGGCCCGCCGCCTCTCTGACTGGGCCGACGGCCTCGCCCGATCAGTTCCGCCCACCGATGCCACGCGTCACTACCCTGGCTGCTGCACGGTTTCGGAGTATGACGGTCCGGCTCTTCCTCGTTGCTCTCCCGCGCATTCAGGTGTGCGGAACTCCCTGGGACTCTGTGACTGTGAGGGACTTGCTGTCTTGGGTATACGACGGTTGTTGTCCTTCCGAGCGCCCCCACATGGTTGAGTTAGTCGCCTGGCGCTACGTCACATAGTTGTTCGGTGTACGTCACTCCCGAGCGACCCCGCGTTCTCGCTGTGGCTACCCGTGTACCCCTACTGCGTCCTGACCAGTTCGCTGGTCCTCTGTGCGCAGGCGCATCGCTCAGCAGTGGTTGGGTCTCCTTTGACTGCTCTGGCTTAGGCTTCCCCTTGCGTGGATGCTTTCTCTGATGCTGCGACGGTTCGCTGGCGCCGTCAGAACCTTTCTCCTGCTGGACGCCGTCACCAGTTACTGCCTGCCCATGCCCGTCAGACTCCCTGGGTTGACTTTCCCGCACGGGGGCCGTTCCCTACCGCGCGGTCGTCTCTACTCGGTCGCGGCCTGGGACGTACTGCGCGCCATTTTGGCTGCGCCTGGCTCGCCCGAGGGCTGACCTTTCAGACTCCCTGGGTTGCAGCTTGCGCGACCGTCTCAGGTGACTGACCTTTCAGACTCCCTGGGGTTGCACGACCTCTGGCCTCTCAGACGCCCTGGGTTGCCGCTGCTTGCCGCCTGATCCGCGGCCCCGCGCGCGCTCGGGAATTTAGTCGCGGCCGCAGCCCGACCGTGACTGTTCGCCGCAGGCGCTTCCGCCTGCGGCTGTAAAAAAAAGAAGTATCCCCACCAGTTCGACCGCAAGTGACGCCGTCGGGTATGGCCAAGACGCGAGGTCTCGGCTCCAGGCCCAGGAAAGGCTCGCCCCGTCATCGAGGGCCACGCGGCCAAGGGTCACGCTCCCGGTCGCTGTCCCGCTCCCTTGGCTCCCCGTCGGGCGATTGTCAGTGCACGTCTACGGCTCGAGCCTCGTTCCACACCCACGGAACCCCAGGCCGCGGCATTGCTCACCTTCCCCCCGTTCATGTCGATACTCCGTGTTGCCACTCAGCCTGTCTCGGGGCGCAAAGCGTGCTTTCTTGAAGAGAGCGACCTCGGTCAGCTGGGTGCAGCGGCCACCCAACTATACAGAGTGGCATCCATCGCGCTGACTCTGTGGGCCACATGGGCCCCCGACGTGCCATGCGGGGCCGAATGGGTCGGCAGCCCCATGGTCCTCGAGCGCCCCTTTGCGGCGCACAGACACGCATCCGGGGAGGGCGAGATGGCGCGGGCGGAAGACCCCCTCGGGCCACATCGCCTAAGAGCTGTCCCGTGACCAAGGGGGGGCCCGTTTCACCGCAGTGACAGGCAGCAACCTTCATGCCCGTGTCACCTCCTGGGAGTGAGGTGCACAACTCACATAGCGTATAGACTCCCGCAGGTCCTCTTGGGCCCTTAGCTCGTGTGGTGTGGCTGCAATAATCCTGCCCGCGGCTCACTCTGGCCTTGTCCACGAGGACATGAGCCCGATTCGCCCGACAGAGCGCGCACTTCGGACGGCTGGGCGGCAGGCCTCAGGCCCCCCCCCGCATGCGCTCCGCACCCTCGACGTCCGACTGCCCCGCGCTGTTGGCTCTCACCCGCCAGGCGGCGCCACGCGCCGACGACATGCCCACCGCGCGTGTTGGGTCCTCAATAACGGTGCGAGCCTCTGGCTCATCTCCCCCCTTTTATTCAAATGCTCTGCGGCTATCGGCTGCGCCTCCCTCCCCTCCCTCCTGACGCCCTCGTCGACTATGGTGTCGGACCGACCACGTGTGACGTTCACAGACCTGCTCCACATAGGAAGGGGCCACCATGGTCATAGTAAGTCCCTTGGCCGCCCACAGGCAAGCCTCGGGTGAGGGGATGACGCCGGGGACAGATGGCCCCCCGCGGGCCGCAACGGCAGTGGGATGTCCCTTCATGAAGGGGGCTCGTTTCACCGCAGTGACAGGCCCCGGCCTTAATGCGCATGCTACCTCCTGGGGGCGAGGTGCACGCTCGCACTGCTTTTGACCCCCCACGGTATTCCTTGGGCTCTGAGCCCGTGCGGTCTGGCTGCAATGACCCTGCCCACGGCTCTCTTTGGCGTCGCTGTCATGGGCCCGCGTCGCCCGCTGGGGCGCTCTCTTTGAATGGCCGGGGCGGCGGGCCAAGGGCCCCCCCCATGCGCTCCGCGCTCCTGAAGTCCGACGGCCTTGCCCGCGTGGATTCTCCCCCCCCTCGACGGCGCCGCGCGCCGCGACTTGCCCACTTCGCGTGTTGGGTCCTCGTCTGGGGGCGTTTGCATCCGACGCCTCCTCTCCATTTATTCAAATGTTCTGCGGCTATCGGCCGCGCCTCCTCTCCTCCCCTCCTGACGCCGCCAGCGACTTCTGAGGGGTGACGACGCCCGCAGCGTGGCTCTGGCCAATACCTTGGGACACCTCCTGGGGATGAGGTGCTTCCCTCTCGCATTGCGGGATGATGCTGTGCTCGCTTGGATGGCGTGGGCTTTCGGCCAGTGGCGTCTTGCAGGCCTGGCCCTCCTCGTCTTGGCCGTTCCGCTCTTCGGCGCCGTCGCTCTGGAGTGCGACTTCCAGTTCATGTGGTGCATATTGTGCCAGGTTCGCGCTTCTCCTGGCCGACGTTGCCCCCCGGCGTGGCAGACCTGTCTGACTCGGGCACGGTGATGTGGTGTCCGCCCGTGATTGGGCCCTGTCGACTCGCCAGCGAGCACATGGTGCTCAGTGAGTGAGGCCACCTGCTTTTCTACCCCTCCTTCGTTCTTCTGCCGCCTCCCCCTTTCTTCGCCCTTGGCCCACCTGGGAGCCAGGTGCTCAGTTTCACTCCTGAGGCCCCCACTGTCGTGGGCTTAGCCCGTAGGCCTGGCTGAAATGACCCATCCCACGGCTCACTTCGGCCTTGGTCACAATCGCCTGGTCCCGCATCGTCTGCCTGGGCTCTCACTTTGGTGTTCTGTGGCGGCTGGCCGTTGGCCCCCCCGCTGCGCCACGCTCGTGCCGCCCCCTTTTTCGCCGCCTTTTAGAGGCCGGCTTGCATCGCGGCCTTCTTCCTTGGCGCGCATTGCTTCCTGGCCATGTCTCGTGGGGCGTGCGCCTGCGTGTCCGTGTGTTCGGCTGTTGTTAGGGCAGCCCGACTAATATTCTGGGTGGGCGCCTCAGTCGTCCCGGTTTGCATGCTGCGCGTGCGTGGGTTGGCGCCCTCTCGGCTGCCTTCCTTCTCTCGCCGCCTGGCCTTCTGGTATTTGTTTCGTGCAGGGTTGGTTGTGTGCCTTCCTGCCGGCGCGGCTGGCTGTCGTCAGGGCGGTCCGCTCTCTAGAATTTGTCCCGTGCAGGGTATGTGTTCGCCTGCTGGTCTGGTCGGCTGTTGTCGGGTCGGTCGGTCTAATATTCTGGCATGGTGCCGCTGTCGTCCTGTTCTACGTGTTGCGCGTGCGTGGGTTGGCGCCCTCTTGGCGGCTTCCTTCTTGCGTGGCCTGGCCCTCGCTAATTATCTGGCATTGCGCCCCATTGCCTGTGATTGACGCGCCCTCTGGACTTTTCCTTGCGGGCCGCCGAACAAAAAAAGTGCCCCCCACCAGCGTCCGTAGCCCCTCTGGCTCAAGCCTGGCTCAAGCCCCCTTGGCTCAAGCCATCTCGGCTCGAGCACGCCCCCCTTTCAGGTGCGCGCCTGCCGGAGCTGCTACTTCTCGGCCGCGATGGCTCTGCATTCGTGGGGGCTGGAACGGCCGCGCTGCCGCAGGCTCTTCCGGCCGCTGGCAGCAGGCAGGAGAGCAATGGGGCCGAGGGCGCCCCCCTCTGACCAGTGGGCGGAGGCTGCAGCTTCCCTCGGCGGGGCGACGCCGCGGCCGAGGGCCGCCTGGCAGGCCGCCGCAGGCTGGCCGCCTCCGGAGGCCGCCGGCCGGCCGCCGACGCGGGCGGGCCGCGGCGCAGTCCGCGCACCTCAGGCGCAGTCCCTGGAGACTGCTTCGGCACGACGCAGACGGCGGCGCGGTGCCGCCAGCGCCGATGGCGCCGTGGGCGCTGGGCGCGACGCTGGTGCCGCCGCCGCGGCGGGGCCGCGGGCGCCGCGGGCGCCGCCGGCGCGCCGGCGCCGCTGGGGCCGGCGCCGCGGGCTCGGCGGCCGGCGCCGCCGCCGCCGCCCTGCGGCCGCCGGCGCTGCGGCTGCCGCCGCCGCCGCCGCCGCCGCCGTGGCGGAGGCGGCCGCCGCGGCGGCCGCGGGTCGCGCAGCCGGCGCCGCGGCCGCCGTCCCGCGCGGCCGCCCTTGGGCCCGCCGCCGCGGGCGCCGCGGCCGCCGCCGCTGCAGCTGTACCTGCAGGAGCAGCAGCAGCGGCAGCAGCGACAGCAGCAGCAACAACAGCCGCAGCAGCAGCGGCGGCAGCAGCAGCCGCAGCAGCAGTACCTGCAGCAGCAGCCGCAGCTGCTGCAACTGCAGCCGCGACAGCAGCAACAGCAGCAGCCGCAGCAGCAGGGCAGCAGCAGCAGCAGCAACAGCCGCAGCAGCAGCATCAGCAACATACCCCGGCAGCTCCAGCAGCAGCAGCGGCAACCGCAGCAGCGGCTGCGACAGCGGCAGCACCCCCGACCACAGCCGCAGCGCAGCAGCTACAGGTGCTGCAGCAACAGCACCCCGCAGCTGCAGCAGCAACAACACCCCCCTCAGCAGCCACAGCAACCGCCGCATCACCCACAAACACAGCCGCACCACCAGCGACAGGTGCTGCAGCAGCAGCAACAGCAGCCCCAGCAGCAGCAGACCCTCCCCGGGGACGAGAGACCCGCGAGCCTCAAAGTACCCTCTCTGACGACCAGAAGGCGGGGCCCCTGCTCCCTGACAGCCTCCTAGGCACCTCTGGGAGCCAGCAGAACCCGCGAGAAGACTCAGAGGTACCCATGCTCCCTCAGCAGCAGCAGCGGCGCAGAGAAAAGGAGAGGGGGGCCGCGGCGGAGTCGGCGGAGGCTGCGGAGGCCGCGGAGTATCGGGGGCCCGAAGCGGCGGAAGCCTCTGAAGGTGCGGAAGTGGCACGAGCCTTCGTCCGTGTTTCTGGATTAGAGCCGGGTGGGCAGGGGGTGGCCCCCGAAAGTGCCGACGGCAGCCGCGACAGTCAGCTAAGCGAGATCCCGGAACAACAGGGGCTCGCTTGCCATGCCGTGCCCCCCCCCCCCCCTCCCCTTCAAAACAAACAGACCGTCAGCAGGCCTCTGGGGGCGCCGCAGACCCATCAGGGGGGCCATGGACCAACCGTCCAGACGCAGGACAGCGAAACCATCCATTGGCTCGTCGGGAGAAACCCCTTCGCGCCTATTCGCCCCCCTTCCCCTGCCAGTGAACCCGCTCTAACGGGCGGCGAACCCCGGGCGCTCTCTCCAGACGTCCAGGGCACGACTGACAGAGAATCTTGTGCTCTGGCACGCGCGCGCGCCTGGCACAGCCCGGCGGCCAACCGCGCGGCCCGCCTCTCCCCGCGGAACCCCGCCAGGCGTGCAGCTGGAACTGTCGCGAGCAGATCGCGAGCTCCGGCCAGGACAGCGAGGCGGGTGCGCTGGAGACTTGCGGCCAGGATACACGGCAGCACCAATGGCTTGACCCGCGCCAATGGCCAGAGCCCGCGGACCCCGACGCGGGGCAGCAGCTGTGCAAAACAGAAATCAACAACATCCAGTGGGACCTGCCCGGGGAGACACCCGGCGAGGCCATGGGGCGGCTCCAAGTCACACTGGCAACAATGTTCACAGGCACCTGGCATGCTTTCGCCAAGCGGCAGTCCGTGCCTGGCAGCAAAGGCGCGCTCGACCCGCTTCGGCGCGACCCGCTTCGGCGCGACCCGCAAACCTGCCGCCTCCTCCTGGAATCCTTCCGCAGCCACAAGTGCGACGTACGGGTCGTCAGCGACGCGCTGGGCCTCGACGTCGACTGGACTCGGCCGTGGCATCTGCGCCCGGGTCGAAGCGGCGGAGCGAGCAGGGGTCGCCGCGCGGCAAAGGGCCACCGGGCACCCAGGAAGGGCAAAAAACAATGGCCGGCCGTCTCCCCGCAGTTTCCGTTGCCGCCCCAAATCGTGGCATCGCACGCGCGGGGACCAGGTGCGAGGAGGATGGTCACTGGCAGCAGGCCCGTTGCTGCCCAGCAAAACGCGGCCTGCGATAGGGATGCATCCGGACCCTGCGGCCCTGGGCGCACGCGGGGGCTGCTGTACCTCGGGCCCAGGGCCTCCCTCGGGGGGTCAAGGCGCCCTCGCATCCCCGTTCTGGCTGCCAAGGGCTTTTCTTCGCCTCCCCCCCGTGCGCGCTTCGTCTTGGCCGCGACCGGACACGGCGGCCCTGGGCGCGCGCGGGGGCCTGCCTGTGCCACGGGCCGGGGCCCCCCACCGGGGCTCAAGGCACTCTCGCATCCCAGTTCTGGCAGCCACGGGCCATCCTTCGCCCCCCCCCGTGCGCGTTTCGTCTTCGCGGCGCTCGCTGTCATCAATTGCAGCGCTGGGAGCAGAGGCGGAGGCACTATCCAACCATAGATGGGGCTCTCGCAGACACACTTTTCATGCAATCGTGTTAACCCCCCCGTGTCAACGAAAGGTCGATGTTTCATAGATGGGGCTCTCGCAGACACACTCTCCATCAAATCGTGTTATGCGGCGGTTAGCTGCGCCCCCCGTGTCAACGAAAGGGGCAGCCACCGGGCTCCGCGACCCTGGACGCACGCCGGGGCTGCCTGGACCACGGGCTCGGGGCCTTTCACGGGGGCGCAAAGCACTCTCGCATCCCTGCTCTGGCTGCCAAGGGCCGTCCTTCGCCCCCCACCCGTGCACGCTTCGTCTTCATAGCGCCCACTGTCTCCGGTTGCTGCGTTGAGAGCAGGTGCGTGAAGGGTGTGCACTGGCTGCAGCTCCTCCCCGCCCAGCATGGCGGCAGCCAACGAAAGGGACCTCAGACCGTCAGGTTGTCAATGGCTGCAAGTACTGTTCCCGTTCGACGGAGTCAGCGAAAGGGACCGCCACCGGGCTCAGCCACCCTGGACCCACGCAGGGGCCTGCCTGGACCACGGGCTCGGGGCCTTTCACGGGGGCTCAAGGCACTCTCGCATCCCTGCCCTGGCAGCCAAGGGCCGTCCTTCGCCACCCCCCCGTGCGCGCTTCGTCTTCGCAGCGCCCACTGTCACCAGTTGCTGCGCCGAGAGCAGGTGCGTGAAGGGTGTGCACTGGCT
This sequence comes from Prorocentrum cordatum, assembly GCA_963575745.1. Taxonomy (NCBI): domain Eukaryota; class Dinophyceae; order Prorocentrales; family Prorocentraceae; genus Prorocentrum; species Prorocentrum cordatum. The sequence continues at coordinate 37,761 of CAUYUJ010003059.1, read as the reverse complement.
GCTGCTCCTCCCTGCCTAGCATGGCGGCAGGTGGCCAACGTGTTCTGTGTCTGCAGTTGGGTCTGGGTGCGTGCCCCGCGTCCCGCGGGTTCCCTCCGGGGCTTTCGCATCCTGGCGCTGTCCTCCCTGGGGTGTCTGCTGCTGGGCTCGGGTCCGCCCTGGGGCTCAGGTACTCTTGCGTCCCTGTGCTGTCGGTTCAGCGGTGGCGGAGGCACCATCCGTGAATCGTGATCCACAGGCTCCGGCGCATCGCTGGGATGTGGGGTGCTAAGTTAGTGCCCGCGTCGTCAGTGGCAGCGCTGGGTTGTAAAATGTTTCCTAGCGGCGGGCACCTGCTCCCCCCGTCCTTCCACGCAGGTGCTCGTGGCGACTAGCTGCGACCCCCAGAATCTCAGCGACGAGTAGTTGCAACCCCCGAGGAGATAAAAGGGACATCATAGCGGTGATCAGCTTCCCCACCATTCTGAGCGGCAAATGCGCTCACTGTCATCTATAGAGTGCTGAGAGCAGAGGCGGAGGCACTATCCATTCATAGCTGGGGCTCTCGCAGACACACTCTCCATCAAATCGTGTTATGCGGCGGTTAGCTGCGCCCCCCGTGTCAACGAAAGAGACCGCCACCGGGCTCCGCGGCCCTGGACGCACGCCGGGGCTGCCTGGACCACGGGCTCGGGGCCTTTCACGGGGGCGCAAAGCACTCTCGCATCCCTGCTCTGGCTGCCAAGGGCCGTCCTTCGCCCCCCACCCGTGCACGCTTCGTCTTCATAGCGCCCACTGTCTCCGGTTGCTGCGTTGAGAGCAGGTGCGTGAAGGGTGTGCACTGGCTGCAGCTCCTCCCCGCCCAGCATGGCGGCAGCCAACGAAAGGGACCTCAGACCGTCAGGTTGTCAATGGCTACAAGTACTGTTCCCGCTCGACGGAGTTAGCGAAAGGGACCGCCACCGGGCTCAGCCACCCTGGACCCACGCAGGGGCCTGCCTGGACCACGGGCTCGGGGCCTTTCACGGGGGCTCAAGGCACTCTCGCATCCCTGCCCTGGCAGCCAAGGGCCGCCCTTCGCCACCCCCCCGTGCGCGCTTCGTCTTCGCAACGCCCACTGTCACCAGTTGCTGCGCCGAGAGCAGGTGCGTGAAGGGTGTGCGCTGGCTGCTGCTCCTCCCCGCCCAGCATGGCGGCAGGTGGCCAACGTGTTCTGTGTCTGCAGTTGGGTCTGGGTGCGTGCCCCGCGTCCCGCGGGTTCCCCCCGGGGCTTTCGCATCCTGGCGCTGTCCTCCCTGGGGTGTCTGCTGCTGGGCTCGGGTCCGCCCTGGGGCTCAGGTACTCTTGCGTCCCTGTGCTGTCGGTTCAGCGGTGGCGGAGGCACCATCCGTGAATCGTGATCCACAGGCTCCGGCGCATCGCTGGGATGTGGGGTGCTAAGTTAGTGCCCGCGTCGTCAGTGGCAGCGCTGGGTTGTAAAATGTTTCCTAGCGGCGGGCACCTGCTCCCCCCGTCCTTCCACGCAGGTGCTCGTGGCGACTAGCTGCGACCCCCAGAATCTCAGCGACGAGTAGTTGCAACCCCCGAGGAGATAAAAGGGACATCATAGCGGTGATCAGCTTCCCCACCGTTCTGAGCGGCAAATGCGCTCACTGTCATCTATAGAGTGCTGAGAGCAGAGGCGGAGGCACTATCCATTCATAGCTGGGGCCCTCGCAGACACACTTTCCATCGAATCGTGTTATGCGGCGGTTAGCTGCGCCCCCCGTGTCAACGAAGGAGACCGCCACCAGGCTCCGCGGCCCTGGACGCACGCCAGGGATGCCTGGACCACGGGCTCGGGGCCTCTCACGGGGGCACAAGGCACTCTCGCATCCCTGCTCTGGCTGCCAAGGGCCGTCCTTCGCCCCCCACCCGTGCACGCTTCGTCTTCGCAGCGCCCACTGTCTCCGGTTGCTGCACTGAGAACAGATGCGTGAAGGGTGTGCACTGGCTGCAGCTCCTCCCCGCCCAGCATGGCGGCAGCCAACGAAAGGGGCCTCAGACCGTCAGGTTGTCAATGGCTGCAAGTACTGTTCCCGTTCGACGGAGTCAGCGAAAAGGACCGCCACCGGGCTCAGCCACCCTGGACGCACGCAAGGGCCTGCCTGGACCACGGGCTCGGGGCTTTCCACGGGGGCTCAAGGCACTCTCGCATCCCTGCCCTGGCAGCCAAGGGCCGCCCTTCGCCACCCCCCCGTGCACGCTTCGTCTTCGTAGCGCCCACTGTCACCAGTTGCTGCGCCGAGAGCACGTGCGTAAAGGGTGTACACTGGCTGCATTTCCTCCCTGCCTAGCATGGCGGCAGGTGGCCAACGTGTTCTGTGTCTGCAGTTGGGTCTGGGTGCGTGCCCCGCGTCCCGCGGGTTCCCCCCGGGGCTTTCGCATCCTGGCGCTGTCCTCCCTGGGGTGTCTGCTGCTGGGCTCGGGTCCGCCCTGGGGCTCAGGTACCCTTGCATTCCTGTGCTGTCGGTTCAGCGGTGGCGGAGGCACCATCCTTGCAATCGTGATCCACAGGCTCCGGCGCATCGCTGGGATGTGGGATGCTAAGTTGGTGCCCGCGTCGTCAGTGGCAGCGCTGGGTTGTACAGTGCTTCCTAGCGGCTGGCAGCTGCTCCCCCCGTCCTTCCACGCAGGTGCTCGCGGTGAGTAGCTGCGACCCCCAGGATCCCAGCGGCGAGTAGCTGCGACCCCCGAGGAAATAAAAGGGACATCGTAGCGGCGATCAGCTTCCCCACCGCTCTCAGCGGCAAGTGCGCTCACTGCCATCAATTGCGGCGCTGAGAGAGCAGAGGCGGAGGCACTATCCAATCATAGATGGGGCTCTCGCAGACACACTTTCCATCAAATCGTGTTCTGCGGCGGTTAGCTGCGCCCCCCGTGTCAACGAAAGGTCGATGTAGCATAGATGGGGCTCTCATCATAGCGGCGATCAGCTTCCCCACCACTCTCAGCGGCAAGTTACTGCGACCCCCCACGATGTTAATGGTTCCAGGCGGCGGTCAGCTGCCCCCCCAAAGGCGCATCTTGCTGCTGGCTCACACAATGTAAATGGTGCTTTGCGGCGGTTAGCTGCACCCCCCTCTCTCAGCGCAGGTGATCTCGGCGAGAAGTGCACATTCAACAGAGACCTCAGCTGCGAGTAGCTGCGCCCATCGATGTAACATGTATCCTAGCGGCAGTCAGCTGCGACCCTCCTTTCTTCCACGCAGGTGCTTGCGGATAGTAGCTGCGATCCGACCCCCGAGAATGTCCCAGGATATGACCATGGCCCCTTAGACCTCGGATTCGGGGCCTGGCCGAGGGGTGCGGCGGTGCTTTTCCTCGCCTCTCCCCTGTCGGGCCTGGCGGGTGTCCCCCGCCCTCGGCCTCGGGGCCTGCCAGACGTGCTATCAGACGTCGGGGTGGTTGCCCCCCCTCCCAGGGCCGCCCGTGTTCCGCGCTTCGTGGTCTGGCTCTCCCTCTCTGCGGAGTGTGCTTCGGCCCTGGAGGACCTCGTGGTGTGTGTGTGTAGGGTCTCGGGTTTTGGGGACAGTGACAATCGGCGGACTGGGCGTGGCTTGCCTCCTGGCCCACGTGTCCTCCACCGTGCAGCTCCCCCAGGCGCCTCGACCTTTGACGCCGCAGGAGGCAGCACTACCACCAGTGCCGCCCCCCCCCTCACTCCTCCGCAGGCGGTGCGTCCCCGCCTGCGGGCCCCCCCCCCCTCTCTGAGGCCTGGCGCCGTGCCGGCACGCGCTGCGTGGCCCACAGTCGCTTGTCTCCCCCTTGCCCTGTGGAGTGGTCACTCGGGTGTTGGGTCGCCACGGAGTGGTTCAGCCTTCCGCGGCAGGACAGCACCCAGGCTCCCACCAGCTGCCGGCCAGTGCGCCGCCTCATCCGCGACAACTGCTTGGCTTGCAGACGTCGTCGCGGGCGTTCGGAGTCTGGCGCCCCGCAGGCGACTCACTCCACCGGCCTCCCACTTGCCTCCACTGCAGCAGGACCCCCCCTGGCAGGCTGCGCAGGCGCTTCACCAGTAGACGGCGGTGCTCCACGCCTGCGGATCTCTTCGCTTCAGGGATCGGCATCGCAGTTGCGTCTTGGACACAGCCGCATGGCTCCACCTGGCACTGGGGTGCGGATTGCTGAGGTCTGGGCGCCGTGTGGTTCAGCCTGCTACGCTTGTACAACCCTCGGTTTTGTTTCTGATTCGCACACTCTGCCGCTTGTCCACCTCGGTTTACACTGCGGCGCCTATGTGCGTTCGCTTGGAATTCGTTTCGTTTTGTATTGTGCGTGTGCAACTGCGCTTGTTGTGCAGGTGCGAACCGGCTTGCCGACGTGGCGGCGGTGTTTTTGCATCGTGCCGCACGCCCTGGACTTTGCCTCTCGCCGCCAGACCGTTGTCGCGCGGCCGCCGACCAAAAAGTATCCCCACCAGCCAGCGCGTAACACAGAATTCCCTGGCATTTTGTTAGGGCTGCACGTTGCTCGAGCTTCCCTGGGCGTTCCAGTTCAGCCAGCCAGCCCCCGCCCTGCTGCGCAGGTGCCGCCTTGTGAGCTGGCCCGGCCGGCCTGTGTCGCGCCCAGTAGCTAATTAGGCTTGCCCGTCGGCCCGGACACCCTGTTCGCCGCCTGCGCTCTTCGCTTGCGGCCGCGACCCCCCCTATACAAAAAATATCCCCACCAGCCCATCTAGAAACATATCGCCAGGCGAGGTGCCTTGACCAGGGAAGTGTAGAAGCATGCAGTGTAACAGCCGCCTGGGTTTTTTTTGTTATATATATATATATATATATATAGATATATAATATTTGTTATTCGTTTTTTTTTTTCGGGGGTCTTTTGGAGCCATCTTGTGTCTCTCTTGGGGTCCTCGCGGAGCCATTTGGGGCACTCTTGGGACCCTGTTGGGGCTCGTTTAGGGGTTCATGGGGCCCTGTTGGAGCTCTTTTGGAGGGTCTGGGAGGCTTTTTTTGGAGGTAATTTTGGGCACACTGTTCAAAAAGAGGGGGGGGCTCTAAATTCAGTCCCCCCCCATCGGAGGTTGAACAATTGTGTCTTGGGACCGTCTTGGGGCGCCCTTGGGGCTCTTGGGTGCTCTCGGGGCCCTCTTGGGGCCTTTTTTGGCTCCTCCTGGGGCTCTCTTGGTCCGTCTTGGGGCCGTTGTAAGGCCCCAAGAGCTCATCAGAAGCAGAAAGGCTAGAAGGTACAACACATGGATGTTCCTTCAGTTTGGGAGCCATTTTGACCTCTTGGGGGGGTCCTTGGAGGGCTCGGAAGGCACTTGAAACCGTCTTGGGACCGTCTTGAGGCATCTTGAGCCATCGTGAGGTATCTTGAGCCATCTTGGAGGCCATCGTGGGCTCCCGGAGACCCTCTTGGAGACAGCTTGGGCCATCTTGGACGCTCTAACTCTCCGCCCCTCCCCCTCCTGGGCCCAGTGGAGGGGGTATGGAGGGGTAACCTTCTCCCCCGAGCAGGGGAAGGAGGGATTTTGGAAGAGAGAAGACAAGAGTTCGTTAAACCAGCTACGCGCAGAGGGCTGGTGGGATTTGACGATTTCTTGTGGGTGCTTGGAAGGCTGTGGCCTTCCTTCAAGGCTTCTCATCCTTTTCTCTTGTGTCGTGGAAGCTGATTGGCGCCTCTTCGAGTCACCTGAGGGGCTGTGGGTTGACATTTCGTGAATGTGGGGAAGTCGGTCCATCTTTGTGAGTGGCTTTGTGACTTTGTTGGGCCACATCTGCGTCGGGCCGGGCCACCCAGGGATCCTCCGGAGGGAGGGGGGGGGCCTGCGCCTGAGCGTGGTAAGGTGCAGAGGGGGGGCAGAGGACTCGCGGAAACCCTACCAGGCAGCATTTGGCATTGTGGATTCAGTGCTTTGGTCATCAATGTCGAGGTGCGTTTCCTCAGCAACTTGGGTCAACAAGCGTTTTGGCACCAGCCAGGGCACCGCAAACTGCACTCAGCTTTCTTGTCTTCCGCTGCGCGACTGGTCTCCTGTCGCTCGACTTCTTGGAATGGCTGCGGTCTGGCAGGCACCCCCCGCCGTGTGCCTTGCGCTCTTGGTCTACAGCATGCCCACCGCGACCGCCCTGACAGCGCAGATGAACAGCACGGCCAAGTACGGATGGCGACGTGCCTTGACGGCGCAGATGAACAGCACGGCCAACCACGGATGGCGTCAGGCTGCGGCTGCGGCGTGCTCCGACGGAGACGTAATGGCTGCTGATTCTGATGGCACAGTTCTAAGTTCGGTGTCTGCTGGCGTTCCGTTCCATCCGTGGATCCTTTATTCAAACACTTGGTACCCCATTTGCGGGCATTGTTTTTGGGATAGTGGCAATGGGGCGTCCACGGTCTGTCAGATGCTGGGTTTCTCAGGCGGCGGACTGACCCAGACCCACTTACCGTCTAGCGTTGATGCCATGCCCATAGGCTACTGCCAGCCGGGAGAGCCTCTCACGCATTGCACCCGTGGATGTAACGCATGGGGAAATCTCGACTATCATGGTGGATGGTGCAACGCAGGCTGGGACGTGGGTTTGCAAGTCCAATGCTCCGGCGTTGGCGTGGTTCGTTCGTGCACCGCGGCGACGTCATCTTTCACTCCGTCCCCAACGCCAGCTCCGACGCCAGCTCCAACGCCAGTTCCGACAACAGCTCCGACGCCAGCTCCAGCGGCTTGCAATTCTCTTGCGAGATATTGGAGGCTCACGGTGACCAAAGGCGGGACTTACGGTTCAGGCGGCCTCGCAGATGGGCATTATTGTTTTGGCGGATATGGGCCGTACGGATTTGCGATTTACGACAATTCTTCCACGCGCATTCTGCCTTCTGCCGTCGATTGCACAGAATGCCGCTGGTCGTACGGAGATGATCTATTATTTAAGTCGTTCACCCAGGGGCACCATTGGTGCGTTTGGTCCCCTCAGAGGAACGGCCGAAGCGTAGTGACCATCACATTTCATTCGGACACTGTTCCTGTGGAGTATCGTTTTGATTGCGGTGGTGCCAGCAATTGCCCTGCCAGTTGGACAATTGAAGCGTCCCTTGATGGTGCAACATGGAGCCACGTCGATGCGCAAAGTGACCGACCACCAAACAACCCCCAGATCTACTCCATTGAGGCTTGCGAGCCCGCCCAGGCGACGCCATCGCCAACTTCGCCACCTGTTGCGGGCGGTGCAGGTGCTGGAGTTTCCGCAGTCGGCGATCCCCATCTGCAGAATATCCATGGCGAGCGGTTCGATCTGATGAAGGCGGGCAAGCACGTTCTGATAAGTATCCCTCGTGGAGCTGTCGCGGAGAACGCTTGGCTTCGTGTGCAGGCCGATGCGCGCCGATTGGGTGGACACTGTGCGGACATGTACTTCCAAGAGTTGAATGTGACGGGGTCTTGGGCAGAGGACAAGCGCGCTGGAGGGTATCATTACGCCGTGGCTCAACATGATGCCGAGACTCCTGGCTGGGTTGCCTTTGACAAGGTCGAGCTCAAAGTCGTTCGTGGACGCACGGACAGCGGCCTCCTGTACCTGAATCTGTATGTGAAGCATCTGGGGCGAGCTGGGGTGGCAGTCGGAGGGCTACTGGGAGAAGATGACCACGGGGACGTGAGCATCCCTTCGGAAGCTTGCGCGCAGCGTTTGGCCCTGGCAGCGGGGGCGCCTGGCGGCCGCTCCGCGGCTTCAGTTGCAGTGGCAAGCCTCGCGTGAGAAGGCGCCCTGACCCTTTCGACAGACCGGGCCGCAGAGGCCGCTGCGATCCGCGCATCCGTCGGACTGGGCGAGCCGCCCCCCTGCCAGGGACTGCGTGGCATTCCGGCTGTCACCCTTCTGTGATTCGATGAAGAACTTCCGACGTGTCATAGCAACGTGTATGTAGCAGGTCGTTGGCAGGGGTACAGCGCGCGTCGGGCGCGGGTAGGGTTTGCGGGCACATGCCTCCGATCATTCCATCGCTTCGCTCATTCCGCCGGCCCGTACTGTGCCAGCGCAGGCGTCTGCCTGCGCGTTCGTGGCCTCTGGGGGCCCCTTGGGGTCCGCTGGGGTCTGCCTGGGTCCGCTGCGGTCCTCTGGGGTCCGCTGGGGTCCGTTAGGGTCCGCCAGTCTCCGCCAGGGTTCGCTGGGGCCCGCTGGGGTCCGCTAGGGTCCGCTGCGGTCCGCCAGGGTCCACTAAGGTCCGCTAGAGTCCGCTGGGGTCCGCTAGGGTCCGCTAGGGTCCGCTGGGGTCCGCTGGGGTCCGCTGGGGTCTGTTGGGGTTCGCTGGGGTTCGCTGGGGTTTGCTAGGGTTCGCTGGGGACCGCTAGGGTCCGCTAGGGTACGCTGGGGTCCGCTAGTGTCCGTTCGGGTTTGCTTGGATTCGCCAGTGTCGGCCAGTGTCCGCTGCGGTCCGCTGGGGTCCGCTAGGGTCCGCCGCGGTCCGCTGGGGGTCGCTGGGGTCCTCTGCGGCCCGCTGCGGTCCGCTGCGGTCCGCTGCGGTCCGCTGTGGTTCGCTGCGGTCCATTGCGGGCCGCTGCGGTCTGCTGCGGTCCGCTGGGGTCCACTAGTGTCCGTTGGGGTCCGCTAGGGTCTGCTAGGGTCCGCTGGGGTCCGCCAGGGTCCGCTGCGGTCCGCTGCGGTCCGCTGGGGTCCGCTGCGGTCCGCTTCGGTCCGCGGGGGATCGCTGGGGCCCGCTGGGGCCCGCTGGGCTCCGATGTGGCCCGCCGGGATCCGCTGGGATCCGGAGCGGTGCCCGGGGCGGGGCCTGGAGTGGGGTTCAGAGCGGGGTTTGGTGGGGGTTCGGTGGGGGTCTGGTGCGGGACCAGTGGAGTCCGGGGTGGCTCTCTGGCCCAAGTCGGCGGGGGGTGAGGATGCCTATCCAGGCCATCTTGGGGCTGTCTTGTGCTCCTTTCGGACCGTCTTTGGGCTGTCGTGGGGCTGCTTTGGGCAGCTTCGAGGCTGTCTTTGGCCCCTCTCGGTCGTGTGGGGTTCCCTTGAGGCTGCATTGGCGGCCTCTTGGGGCTTTCTTGGGCCATGCAGGGATTCTCGTGTGCTGTCCTGCTTTCTCGGGCCATGCAGGGGCTCTCGTGTGCTGTCCTTAGCCCGTCTTGGCCCGTCTTGAGGCGCTTGCCCAGGCCCGTCCTGAGCAGTCTGTTTGTTTGCTGCGCCCCTCCTTGGGCTAATTTGGTTCCCTTTAAACGCCCTCTTGGAACAATCTTAAGCCGAGAGGGTCAGGAAACGGGAACACTTGCAACTTCTAGCAGTGTTTTCTAGCATAATTGCTTGGTGCAGTCTACGTGGTGCAACTAATTTCTGTTCGCAGTGAGTTGTCCACTCCACTGCTCGCGCAAACATCCCACCCACCCACCCGCAACTTGGTTTGCAAAATCTCTTCAGACCGTGACGGTGGGTACCAAATGGCACTTGGCAACGATAGCGACGCCGACGACGACAGCGACACGACGACGACGACGCCGACAACGAGTACGACGACACCGACGACGTCTCCAACGACTTCGACGACGCCGACGACGACGACGACGCCGACGCCGACGACGACGACGACGATGACAACGACGACTTCGATGACGACGCCGACGACGACGACAACAACGACACCGACGACCACGACGACGACGTCAACGACGCCGACGACGTCGACGACGACGGCGGCGACGACGACGACGCCGACGTCGACGACGACGACGACGACGGCGCCGACGCCGACGACGACGACGAAGACGACGACGACGTCGCCAACGAAGACGACGACGAGGGAGGAGGGAGGACGACGACGGCGACAACGACGACAACGACGAGGGAGGAGGGAGGGAGGACGGCGACGACGCGAACGACGAAGAAGGAGGAAGGACGGCGACGCCGACGACGACAACGACGAGGGAGGAGAGAAAACGACGACGACGACAACGACGACGACGACGGCCACGAAATACAAGGGACGACGACGAAACGCCGACGACGGACGACGACGACGACGAGGGAGGAGGAGGAAGGACGACAACGGCGACAACGACGACGGAAACGACCACGACGCCAAAGAGGACGACGACGACAAACACGAGGAAAGACAGAGGACGACGTAGGCGACGACGACGACGACGCGGGAGGAGGGAGGACGGCGACGACGACGACGACGACGACGCAAGAGCGCGCGCGCACGCTTTTGTTGAAAATCCGTGTTGCGAAACCTTGTGTTTTTGTAGGTTTTTTTGGACGCACATTTTAAAATCCTTCCAAAACCGATGGGTTTTGAAGGATTTCGGCATACGCGCGCGACGACGCGCGCGTCTGCACTTCGTCCGATTTTTTGCAGAGGATTCTCGCGACGGCACACGCGCAAGGGCGTTCGACAGATTTCGACATGCGCGCGCGCGACGCCCGTTTGGTAGCATGTTGTGAAAATCTTGAAACACAATGAAAAACCTATCGTTTTTTCCTCAGATTTCGCAAGAGGCTCGCGCGTAAGCTTTTTTAGCAAATAGGTGTTGGAAACTCGATGCGAAATCCTTCGGCACCGTCGGTTTTTGAAGGATGTTCTGCATGCGCGCGCGACGCGCGCGCGTGTGCACTTCGTCATTTTTTTTCAAGGGTTCTGTGAACAAGGTTTATGTTTGAACAAGACATGTCACGCCCCCAAAATTTTTTTAGGGGGGTTTTTTTTTTTTTTTTTTTTTTTTTTTTTTTTTAAAGGGAACCGCAGGGGGGGGAACCCGATTTGGCTGGGATGGTATGATTTTATATTTAGGATGGACGAGTGTGCATAATACATACATATATATATGTATGTGTATATGTAAATGTAAATGTATATGTATATGTATATGTATATGTATATGTATATGTATATGTATATGTATATGTATATGTATATGTATATGCATATGTATATGTATATGTATATGTATATGTATATGTATATGTATATGTATACGTATGTGTATGTGTATGTGTATGTGTATGTGTATATGTATATGTGCATGTACATGTATATGTATATGTATACGTATATGCATATGTATGTATGTGTATATATATGTATATGTATGTATGTGTATATATATGTATGTATGTATGTATGCATATATACATATACATGACATCGTACCATCCCAGGGGGAACCGATAAGTCCGGGGGGGGGGAGGGGGGGAGAATTATTATTCCTTTAGAAAGGAGAATTGATGTGGTGCTGTCTATGTGGTGTGAGCTTTGTGGTGCAATCTACGTGGTGGAACACGTGGTGTAAGCTTTGTGTTGCAACATGCGTGGCGTGCACTAAGTTGTACAATCTATGTGATGTAATATGTGTGGTGCAATCGATGTGGTGCAACATGAGTCTAGCTAGCGTGCTCATCTGTGTGACGGGCGGCGACGGGCGGCGAAGATGCGGCGACGGTGACAACAAGCCTGTCGACCGACACCCGGGCGCAACGGAGCGGCGACGGACGGCGGCGACGGGCGGCGACGACGAGCGCGGCGACCGACACACAGGCCCAGAAGCAGCGGCGACGGACGGCGGCGACGGCACGTGCCTCCGTTTGTTCCATCGATTCGCTCATTCCGCCGGCCCGTACTATACCATCGCAGGCGTTTGTAGCCTCTTGGGGCCTGTTGGGGACCGTTTGGGGGTCTCGTGGGGTTTGTTCGGATTTTTTCTTCTTATTTTTTTTTTTTTCTTTTTTTTTTTTTTTTTCTTTTTTTTTTTTTTTTTTTTTTTTTTTTTTTTTTTTTTTTTTTTTTTTTTTTTTTTTTTTTTTTTTTGTTTTTTATTTTTTCTTTTTTTTTTTTTTTGTTTGAGGGCCTCGTGGGGCCTCCGGGGGGCCTCCTGGGCTCTCTTGGGGTGGGGCATCTTGGGGGCCTCTTGCGGGCCTCTTGGGGCCTCTTGGGGAGCTCTTAGAGGCATCTTGGGGCTTCCTGGGCGCCTCTTGGGGCCGAAGAGTCAAAATTTCCGTTCGGGTTCCTCGGGTCCGTCCTGGGGCTCTTTAGGCCGTCTTGGAGGCCTCTTGGGCCGTCTTGGCGCCCGGTTGGGCCGTGTCGGGGCTTTCTCGGACGCCTCTTTGGCCGTCTTGGGGCGAGGTTGTGGGCGTCGTGGCCAGTCTCGGAGCGTCGAGACGCTGACCGTGCGAGAACGAGGAAATCAGAGAGACATGCAATGAACATCGATGGGTTTTACTTCTTGGGACCTTCTTGGGAGTGCTTCGGGAGGCTTTTCGGGGCGTCTGGGCGGCTTCTTGAGTGGTCTTGGGGCAACCCTGGGCTTCTTGGAGCGATCTCGTGGCGTCTCGGAGCCCTCGGAGACTACCTTCTTGGCGACCTGCAGGAGACGCCCGTTGCGCCAGAGGAACGGCCGACGGCTGCTCTCTCGGCGGGACAAGACCCCCCCCCGCCTCCTGCGTCGATGGACGTGCAGCTGAGCAGGTCTTGTTATGTTTGAAAGAGCGCGTTCTGTGGTCGCTTGGAGGGGGGGGGTTGGAACCGGACTCCCCCCCCCTGGATGGAGAGGGGTGGGGAGGGGTTCGAGTCCCCCCCCCTCCCGTGACGGAGGGGGGGGGGAGTTCGAACCTCCCCCCCTCCCCTCCTGCTCCTCTCTCCCTCTCCTCGGCCGGCGGCGGCGGCGGGGATGACCATTTCCTTTTCTGGGCCGGCGCCGGCGCCTGCGGCGGCGGGCGGCGGCGGCGGGGAGCGTCGACGAGGACGACGGTGGTGATGGTGGAGGTGGTGGTTTGTGGTGGTGGTGGTGGCGGTGGTGGTGGTGGTGGTGGCGGTGGTGGTGGTTGTGGTGGTGGTGGTGTGGTGGTTTGTTGTGGTGGTGGTGGTGTGGTGGTGGTGTGGTGGTGGTTTGTGGTGGTGGTGGTGGTGGGTTGTGGTGGTGGTGGTGGTTTGGTGGTGGTGTGGTGGGTGTTTGTGGTGGTGGTGGGGGTGGTGGTGGTGGGTTGTGGTGGTGGCGGTGGTTTGTTGAGGTGGTGCTGCTGGTGGTGGTGGTGGTGGCGGTGGTGGTAGTGGTGGTGCGGTGGTGGTGGGTTGTGCTGCTGGCAGTGGTGGTGGTTGTGGTGGTGGTGGTGGTGGCGTGGTAGACTGTAGTGGTGGTTGTGGTGGTGGTGTTGGTGGTGGTGGTGGTGGTGGTAGTGATGGTGGGTTTTAGTGGTGGTAGTGGTGGTAGTGGTGATGGTGAGTTGTGGTGGTGGTGGTGGTGGTTGTGGTGGAGTTTTGTGGTGGTGGGTTGTGGTGGTGGTGGTGGTGGTGGTGGCTGTGGTGGTGGTGGTGGTTGTGTGGTGGGTTGGTGGTGGTGGCGGTGGGTTGAGGCGGTGGTGGTGGTGGTGGTGGTGGTAGTGGTGGTGGTGGTGGTAGTGGTGGTTATCGTCGCTGCGTCCTCGCCGTCGCCGGCGCAAGCACCGGCGCTGCTGGCCGCCGCCAGCGCGTCGGCGCCAGGGGGGCGGGTGGGCCTGAAATCCCCCTCCCCCCGGCGCCTGAGGGGGAGGGGTTTGAAACGCACCCCCCCCCCCCCACGTGGGCTGCCTCTGCTCATCGTCGCTGCGTCCCCGCCGTCGGCGCTGCTGGCGGCTGCCGGCGCTGGCGCTTGGGGTGGTGGTTTCAAACTCCCCTCCCCCCTTTGGGAGGGGGGGGGGTTCGGGAGGGGGGGGTTTGGGGAGAGGGGGGCCCCCCCTGTTTTGATCGACGGCGCCGAGTGTTGGGAGGGGGGCCCACCCCCCGGTTCGAAACGCGCCGCCGAATGTTCCCAAGGCGAGCGCCCGTGAAACGCGTTCTCTCTTATGTTTACATAATTTGAATATGGAGTCACACTATGAGCCTGCCTTGCCGTTGCGATGCGCTTCGCCCCCCCATCCCGACTTGAAGGGGATTTTCCGCCGTGCCAGCAGGCGGAGGCAATGCAGGAGCGAACGCATCCGCGGCCGTTCTCCCTCTTGGAGGGTTCAGAGGGCACTTGAAACCGTCTTGGGGCCGTCATAAGACCTCTTTGGGTGTTTGTCAGGGGTTATTTTGAGCCATCTTGAGGAATCTGGAACCATCTTGGAGGCCATCGTGGGCTTGCTGAGACCCTTTTGGAGACATCTTGGGCCATCTTGGGCGCCCTAACCCCTCCGCCGTCCCCCGTCCCAGGCCCAGGGGGCGGGGTGTGGGGGAGGGGCAAAACACTCCCTAGATAGCAAGCCGTCTAGCTCGCTCTCACTTCCTTCCCAACACGTAAGCAACACCCGAGCCTCAGCGTGTGCAGCGGTCGTCTTTGGATGGGCAGCTACTGGGCACCAAAAACCGACCCCGTGTGCGCGACGCTGGGGCGGGGTGCGCCACGCGTGCCAGGCGTGCCATGCGCGCCAGGCACCCTTGGGGCCCGAACGTGCCAAGCACGCCTGGTGCGCCGGGTGCGCCACGTGCCCCGCGTGCGCCAGGTGTGCCGCATATTCCAGCCGCGCCAGGTGCGCCACGTTCGGGGCACGTGCAGACTGTGTCAGGTGCGCTTGCGCACGTGACAGCGCACATCGGGAAACGTGTTGGCCACTACCATCCGTGTCGAAAAGCAATGCCCATCATTGTGTGTGGTGGGCCTGCGCACAGCAGGCCATACGCCGTCCCCCCCGCCGTCCGTGTCAAAACCACTTGACAGTCATCGCGGGATGGCCGCGCACGATCCAGATTTTGCCGCGAAGTGCACTTCCGACGGTTTTTTTGTTAGGGATAGATGCCCTGCGTACAGCAGGCGATCTGCTGACGCCCCGCCGTCCCTGTCAAAAACGATACAACATGCCCGCGGGCCTCACGAACATGTATTAAGGTACACTTTGTATTATTTTTTGGCAGGGATGATGGGGGGGGGCGCGTCGGGTTGGCTGCGCATGTTCCAAATGTGGAGGCATAGTGCGCAACTGTGACGAGTTCCCAGACGGCGCGAGCACGGATCGTGACGCGACCAGGGGAAAAGGGGATGGGGGCAGGGAGCGGGGCTGGTCATGGGCGTTGTCGCGGATGATAAAGCCACAGGTGGGCTCGACGGCCCTTCGCCTTTGCCGCTGCCCCCCTGTCTCTGGGGCGCCCCGCGAGTCAGAGGAAAAACAAGTGTACGGATGCCGCTGCTCGTCCTGGAAAGCTTTCGTTGCCATGGTTGGGTCCTCCTCGACATTCTGTTCAGAACGCCGCACCCCGGGAGAGGCCCGGGGAGTAGCGGTGTCGGTGCCTCTGGGTTGACGTAGCGAAGGGCATGCATATGGGGGAGAGAGAAAGGGGCGAAACTCGACGAGAGGACGTTTGGGGCAGCGGTGGGTGGAGTAACCAGAATCGGAGGGGTAGCTTATCGACCCCAATCGCCCATTCCTTTCCGACTCGCCGACCGGGGCCTGAAAGCCCACCCCGCCCAGGAGCGTGAGGTTTTGCTATCTGGTCCCCAGCTATGTTTCTCACCCTGAGCTGGCCCCCCCAAGCGTTGCACTCAGGACGAGGAGCACGAGAGTTGGGAGGGGAATGAGGAGAATCATTAGCACGCGCCGTCGGCTGGAACTATCGCGGGCGTGCCTACGTCGTGGCTGATGTGGGGGGTGGCTACCGAAATGCGCACGTGCCTGGGTTTATGTTCAGTGCTATCTGGCCGGCGGTGCGCTTGCAGACGCGGACGTAGGCCTTATCCGAGTGAGTGTGCATGGGCGCCCGAGAGGGTCCACTAGATGTATTTTTTTCGCGTTTTCCATTAACCCGATTGGCATCGCAAATCATCAGAGTTCTGGCTCGGAGTTAGCATATCCAGATGCCTGTGGCAAGTTCCGTCGCCGTGCCAGCGCAAAAAGGTGGTATCATGCAGCACCTCTCGTAGCTACTCCTCGGGGGGATCTCAGGATGCCTGCCCAGGCCATCTTGGGGCTGTCTTGTGTTCCTTTCGGACCGTCTTTGGGTCGTCGTGGGGCTGTTTTGGGCAGCTTCGAGGCTGTCTTTGGCCCCTCTCGGCCGTGTGTGGTTCCCTCGAGGCTGCATTGGCGGTCTCTTAGGGCTTTCTTGGGCCATGCAGGGGCTCTTTTGTGCTGTCCTTGGTCCGTCTTGGCCCGTCTTAAGGCGCTTCCCTACCCCCGTCCTGAGCCGTCCGTTTGTTTGGCGCGCCCCTCCTTGGGCTAATTTGGTTCCTTTTAAGCTCTTCGAACGCCCTCTTGGAACAATCTTAAGCCGAGAGGGTCAGGAAAAGGGGATCTTTGCAACTTCTAGCAGTACGTTCTAGCATACTTGCGGGGTGCAGTCTACGTGGTGCAATCTGATGTGGTGCTGTCTATGTGGTGTAAGCGTTGTGGTGCAATCTACGTGGTGCAACACGTGTAGTGGAGCTTTGTGTTGCAACATGCGTGGCGTGCACTCTAAGTTGTGCAATCTATGTGATGCAATATGTGTGGTGCAATCTATGTGGTGCAGTATGTGTCTAGCTAACGTGCTCATCTGTGTGGCGTGAGCAATGTGGTGTAAGCCATGGTGTGAATTTAATGTGGTCACATCTACGGGGCGTGAGCGAGGCAGGGCACTACATGTGGTGCAATAGTAGGTGGTATAAGTTATGTGTACAATCGACCTGGTACAACATATTGTGGTGTAAGCTTTGTGGTGCAACATATGCGGTGTGAGCCACGAGGTGTGAGGTATGTAGTGCTACGTGGCGTAAGCTACTTAGCGCAATACAGGTGGTGCATTCGGTGTTATGTAAGCTATGTGTTGCAACCCATGTGGCGCAACCTATTGCAATCGATTGCACTCGATTGCGATACAACGCGGGGGGGGCACGGGGCTGCGGCGACGGGCGGCGACGATGCGGCGACGGTGACCACCAGCCTGTCGACCAACACCCAGGCGCAACGGAGCGGCGACGGACGGCGGCGACGGGCGGCGACGACGAGCGCGGCGACTGACACCCAGGCCCAGAAGCAGCGGCGACGGACGGCGGCGACGGGCGGCGACGGTGACAGCAAGCCGGCCTGACCGACACACAGGCCCAATTCCTTTTTAAACCAAGTAAGATTCCTAAAGTGCAAGCGCCGTTTGTGGAATTCTCGACGCATCGCGTATCCCCACCAGTTCAGCTACGCTCCCCCGATGGCACGTGGATCTCCGACGACACGCGCCAGATGGTCGCTCAGAATAGGCCCCAGGCCTACCTCAACGGCGCTAACATGGGATGGCACTGCGAGACCTGCTGGATTCGACACCTGGAGGATCAGGGCATTCCAGCTCCGACAGGGGCGACGATTGCCGACAAGGTCAAGGAACACGAGCAGCAGAGGATGGGTTCCGCTAGCAACGACAAGGCGGATGCTCTCCCCTCCCCGGGTCACCTCCCACTCGGCTACGGATGCAGCCCCCAGGCGGACACCAGAACGCTATCGGACCTCATCATGACGCCGATGGGCATGAAGATCCCTGAGCGTGCCATCACCACCATTCCCATCCTACGGATCCGAGACGAACGGTTCGGCCTCAAAGCTGCCCAGAGCCAGAGCTACTCCGCTCGGTGCGACACATGCCCCCCGGGGGCTCCGCTCCTCGTCTGGAAAGCAGGAGCCCCGCCCCTGGGCTGCTTCATATGGAAGCCAGCGGAAGGGATAGGGGTGCCTGAGCAGGCAGGGCTGCCTCCCATCGACAAACGAGCCATAGCCTGGTGGGAACGCAAGTGGAACGCCACCTGGTGCTGTCGACGCTGCCTGGTCCCGGTATGGAACATCGGTCCTGCTACCCTGGACCACATCCTGGATTGGGATTTTAGAGCGCTATACCCAGCCGAGGCCCCTGTCCTTCCGACGCTCAGCAGCCAGATCGGAGCTGATGTATCAGTGGACATATGGGAGTCTCTCCCGTGGCTAGGCGCGGACGCCAAGGCCCAGGATCGCTTCACCAAGGCCGGAGCGAGCAACCTCCTTGGGTCTAGCGCCGCGGGTGGTGCGGCCGCCGCGGCTGAGCGAGCTCCCAGGTCCCTAGCACAGCTCATGGAGCTCCTGCCAGACCTGCCAGTACCGCAGGGCCCGCTCCTGGACAACAGGGACGTCAACAACCCCACGCTGGGCCCAAACGACCCCAGGAGCGGACCAGGCAGTGGAGGACTGTCCGCACAGCGACAGCTCGTGACCTACCTCCGTGACTTCCACCCTGGGCTGGACTACACCTGGAGACAGTTCTGTTTCACCAACCGCAACAGCAGCATCCCAGAGCAGAGTTGTGATGAAACCTCCTGGCCGGACGGGCGTCTGACTGATTTTCTCAGGACGGTGTACGTCCAATGCATCCCTGAGAACTGCGTCCCGCCCAACCAGCGCTGGGAGGGTAAGCGGGTGGCCGCTGCGCGAGTCGTCGCCCACCTCACCGACGGCGAGAAGCATGGGGAGGCCTGGGTGAGGTGCGCCGCGACCCTGGCCCCGGCAAGTGGCCTTAGTCCTATCAGACACGAAGTGGGCGCGCTGACGAGCTTCCTACTCAGCCTCAGTGCCGATGCCCTCGCCTCCACGTCCATCACTTCCTTGGCCGAGTCACCTCCACCAGTCGTGCAGACCATGAGTGAGGACAGGCCGGACACCCCTACGGCGGCCGACACAGACAAGTCCCTGGGCACGAGAGACAATGACTCCCGTCTGGGCCTCCCGGACCCGCCCGACCACACGGTCAAGGACGAGAGCGGTGAAGACGTGATCCCCCCTACGGAGAAGGTGGAGCCACCCGACTACGGAGAAGGCGAGCCCCCTCCTCCTGTATCCTGCTCGGACTCGGCCACGGAGGTCGACGAGAACGGCCCAGGCGACAAGGCGCCTCAGCGGAGCCCATCGGCAGACAGTTCTGAACCCGGCTCCGAACGTGACCCGACTGCTGCCGGGGATGGCCCGGCTAACCCCGACCAAAACACCAGTGTTGCCAGGGGATCTGAGGACGATGAGAGCGCCCGCGACAGGGGCGACGTGCGGACCGAGCGCCCCCCACTGCGTACCCCACAGGTCCCTGGATATAGACCTACCTACCCTCGCCCAACAGGCTCGACGGAGCGCGATGCGCTCAACCTGTTGACCGACTCACATGGGGGGCCCATGTACAAGGTCTGGCTGGGCACGGTGGATTTGGAGCGTAGCGACGAGACACCCGCCAGACGCCTCGCCAGGTACCAGTCGGAGTTGGGCGCAGTTTTCCGCGCGCTGTGGACCGCGCACACGCAGCGCATTTGGCGCCCTGGATCCAGGGGGCCCAAATCAGACCCGAGACAGCACGCGGAAGCGACCATCAACAAGTTCCTTGACGACTGGAAGGGCTGCGGGTACAACGCCTGCCTGATGGGCGCGAGGTGCGGCTATCACATTGACTGGGACAAACTGCGGGCCGACTACCTGCGACACGCCCGACCCGGCGGCAGGGGCAAGGGCAACCTCCAGCAGAGCAGCTGGCGAGACCGTGCTACGAGCTCCTGGGGCACCTGGGGTAGCTGGCAGAGCGACTGGAGTGAAGGCTGGCGCGACGATCGCTGGCAGACGGGTGGCAAGCGGGGGGGAGGCAGACCCGACGACCAGCCAGGCTGCCCACCCTCCCTGGTCCGCGCACTTCCTGCCTTTGGTCCCAAGTGTGCCGACCAGCAATACCATCTGCCTCGCTGCGTAGGGGGGCATAGCCTGCAGACCCTAGCTGGCCCCTGGCCCCGCTGTAGTGGTTCTCACCAGTGGCCCGAATGGTCCTGTGCTCGGCTAAGCTGCCCTGGGGCCGATCGGGGCTCACTCCTGAGCGTACCTGCACCCTGGGATTCTCTATCAGACGACGGCCTTCAGCCGTGCTTTGGACTTCGGACCCGCTTGCAGCATTCCGCCGCCCCTCCTGGTACACGCACTTCCTGCCTTTGGACCCGAGTGCGTGTGCCAGCAATACCGTCCACACTGCTACCTCGTGTTGCGTGTGGCCATAGTGGCCCCGTGCCCCACTGAAGCTGTTTTCACCCTGGCGGGCCTGCCTGGCGCGCAGCTTCTGTGGCCGACGACGTGGCGGTTTCCGCCCCGTGCCCAGAACTGCGCACTCTCCCCGGGGCTTCAAAGTTACTACGGCCTTCAGCCGTCCTACCCCATTCTCCTGGGAGTAACGAGACACGGATGGATGGGCGGTCCATCGTCGCGGTTTGCTACGCCGAAGGGCGGAAGACTCACCTGGCCCGCCGCCTCTCTGACTGGGCCGACGGCCTCGCCCGATCAGTTCCGCCCACCGATGCCACGCGTCACTACCCTGGCTGCTGCACGGTTTCGGAGTATGACGGTCCGGCTCTTCCTCGTTGCTCTCCCGCGCATTCAGGTGTGCGGAACTCCCTGGGACTCTGTGACTGTGAGGGACTTGCTGTCTTGGGTATACGACGGTTGTTGTCCTTCCGAGCGCCCCCACATGGTTGAGTTAGTCGCCTGGCGCTACGTCACATAGTTGTTCGGTGTACGTCACTCCCGAGCGACCCCGCGTTCTCGCTGTGGCTACCCGTGTACCCCTACTGCGTCCTGACCAGTTCGCTGGTCCTCTGTGCGCAGGCGCATCGCTCAGCAGTGGTTGGGTCTCCTTTGACTGCTCTGGCTTAGGCTTCCCCTTGCGTGGATGCTTTCTCTGATGCTGCGACGGTTCGCTGGCGCCGTCAGAACCTTTCTCCTGCTGGACGCCGTCACCAGTTACTGCCTGCCCATGCCCGTCAGACTCCCTGGGTTGACTTTCCCGCACGGGGGCCGTTCCCTACCGCGCGGTCGTCTCTACTCGGTCGCGGCCTGGGACGTACTGCGCGCCATTTTGGCTGCGCCTGGCTCGCCCGAGGGCTGACCTTTCAGACTCCCTGGGTTGCAGCTTGCGCGACCGTCTCAGGTGACTGACCTTTCAGACTCCCTGGGGTTGCACGACCTCTGGCCTCTCAGACGCCCTGGGTTGCCGCTGCTTGCCGCCTGATCCGCGGCCCCGCGCGCGCTCGGGAATTTAGTCGCGGCCGCAGCCCGACCGTGACTGTTCGCCGCAGGCGCTTCCGCCTGCGGCTGTAAAAAAAAGAAGTATCCCCACCAGTTCGACCGCAAGTGACGCCGTCGGGTATGGCCAAGACGCGAGGTCTCGGCTCCAGGCCCAGGAAAGGCTCGCCCCGTCATCGAGGGCCACGCGGCCAAGGGTCACGCTCCCGGTCGCTGTCCCGCTCCCTTGGCTCCCCGTCGGGCGATTGTCAGTGCACGTCTACGGCTCGAGCCTCGTTCCACACCCACGGAACCCCAGGCCGCGGCATTGCTCACCTTCCCCCCGTTCATGTCGATACTCCGTGTTGCCACTCAGCCTGTCTCGGGGCGCAAAGCGTGCTTTCTTGAAGAGAGCGACCTCGGTCAGCTGGGTGCAGCGGCCACCCAACTATACAGAGTGGCATCCATCGCGCTGACTCTGTGGGCCACATGGGCCCCCGACGTGCCATGCGGGGCCGAATGGGTCGGCAGCCCCATGGTCCTCGAGCGCCCCTTTGCGGCGCACAGACACGCATCCGGGGAGGGCGAGATGGCGCGGGCGGAAGACCCCCTCGGGCCACATCGCCTAAGAGCTGTCCCGTGACCAAGGGGGGGCCCGTTTCACCGCAGTGACAGGCAGCAACCTTCATGCCCGTGTCACCTCCTGGGAGTGAGGTGCACAACTCACATAGCGTATAGACTCCCGCAGGTCCTCTTGGGCCCTTAGCTCGTGTGGTGTGGCTGCAATAATCCTGCCCGCGGCTCACTCTGGCCTTGTCCACGAGGACATGAGCCCGATTCGCCCGACAGAGCGCGCACTTCGGACGGCTGGGCGGCAGGCCTCAGGCCCCCCCCCGCATGCGCTCCGCACCCTCGACGTCCGACTGCCCCGCGCTGTTGGCTCTCACCCGCCAGGCGGCGCCACGCGCCGACGACATGCCCACCGCGCGTGTTGGGTCCTCAATAACGGTGCGAGCCTCTGGCTCATCTCCCCCCTTTTATTCAAATGCTCTGCGGCTATCGGCTGCGCCTCCCTCCCCTCCCTCCTGACGCCCTCGTCGACTATGGTGTCGGACCGACCACGTGTGACGTTCACAGACCTGCTCCACATAGGAAGGGGCCACCATGGTCATAGTAAGTCCCTTGGCCGCCCACAGGCAAGCCTCGGGTGAGGGGATGACGCCGGGGACAGATGGCCCCCCGCGGGCCGCAACGGCAGTGGGATGTCCCTTCATGAAGGGGGCTCGTTTCACCGCAGTGACAGGCCCCGGCCTTAATGCGCATGCTACCTCCTGGGGGCGAGGTGCACGCTCGCACTGCTTTTGACCCCCCACGGTATTCCTTGGGCTCTGAGCCCGTGCGGTCTGGCTGCAATGACCCTGCCCACGGCTCTCTTTGGCGTCGCTGTCATGGGCCCGCGTCGCCCGCTGGGGCGCTCTCTTTGAATGGCCGGGGCGGCGGGCCAAGGGCCCCCCCCATGCGCTCCGCGCTCCTGAAGTCCGACGGCCTTGCCCGCGTGGATTCTCCCCCCCCTCGACGGCGCCGCGCGCCGCGACTTGCCCACTTCGCGTGTTGGGTCCTCGTCTGGGGGCGTTTGCATCCGACGCCTCCTCTCCATTTATTCAAATGTTCTGCGGCTATCGGCCGCGCCTCCTCTCCTCCCCTCCTGACGCCGCCAGCGACTTCTGAGGGGTGACGACGCCCGCAGCGTGGCTCTGGCCAATACCTTGGGACACCTCCTGGGGATGAGGTGCTTCCCTCTCGCATTGCGGGATGATGCTGTGCTCGCTTGGATGGCGTGGGCTTTCGGCCAGTGGCGTCTTGCAGGCCTGGCCCTCCTCGTCTTGGCCGTTCCGCTCTTCGGCGCCGTCGCTCTGGAGTGCGACTTCCAGTTCATGTGGTGCATATTGTGCCAGGTTCGCGCTTCTCCTGGCCGACGTTGCCCCCCGGCGTGGCAGACCTGTCTGACTCGGGCACGGTGATGTGGTGTCCGCCCGTGATTGGGCCCTGTCGACTCGCCAGCGAGCACATGGTGCTCAGTGAGTGAGGCCACCTGCTTTTCTACCCCTCCTTCGTTCTTCTGCCGCCTCCCCCTTTCTTCGCCCTTGGCCCACCTGGGAGCCAGGTGCTCAGTTTCACTCCTGAGGCCCCCACTGTCGTGGGCTTAGCCCGTAGGCCTGGCTGAAATGACCCATCCCACGGCTCACTTCGGCCTTGGTCACAATCGCCTGGTCCCGCATCGTCTGCCTGGGCTCTCACTTTGGTGTTCTGTGGCGGCTGGCCGTTGGCCCCCCCGCTGCGCCACGCTCGTGCCGCCCCCTTTTTCGCCGCCTTTTAGAGGCCGGCTTGCATCGCGGCCTTCTTCCTTGGCGCGCATTGCTTCCTGGCCATGTCTCGTGGGGCGTGCGCCTGCGTGTCCGTGTGTTCGGCTGTTGTTAGGGCAGCCCGACTAATATTCTGGGTGGGCGCCTCAGTCGTCCCGGTTTGCATGCTGCGCGTGCGTGGGTTGGCGCCCTCTCGGCTGCCTTCCTTCTCTCGCCGCCTGGCCTTCTGGTATTTGTTTCGTGCAGGGTTGGTTGTGTGCCTTCCTGCCGGCGCGGCTGGCTGTCGTCAGGGCGGTCCGCTCTCTAGAATTTGTCCCGTGCAGGGTATGTGTTCGCCTGCTGGTCTGGTCGGCTGTTGTCGGGTCGGTCGGTCTAATATTCTGGCATGGTGCCGCTGTCGTCCTGTTCTACGTGTTGCGCGTGCGTGGGTTGGCGCCCTCTTGGCGGCTTCCTTCTTGCGTGGCCTGGCCCTCGCTAATTATCTGGCATTGCGCCCCATTGCCTGTGATTGACGCGCCCTCTGGACTTTTCCTTGCGGGCCGCCGAACAAAAAAAGTGCCCCCCACCAGCGTCCGTAGCCCCTCTGGCTCAAGCCTGGCTCAAGCCCCCTTGGCTCAAGCCATCTCGGCTCGAGCACGCCCCCCTTTCAGGTGCGCGCCTGCCGGAGCTGCTACTTCTCGGCCGCGATGGCTCTGCATTCGTGGGGGCTGGAACGGCCGCGCTGCCGCAGGCTCTTCCGGCCGCTGGCAGCAGGCAGGAGAGCAATGGGGCCGAGGGCGCCCCCCTCTGACCAGTGGGCGGAGGCTGCAGCTTCCCTCGGCGGGGCGACGCCGCGGCCGAGGGCCGCCTGGCAGGCCGCCGCAGGCTGGCCGCCTCCGGAGGCCGCCGGCCGGCCGCCGACGCGGGCGGGCCGCGGCGCAGTCCGCGCACCTCAGGCGCAGTCCCTGGAGACTGCTTCGGCACGACGCAGACGGCGGCGCGGTGCCGCCAGCGCCGATGGCGCCGTGGGCGCTGGGCGCGACGCTGGTGCCGCCGCCGCCGGCGCTGGCCGGGGCGCCGCGGGCGACGCGGCGCCGCGCGCGCTGGGCGGCGCGCGGGTCGGCGGCCGGCGCCGCCGCGCCGCCCCTGCGGCCGCCGGCGCTGCGGCTGCCGCCGCCGCCCGCCCGCCGCCGCCGTGGCGGACGGCCGGCCGCACGCGGCGGCCGCGGGTCGCGCAGCCGGCGCCGCGGCCGCCGTCCCGCGCGGCCGCCCTTGGGCCCGCCGCCGCGGGCGCCGCGGCCGCCGCCGCTGCAGCTGTACCTGCAGGAGCAGCAGCAGCGGCAGCAGCGACAGCAGCAGCAACAACAGCCGCAGCAGCAGCGGCGGCAGCAGCAGCCGCAGCAGCAGTACCTGCAGCAGCAGCCGCAGCTGCTGCAACTGCAGCCGCGACAGCAGCAACAGCAGCAGCCGCAGCAGCAGGGCAGCAGCAGCAGCAGCAACAGCCGCAGCAGCAGCATCAGCAACATACCCCGGCAGCTCCAGCAGCAGCAGCGGCAACCGCAGCAGCGGCTGCGACAGCGGCAGCACCCCCGACCACAGCCGCAGCGCAGCAGCTACAGGTGCTGCAGCAACAGCACCCCGCAGCTGCAGCAGCAACAACACCCCCCTCAGCAGCCACAGCAACCGCCGCATCACCCACAAACACAGCCGCACCACCAGCGACAGGTGCTGCAGCAGCAGCAACAGCAGCCCCAGCAGCAGCAGACCCTCCCCGGGGACGAGAGACCCGCGAGCCTCAAAGTACCCTCTCTGACGACCAGAAGGCGGGGCCCCTGCTCCCTGACAGCCTCCTAGGCACCTCTGGGAGCCAGCAGAACCCGCGAGAAGACTCAGAGGTACCCATGCTCCCTCAGCAGCAGCAGCGGCGCAGAGAAAAGGAGAGGGGGGCCGCGGCGGAGTCGGCGGAGGCTGCGGAGGCCGCGGAGTATCGGGGGCCCGAAGCGGCGGAAGCCTCTGAAGGTGCGGAAGTGGCACGAGCCTTCGTCCGTGTTTCTGGATTAGAGCCGGGTGGGCAGGGGGTGGCCCCCGAAAGTGCCGACGGCAGCCGCGACAGTCAGCTAAGCGAGATCCCGGAACAACAGGGGCTCGCTTGCCATGCCGTGCCCCCCCCCCCCCCTCCCCTTCAAAACAAACAGACCGTCAGCAGGCCTCTGGGGGCGCCGCAGACCCATCAGGGGGGCCATGGACCAACCGTCCAGACGCAGGACAGCGAAACCATCCATTGGCTCGTCGGGAGAAACCCCTTCGCGCCTATTCGCCCCCCTTCCCCTGCCAGTGAACCCGCTCTAACGGGCGGCGAACCCCGGGCGCTCTCTCCAGACGTCCAGGGCACGACTGACAGAGAATCTTGTGCTCTGGCACGCGCGCGCGCCTGGCACAGCCCGGCGGCCAACCGCGCGGCCCGCCTCTCCCCGCGGAACCCCGCCAGGCGTGCAGCTGGAACTGTCGCGAGCAGATCGCGAGCTCCGGCCAGGACAGCGAGGCGGGTGCGCTGGAGACTTGCGGCCAGGATACACGGCAGCACCAATGGCTTGACCCGCGCCAATGGCCAGAGCCCGCGGACCCCGACGCGGGGCAGCAGCTGTGCAAAACAGAAATCAACAACATCCAGTGGGACCTGCCCGGGGAGACACCCGGCGAGGCCATGGGGCGGCTCCAAGTCACACTGGCAACAATGTTCACAGGCACCTGGCATGCTTTCGCCAAGCGGCAGTCCGTGCCTGGCAGCAAAGGCGCGCTCGACCCGCTTCGGCGCGACCCGCTTCGGCGCGACCCGCAAACCTGCCGCCTCCTCCTGGAATCCTTCCGCAGCCACAAGTGCGACGTACGGGTCGTCAGCGACGCGCTGGGCCTCGACGTCGACTGGACTCGGCCGTGGCATCTGCGCCCGGGTCGAAGCGGCGGAGCGAGCAGGGGTCGCCGCGCGGCAAAGGGCCACCGGGCACCCAGGAAGGGCAAAAAACAATGGCCGGCCGTCTCCCCGCAGTTTCCGTTGCCGCCCCAAATCGTGGCATCGCACGCGCGGGGACCAGGTGCGAGGAGGATGGTCACTGGCAGCAGGCCCGTTGCTGCCCAGCAAAACGCGGCCTGCGATAGGGATGCATCCGGACCCTGCGGCCCTGGGCGCACGCGGGGGCTGCTGTACCTCGGGCCCAGGGCCTCCCTCGGGGGGTCAAGGCGCCCTCGCATCCCCGTTCTGGCTGCCAAGGGCTTTTCTTCGCCTCCCCCCCGTGCGCGCTTCGTCTTGGCCGCGACCGGACACGGCGGCCCTGGGCGCGCGCGGGGGCCTGCCTGTGCCACGGGCCGGGGCCCCCCACCGGGGCTCAAGGCACTCTCGCATCCCAGTTCTGGCAGCCACGGGCCATCCTTCGCCCCCCCCCGTGCGCGTTTCGTCTTCGCGGCGCTCGCTGTCATCAATTGCAGCGCTGGGAGCAGAGGCGGAGGCACTATCCAACCATAGATGGGGCTCTCGCAGACACACTTTTCATGCAATCGTGTTAACCCCCCCGTGTCAACGAAAGGTCGATGTTTCATAGATGGGGCTCTCGCAGACACACTCTCCATCAAATCGTGTTATGCGGCGGTTAGCTGCGCCCCCCGTGTCAACGAAAGGGGCAGCCACCGGGCTCCGCGACCCTGGACGCACGCCGGGGCTGCCTGGACCACGGGCTCGGGGCCTTTCACGGGGGCGCAAAGCACTCTCGCATCCCTGCTCTGGCTGCCAAGGGCCGTCCTTCGCCCCCCACCCGTGCACGCTTCGTCTTCATAGCGCCCACTGTCTCCGGTTGCTGCGTTGAGAGCAGGTGCGTGAAGGGTGTGCACTGGCTGCAGCTCCTCCCCGCCCAGCATGGCGGCAGCCAACGAAAGGGACCTCAGACCGTCAGGTTGTCAATGGCTGCAAGTACTGTTCCCGTTCGACGGAGTCAGCGAAAGGGACCGCCACCGGGCTCAGCCACCCTGGACCCACGCAGGGGCCTGCCTGGACCACGGGCTCGGGGCCTTTCACGGGGGCTCAAGGCACTCTCGCATCCCTGCCCTGGCAGCCAAGGGCCGTCCTTCGCCACCCCCCCGTGCGCGCTTCGTCTTCGCAGCGCCCACTGTCACCAGTTGCTGCGCCGAGAGCAGGTGCGTGAAGGGTGTGCACTGGCTGCTGCTCCTCCCTGCCTAGCATGGCGGCAGGTGGCCAACGTGTTCTGTGTCTGCAGTTGGGTCTGGGTGCGTGCCCCGCGTCCCGCGGGTTCCCTCCGGGGCTTTCGCATCCTGGCGCTGTCCTCCCTGGGGTGTCTGCTGCTGGGCTCGGGTCCGCCCTGGGGCTCAGGTACTCTTGCGTCCCTGTGCTGTCGGTTCAGCGGTGGCGGAGGCACCTCCGTGAATCGTGAATCCACAGGCTCCGGCGCATCGCTGGGGATGTTGGGGTGCTTTTTAAGTTAGTGCCTCCGCGTGGTCAGTCGGCAGCGCTGGGTTGTAAAATGTTTCCTAGCGGCGGGCACCTGCTCCCCCCGTCCTTCCACGCAGGTGCTCGTGGCGACTAGCTGCGACCCCCAGAATCTCAGCGACGAGTAGTTGCAACCCCCGAGGAGATAAAAGGGACATCATAGCGGTGATCAGCTTCCCCACCATTCTGAGCGGCAAATGCGCTCACTGTCATCTATAGAGTGCTGAGAGCAGAGGCGGAGGCACTATCCATTCATAGCTGGGGCTCTCGCAGACACACTCTCCATCAAATCGTGTTATGCGGCGGTTAGCTGCGCCCCCCGTGTCAACGAAAGAGACCGCCACCGGGCTCCGCGGCCCTGGACGCACGCCGGGGCTGCCTGGACCACGGGCTCGGGGCCTTTCACGGGGGCGCAAAGCACTCTCGCATCCCTGCTCTGGCTGCCAAGGGCCGTCCTTCGCCCCCCACCCGTGCACGCTTCGTCTTCATAGCGCCCACTGTCTCCGGTTGCTGCGTTGAGAGCAGGTGCGTGAAGGGTGTGCACTGGCTGCAGCTCCTCCCCGCCCAGCATGGCGGCAGCCAACGAAAGGGACCTCAGACCGTCAGGTTGTCAATGGCTACAAGTACTGTTCCCGCTCGACGGAGTTAGCGAAAGGGACCGCCACCGGGCTCAGCCACCCTGGACCCACGCAGGGGCCTGCCTGGACCACGGGCTCGGGGCCTTTCACGGGGGCTCAAGGCACTCTCGCATCCCTGCCCTGGCAGCCAAGGGCCGCCCTTCGCCACCCCCCCGTGCGCGCTTCGTCTTCGCAACGCCCACTGTCACCAGTTGCTGCGCCGAGAGCAGGTGCGTGAAGGGTGTGCGCTGGCTGCTGCTCCTCCCCGCCCAGCATGGCGGCAGGTGGCCAACGTGTTCTGTGTCTGCAGTTGGGTCTGGGTGCGTGCCCCGCGTCCCGCGGGTTCCCCCCGGGGCTTTCGCATCCTGGCGCTGTCCTCCCTGGGGTGTCTGCTGCTGGGCTCGGGTCCGCCCTGGGGCTCAGGTACTCTTGCGTCCCTGTGCTGTCGGTTCAGCGGTGGCGGAGGCACCATCCGTGAATCGTGATCCACAGGCTCCGGCGCATCGCTGGGATGTGGGGTGCTAAGTTAGTGCCCGCGTCGTCAGTGGCAGCGCTGGGTTGTAAAATGTTTCCTAGCGGCGGGCACCTGCTCCCCCCGTCCTTCCACGCAGGTGCTCGTGGCGACTAGCTGCGACCCCCAGAATCTCAGCGACGAGTAGTTGCAACCCCCGAGGAGATAAAAGGGACATCATAGCGGTGATCAGCTTCCCCACCGTTCTGAGCGGCAAATGCGCTCACTGTCATCTATAGAGTGCTGAGAGCAGAGGCGGAGGCACTATCCATTCATAGCTGGGGCCCTCGCAGACACACTTTCCATCGAATCGTGTTATGCGGCGGTTAGCTGCGCCCCCCGTGTCAACGAAGGAGACCGCCACCAGGCTCCGCGGCCCTGGACGCACGCCAGGGATGCCTGGACCACGGGCTCGGGGCCTCTCACGGGGGCACAAGGCACTCTCGCATCCCTGCTCTGGCTGCCAAGGGCCGTCCTTCGCCCCCCACCCGTGCACGCTTCGTCTTCGCAGCGCCCACTGTCTCCGGTTGCTGCACTGAGAACAGATGCGTGAAGGGTGTGCACTGGCTGCAGCTCCTCCCCGCCCAGCATGGCGGCAGCCAACGAAAGGGGCCTCAGACCGTCAGGTTGTCAATGGCTGCAAGTACTGTTCCCGTTCGACGGAGTCAGCGAAAAGGACCGCCACCGGGCTCAGCCACCCTGGACGCACGCAAGGGCCTGCCTGGACCACGGGCTCGGGGCTTTCCACGGGGGCTCAAGGCACTCTCGCATCCCTGCCCTGGCAGCCAAGGGCCGCCCTTCGCCACCCCCCCGTGCACGCTTCGTCTTCGTAGCGCCCACTGTCACCAGTTGCTGCGCCGAGAGCACGTGCGTAAAGGGTGTACACTGGCTGCATTTCCTCCCTGCCTAGCATGGCGGCAGGTGGCCAACGTGTTCTGTGTCTGCAGTTGGGTCTGGGTGCGTGCCCCGCGTCCCGCGGGTTCCCCCCGGGGCTTTCGCATCCTGGCGCTGTCCTCCCTGGGGTGTCTGCTGCTGGGCTCGGGTCCGCCCTGGGGCTCAGGTACCCTTGCATTCCTGTGCTGTCGGTTCAGCGGTGGCGGAGGCACCATCCTTGCAATCGTGATCCACAGGCTCCGGCGCATCGCTGGGATGTGGGATGCTAAGTTGGTGCCCGCGTCGTCAGTGGCAGCGCTGGGTTGTACAGTGCTTCCTAGCGGCTGGCAGCTGCTCCCCCCGTCCTTCCACGCAGGTGCTCGCGGTGAGTAGCTGCGACCCCCAGGATCCCAGCGGCGAGTAGCTGCGACCCCCGAGGAAATAAAAGGGACATCGTAGCGGCGATCAGCTTCCCCACCGCTCTCAGCGGCAAGTGCGCTCACTGCCATCAATTGCGGCGCTGAGAGAGCAGAGGCGGAGGCACTATCCAATCATAGATGGGGCTCTCGCAGACACACTTTCCATCAAATCGTGTTCTGCGGCGGTTAGCTGCGCCCCCCGTGTCAACGAAAGGTCGATGTAGCATAGATGGGGCTCTCATCATAGCGGCGATCAGCTTCCCCACCACTCTCAGCGGCAAGTTACTGCGACCCCCCACGATGTTAATGGTTCCAGGCGGCGGTCAGCTGCCCCCCCAAAGGCGCATCTTGCTGCTGGCTCACACAATGTAAATGGTGCTTTGCGGCGGTTAGCTGCACCCCCCTCTCTCAGCGCAGGTGATCTCGGCGAGAAGTGCACATTCAACAGAGACCTCAGCTGCGAGTAGCTGCGCCCATCGATGTAACATGTATCCTAGCGGCAGTCAGCTGCGACCCTCCTTTCTTCCACGCAGGTGCTTGCGGATAGTAGCTGCGATCCGACCCCCGAGAATGTCCCAGGATATGACCATGGCCCCTTAGACCTCGGATTCGGGGCCTGGCCGAGGGGTGCGGCGGTGCTTTTCCTCGCCTCTCCCCTGTCGGGCCTGGCGGGTGTCCCCCGCCCTCGGCCTCGGGGCCTGCCAGACGTGCTATCAGACGTCGGGGTGGTTGCCCCCCCTCCCAGGGCCGCCCGTGTTCCGCGCTTCGTGGTCTGGCTCTCCCTCTCTGCGGAGTGTGCTTCGGCCCTGGAGGACCTCGTGGTGTGTGTGTGTAGGGTCTCGGGTTTTGGGGACAGTGACAATCGGCGGACTGGGCGTGGCTTGCCTCCTGGCCCACGTGTCCTCCACCGTGCAGCTCCCCCAGGCGCCTCGACCTTTGACGCCGCAGGAGGCAGCACTACCACCAGTGCCGCCCCCCCCTCACCCCCCCCCCCCCCCCCTCACTCCTCCGCAGGCGGTGCGTCCCCGCCTGCGGGCCCCCCCCCCCTCTCTGAGGCCTGGCGCCGTGCCGGCACGCGCTGCGTGGCCCACAGTCGCTTGTCTCCCCCTTGCCCTGTGGAGTGGTCACTCGGGTGTTGGGTCGCCACGGAGTGGTTCAGCCTTCCGCGGCAGGACAGCACCCAGGCTCCCACCAGCTGCCGGCCAGTGCGCCGCCTCATCCGCGACAACTGCTTGGCTTGCAGACGTCGTCGCGGGCGTTCGGAGTCTGGCGCCCCGCAGGCGACTCACTCCACCGGCCTCCCACTTGCCTCCACTGCAGCAGGACCCCCCCTGGCAGGCTGCGCAGGCGCTTCACCAGTAGACGGCGGTGCTCCACGCCTGCGGATCTCTTCGCTTCAGGGATCGGCATCGCAGTTGCGTCTTGGACACAGCCGCATGGCTCCACCTGGCACTGGGGTGCGGATTGCTGAGGTCTGGGCGCCGT
This sequence comes from Prorocentrum cordatum, assembly GCA_963575745.1. Lineage (NCBI taxonomy): Eukaryota > Dinophyceae > Prorocentrales > Prorocentraceae > Prorocentrum > Prorocentrum cordatum. The sequence continues at coordinate 6,113 of CAUYUJ010003059.1, read as the reverse complement.
GTGGTTCAGCCTGCTACGCTTGTACAACCCTCGGTTTTGTTTCTGATTCGCACACTCTGCCGCTTGTCCACCTCGGTTTACACTGCGGCGCCTATGTGCGTTCGCTTGGAATTCGTTTCGTTTTGTATTGTGCGTGTGCAACTGCGCTTGTTGTGCAGGTGCGAACCGGCTTGCCGACGTGGCGGCGGTGTTTTTGCATCGTGCCGCACGCCCTGGACTTTGCCTCTCGCCGCCAGACCGTTGTCGCGCGGCCGCCGACCAAAAAGTATCCCCACCAGCCAGCGCGTAACACAGAATTCCCTGGCATTTTGTTAGGGCTGCACGTTGCTCGAGCTTCCCTGGGCGTTCCAGTTCAGCCAGCCAGCCCCCGCCCTGCTGCGCAGGTGCCGCCTTGTGAGCTGGCCCGGCCGGCCTGTGTCGCGCCCAGTAGCTAATTAGGCTTGCCCGTCGGCCCGGACACCCTGTTCGCCGCCTGCGCTCTTCGCTTGCGGCCGCGACCCCCCCTATACAAAAAATATCCCCACCAGCCCATCTAGAAACATATCGCCAGGCGAGGTGCCTTGACCAGGGAAGTGTAGAAGCATGCAGTGTAACAGCCGCCTGGGTTTTTTTTGTTATATATATATATATATATATATAGATATATAATATTTGTTATTCGTTTTTTTTTTTCGGGGGTCTTTTGGAGCCATCTTGTGTCTCTCTTGGGGTCCTCGCGGAGCCATTTGGGGCACTCTTGGGACCCTGTTGGGGCTCGTTTAGGGGTTCATGGGGCCCTGTTGGAGCTCTTTTGGAGGGTCTGGGAGGCTTTTTTTGGAGGTAATTTTGGGCACACTGTTCAAAAAGAGGGGGGGGCTCTAAATTCAGTCCCCCCCCATCGGAGGTTGAACAATTGTGTCTTGGGACCGTCTTGGGGCGCCCTTGGGGCTCTTGGGTGCTCTCGGGGCCCTCTTGGGGCCTTTTTTGGCTCCTCCTGGGGCTCTCTTGGTCCGTCTTGGGGCCGTTGTAAGGCCCCAAGAGCTCATCAGAAGCAGAAAGGCTAGAAGGTACAACACATGGATGTTCCTTCAGTTTGGGAGCCATTTTGACCTCTTGGGGGGGTCCTTGGAGGGCTCGGAAGGCACTTGAAACCGTCTTGGGACCGTCTCTTCCTTTTTTCTTTCTTTTCTTCCTTTTCTTTCTTTTTTGTTCTTTTTTATTCTTTTTCTCTTAGTCTTTTAAGTTCTGTCTTTCTCATTCTTTTTCTTTCTTTTCTTGCTTCTTTTGATTGAGGCATATCTGTTCTTTGAGCCATCTGTGAGGTATCTTGATCCATCTTCTTTTCAGCTTGGAGGCCATATACCACCATCATCCAACCATCTCATCCCATCGTGGGCTCCCGGAGACCCTCTTGGAGACAGCTTGGGCCATCTTGGACGCTCTAACTCTCCGCCCCTCCCCCTCCTGGGCCCAGTGGAGGGGGTATGGAGGGGTAACCTTCTCCCCCGAGCAGGGGAAGGAGGGATTTTGGAAGAGAGAAGACAAGAGTTCGTTAAACCAGCTACGCGCAGAGGGCTGGTGGGATTTGACGATTTCTTGTGGGTGCTTGGAAGGCTGTGGCCTTCCTTCAAGGCTTCTCATCCTTTTCTCTTGTGTCGTGGAAGCTGATTGGCGCCTCTTCGAGTCACCTGAGGGGCTGTGGGTTGACATTTCGTGAATGTGGGGAAGTCGGTCCATCTTTGTGAGTGGCTTTGTGACTTTGTTGGGCCACATCTGCGTCGGGCCGGGCCACCCAGGGATCCTCCGGAGGGAGGGGGGGGGCCTGCGCCTGAGCGTGGTAAGGTGCAGAGGGGGGGCAGAGGACTCGCGGAAACCCTACCAGGCAGCATTTGGCATTGTGGATTCAGTGCTTTGGTCATCAATGTCGAGGTGCGTTTCCTCAGCAACTTGGGTCAACAAGCGTTTTGGCACCAGCCAGGGCACCGCAAACTGCACTCAGCTTTCTTGTCTTCCGCTGCGCGACTGGTCTCCTGTCGCTCGACTTCTTGGAATGGCTGCGGTCTGGCAGGCACCCCCCGCCGTGTGCCTTGCGCTCTTGGTCTACAGCATGCCCACCGCGACCGCCCTGACAGCGCAGATGAACAGCACGGCCAAGTACGGATGGCGACGTGCCTTGACGGCGCAGATGAACAGCACGGCCAACCACGGATGGCGTCAGGCTGCGGCTGCGGCGTGCTCCGACGGAGACGTAATGGCTGCTGATTCTGATGGCACAGTTCTAAGTTCGGTGTCTGCTGGCGTTCCGTTCCATCCGTGGATCCTTTATTCAAACACTTGGTACCCCATTTGCGGGCATTGTTTTTGGGATAGTGGCAATGGGGCGTCCACGGTCTGTCAGATGCTGGGTTTCTCAGGCGGCGGACTGACCCAGACCCACTTACCGTCTAGCGTTGATGCCATGCCCATAGGCTACTGCCAGCCGGGAGAGCCTCTCACGCATTGCACCCGTGGATGTAACGCATGGGGAAATCTCGACTATCATGGTGGATGGTGCAACGCAGGCTGGGACGTGGGTTTGCAAGTCCAATGCTCCGGCGTTGGCGTGGTTCGTTCGTGCACCGCGGCGACGTCATCTTTCACTCCGTCCCCAACGCCAGCTCCGGACGCCTGCTCCAACGCCTGTTCCGACAACAGCTCCCGACGCGCTCTCAGCGGCTTGCAATTTCTTGCGAGTTATTGGCGGCTCACGGTGGACCAAAAAATGGACCTTACGTTTCAGGGCGGCCTCGCAGATGGGCATTATTGTTTTGGCGGAATGGGCGTACGATTTGGCGATTTACGACAATTCTTCACGCGCATTCCTGCCTTCTGCCGTCGATTGCACAGAATGCCGCTGGTGTACGGAGATGATCTTATTATTTAAGTCGTTTCACCCCGGGGCCACCAATTGGTTGCAGTTTGTCCCCTCAGAGGAACGGCGAAAGCCGTAGGTTGTCCATCACATTTCATTCGGACACTTTCCTGTGGAGGTATCGTTTGATTGCTGGTGTGGTGCCAGAAATTGCCTGCCAGTTGGACAATTGAAGGCGTCTTGATGGTGCAACATGGAGCCACGTCGATGCGCAAAGTGACCGACCACCAAACAACCCCCAGATCTACTCCATTGAGGCTTGCGAGCCCGCCCAGGCGACGCCATCGCCAACTTCGCCACCTGTTGCGGGCGGTGCAGGTGCTGGAGTTTCCGCAGTCGGCGATCCCCATCTGCAGAATATCCATGGCGAGCGGTTCGATCTGATGAAGGCGGGCAAGCACGTTCTGATAAGTATCCCTCGTGGAGCTGTCGCGGAGAACGCTTGGCTTCGTGTGCAGGCCGATGCGCGCCGATTGGGTGGACACTGTGCGGACATGTACTTCCAAGAGTTGAATGTGACGGGGTCTTGGGCAGAGGACAAGCGCGCTGGAGGGTATCATTACGCCGTGGCTCAACATGATGCCGAGACTCCTGGCTGGGTTGCCTTTGACAAGGTCGAGCTCAAAGTCGTTCGTGGACGCACGGACAGCGGCCTCCTGTACCTGAATCTGTATGTGAAGCATCTGGGGCGAGCTGGGGTGGCAGTCGGAGGGCTACTGGGAGAAGATGACCACGGGGACGTGAGCATCCCTTCGGAAGCTTGCGCGCAGCGTTTGGCCCTGGCAGCGGGGGCGCCTGGCGGCCGCTCCGCGGCTTCAGTTGCAGTGGCAAGCCTCGCGTGAGAAGGCGCCCTGACCCTTTCGACAGACCGGGCCGCAGAGGCCGCTGCGATCCGCGCATCCGTCGGACTGGGCGAGCCGCCCCCCTGCCAGGGACTGCGTGGCATTCCGGCTGTCACCCTTCTGTGATTCGATGAAGAACTTCCGACGTGTCATAGCAACGTGTATGTAGCAGGTCGTTGGCAGGGGTACAGCGCGCGTCGGGCGCGGGTAGGGTTTGCGGGCACATGCCTCCGATCATTCCATCGCTTCGCTCATTCCGCCGGCCCGTACTGTGCCAGCGCAGGCGTCTGCCTGCGCGTTCGTGGCCTCTGGGGGCCCCTTGGGGTCCGCTGGGGTCTGCCTGGGTCCGCTGCGGTCCTCTGGGGTCCGCTGGGGTCCGTTAGGGTCCGCCAGTCTCCGCCAGGGTTCGCTGGGGCCCGCTGGGGTCCGCTAGGGTCCGCTGCGGTCCGCCAGGGTCCACTAAGGTCCGCTAGAGTCCGCTGGGGTCCGCTAGGGTCCGCTAGGGTCCGCTGGGGTCCGCTGGGGTCCGCTGGGGTCTGTTGGGGTTCGCTGGGGTTCGCTGGGGTTTGCTAGGGTTCGCTGGGGACCGCTAGGGTCCGCTAGGGTACGCTGGGGTCCGCTAGTGTCCGTTCGGGTTTGCTTGGATTCGCCAGTGTCGGCCAGTGTCCGCTGCGGTCCGCTGGGGTCCGCTAGGGTCCGCCACGGTCCGCTGGGGTTCGCTGGGGTCCTCTGCGGCCCGCTGCGGTCCGCTGCGGTCCGCTGCGGTCCGCTGTGGTTCGCTGCGGTCCACTGCGGGCCGCTGCGGTCTGCTGCGGTCCGCTGGGGTCCACTAGTGTTCGTTGGGGTCCGCTAGGGTCTGCTAGGGTCCGCTGGGGTCCGCCAGGGTCCGCTGCGGTCCGCTGCGGTCCGCTGGGGTCCGCTGCGGTCCGCTTCGGTCCGCGGGGGATCGCTGGGGCCCGCTGGGGCCCGCTGGGCTCCGATGTGGCCCGCCGGGATCCGCTGGGATCCGGAGCGGTGCCCGGGGCGGGGCCTGGAGCGGGGTTCAGAGCGGGGTTTGGTGGGGGTTCGGTGGGGGTCTGGTGCGGGACCAGAGGAGTCCGGGGTGGCTCTCTGGCCCAAGTCGGCGGGGGGTGAGGATGCCTATCCAGGCCATCTTGGGGCTGTCTTGTGCTCCTTTCGGACCGTCTTTGGGCTGTCGTGGGGCTGCTTTGGGCAGCTTCGAGGCTGTCTTTGGCCCCTCTCGGTCGTGTGGGGTTCCCTTGAGGCTGCATTGGCGGCCTCTTGGGGCTTTCTTGGGCCATGCAGGATTCTCGTGTGCTGTCTGCTTTCTCGGGCCTTTGCAGGGGCTCTCGTGTGCTGTCTTAGCCCTCCGTCTTGGCCCGTCTTGAGGCGCTTTCCCAGGCCGTTCCTGAGGCAGTCTGATTGTTTGCTGCGCCCTACTTGGGTAGAATTTGGTCTCCTTTAAACGCCCTTTGGAACAATTTAAGCGAGAGGGTCAGGGAAACGGGAACATTGCAACTTCTAGCCGTTGGTTTTCTAGGCATTAATTGCTTGGTGCAGTCTCTTGGTGCAATAATTTCTGTTCGCAGTGAGTTGTCCACTCCACTGCTCGCGCAAACATCCCACCCACCCACCCGCAACTTGGTTTGCAAAATCTCTTCAGACCGTGACGGTGGGTACCAAATGGCACTTGGCAACGACAGCGACGCCGACGACGACAGCGACAACGACGACGACGACGCCGCCAACAACGACTACGACGACACCGACGACGTCTCCAACGACTTCGACGACACAGACAACGACGACGACGACGACGACGACGCCGCGACGGACGACGATGACAACGACGGCTTCGATGGACGACGCCGACGACGACAACAACGACACGACGACACGACGGACGACGTCAACGACGCCGACGGACGTCGACGACGACGGCGACGCGACGACGACGCCCCCGACGTCGACGCGGACGAAGACGACAACGACGCCGACGCCGACGACGACGACGAAGTCGACGACGACGTCGCCAACGAAGACAACGAGGAAGGAGGGAGGACGACGACGGCGACAACGACGACAACGACGAGGGAGGAGGGAGGACGGCGACGACGCGAACGACGAAGAAGGAGGAAGGACGGCGACGCCGACGACGACAACGATGAGGGAGGAGGGAAGACGACGACGACAACGACGACGACGACGACGGCGACGAAATAGGAGGGACGACGACGAGACGCCGACGACGGACGACGACGACGACGACGTGGGAGGAGGAGGAAAGACGACCACGGCGACAACGACGACGGAAACGACCACGACGCCAAAGAGGACGACGACGACAAACACGAGGAAAGACAGAGGACGACGTAGGCGAC